>CADDXX010000174.1:46878-72540 GCA_902810485.1 Alauda arvensis | reverse complement strand
TCAGCACAGCTGGACACACACCTCAGCACATCCAACCACAGCTGGACACACACCTCAGCACAGCTGGACACACCTCAGCACCCCCAACCACAGCTGGACACACACCTCAGCCAGTGCCCTCACAATCATCTGCAACAAACCCTTCTCCAGAGCTCAACAGCATCCAGAGGTGAGCAGATGAACACAGATCAAGGTCACTGGCATTTCTCTGGGCAGCAAACTCACTGCAAGAGCCACACCAGCACCCCAGGATTGTTATTTCTAGTCCTGTGCCACAAGGTGCTGGTGGAACCCACTGGCCTCTCAGTGCTACTCTGACAGCTCTGGCCATTGCTTCTGGTGGCAAATTCTTCTTGCAACACCATGTGATTCTCTCTGCGTTGTGCTGTGAGCCCCACAGCAGCCTCAGGTTAACCACACAGAGGAGTGGAAATTATGAGAATTGCTGCTGCCTGATTTGATGTCACTGGTATCTTAGAAGTAAACAGCTCCTTTCCTCACTCAGGGCTYCAGCTACACTTTGAGCAGCAGATGCTCAGCTCTACCAGAAGAATGGTTCCTCTTGAAGGAATGACAGAGAACATCACTTAAATAAAAAAAAGAAATATCTATATTTATATATATATCTGCCAGGATATATACATATTTCAGCCAGGACCCCATAGGGAACACAACTCCTACATCTGCCCTGGAGTGCTGGTGGGGAAGAGCAGGTACAGAAATATTCTGGGTGAGAGATCTCATCAGAAATTGGGAGTTTCAGGAGAGATTCTTGGCTTTCCCACAGGTTTCTTGTATGCAAAGTAAGTAACTTAATCTGTGCCCCAATTACCTCCTTAAAGTGAAGATACTGTTTTACCATCTGCAGCAAAGGAACTTTCATTGCTGCCTGCTGCAAAGGTGAWGAAGGTGCATCATTGTAAATTATTTTTCTAGCTTGACGGGAAGCTCAAAATTTCAAGCTAAATCCTTCTCCAGAGAATTAAAAACATTCTGGTTTGGCTGCTTTATCTCTAATTCCAGATAATCTCTCTGTCTTCAGTGAGCTCCTTCCCATCAGAAGGAATAAAATACAAATAAGAAGAAAAAAAGTGAGAAAGTAAAAAAAAAAATAAAATCTCTTTGGAACCAACACTGGTAACAGAAAATTTTAAGYGTCTCTTTCTTTTCTCCCCACAACTGCTCCACTCCTAACAACACTGGCAGTTGTTTCTGGAAAGCCCCTCAGCATTYTCACTATATATTTCCTGTAAACACCCAACACAGCACAATATACATTCTTTTTCCTGTCAATATTTCAACGTGGGCTTCCTTAAAAATTTTTTTAACAAACCGCAAACCCTTTTTTTGCCGAGCAGTCCTCCCCCACATCAGTGTGCAGTGAGCAGTGACACAAACCTGGTGCTGCTCCCCACACACGGAGGGCTCAGTCTGGGGGTTCAGCAGGGAAGGGCTTTGAGCACAGCTCACACACAGGATTTAGCAGCAAGCCAGAGCATTAAAGCTGAAGCAGCTCAGCTCTCCCTTCCCTCCACGTGGCTCCTGTGCAAAGCTGCTCCTGCAGCCCCCTCCCAGCAAGGCAGCAGGAGCTGGAGGTGTTTTAAAAACCCTTCCTCTGACAGCTCTGTAGGGCAAATGCATCTTTGTGTTC
Organism: Alauda arvensis; assembly: GCA_902810485.1. NCBI lineage: Eukaryota > Metazoa > Chordata > Aves > Passeriformes > Alaudidae > Alauda > Alauda arvensis. Next base: position 70,889 of record CADDXX010000174.1, on the reverse strand, counting down.
CTGCTCCAACACAGCACTCCTGAGCTGCCACCTTCCTGCTTTAAACTGCCCTTGCCTGGGGACATTTCCAAACCCACAACCTCCATGAGGATGGTTCTCCCACTCACTAATATTTGGGGGTTTCTTCTCCCCTCTCTATTTTTATTCCCTATCACCTTCCTCACCAGCCAAGCTCCCCTCTCAGTGGCTCTCCCAGCACATCCATGGGCAGAAAGGGCTATCCCAGCCCCAGTCCAGGGTGCAGCTCCACACCAGGCACTGGGAACAACTTGGAGGATGCGTGGGAGCTGTAAAACTGCTCAGCCCCCCTGCACTGCCAAGGGGGATGCCYTGGGCTCCCCTCTGCTCTCAGGCTSAYCAGTGAATCAGGAAAAACAGACACCCGGGGCTCCTGGCCGTGAAGTGCCACAAGGAGAAGGAGAGGGGCATTTCTGCCAGCTTGAACTTGAAAATCCCAGTGGTGATTTCGAGGCGAGTTAAAAACCAGAGAGCAACTTCAGGGCTCAGTTTCCAACTACACCAGAACTGGGCATCCTCCTTTAACCCAGGGCCACAGAGAAACCACACTCACAGCATGGAAAGCTGCAGACAGAATCATTAATTGTGCTGATTCCTTCTTCCCCCAGCTGAGCACACGTAACCATGAGCAGAGCTCTCCCCTGCTCCCCTCTGACTGTGCCCCAGACRGCTCCAGGGAAGATGCTGCTCCAAGACAAGGAAATTTTATTCCTTCAAGAACCCAGCACACGTCACTCCCCTCTCCCCTTTGCTCCCCTTAGCAGAAAAGTGTCTGCTAACAAAATTTATCTCYGGCATCAGAGGAGCAGCAGGATCCCTGCCCTTAGGCAAAGAGAGAAGGATCAGAATGGGATTTCTGTGCAAACACCACGCGAATCCCAACTTCCCTCGCACGAGAGCAGCCCCATCCTCCGAGCCAGGCAGTTAAATATTGAAGGAAAGGCATGCAGCAGCTCCGATTATGTGGAACAAAAATTAATTGAGGGCATAAGTCTCCAATTGGGCTCTCCATTTATTTTTTTCCACAGCACATTATATGGGAGTGGGGGTTGCAATGCAGACACCTGCAGGGAAGGCAGCCCGACCCATCTGTGACAGTGATATTACCTCTTTTTATTTGTTTTTCTGGTTAGAGCTTCCATTTTTTATCAACCCTGCCACAGACAGATGTGTGCAGGCTTCCAAAACTGCATCCCCCTTCCTGACATTTGCAGCTACGCATTGAGAGAGCTGTAATTTGGAAAACAATTCTTGGAAAACAATTTTCCCTCAAAACAGGCTTTAAAACAAGACATGGGAAAAATAAATTAAAAAAAAAAAAAAAAGCAAAAGCAAACTCCAAGCTAATTTCCAACAGAATCTCAAAAACACCACTGGAAGAGCCCACACCCTTCCCTCAAGATATAAATTAAAGCCCCATTCGCGCCCGCACCCCGCTCTTTTTAGCAGAAATCCTTCCATTGTTTAAAGCCATTTACACATATTTTGGCCCACGGAAAAAAAAAATAATCCTGGGAACAGCCCTATTCTGGCACAGCAACAAGCGAGATAAGTGCCTGGATTTTCCATTTGAGCTCCTGGGCACTCAGCGGCAGGGATGTGCCATTCCCTGGGAATGCCCACACCGAGCATCCCTCCTGCATCCCTCCTGCATCCCTCCTGCATCCCTCCTGCATCCCTCCTGCATCCCCTCCTGCATCCCTCCTGCCCCACGCAGCTGTGTGCCCCCAGGCTGTGCCTCCTGACGGGGAGTTCCATCCTGTGCGACTGCATTCCTCAAGTTTCATTGATTTCCTGGGGTTTTTGCCACCAAAAGTCCAGCCTCGCTGGTCCCTTTCCAAGGCAAAGGTGTGACTCTGTCGGCTTTGTGGCACCGCGGTGACAAAGCCGGTGACTGGCAGAATTTCAAAGCGTTTGCTMCACACCTGACAGGACGAATATTGATTCTGAGGGAGATTTACGAGAGGATTCTCCCCCCCAGCCATCYGATCCATCCATTTTAAACAGCGGTTGCATTTAATTACTGCTAACAAAATGCTTTCCACTCTAAAGCTTATGGACATTATCGAGCGCATCTACAACAATTCCAATAAGCCTCAAAAGGTCTTAACAAAACGGCGTAAGAAGATGCCCTCTGACCCCTCCTGCATCCATCAGGGAGCCTGCACAGCTCCTCAGGGCAGTGCTACCCTCCTCTCAGCTGTGCAGGGACCAGCAGGCTGCCCACAGGCTCTAGGGGAGAGCAGAGAGGTGAGACTTGGGGGAAAATTCATTATCCATGTGACAGTGTGGGATGCTTTGTTCCAGACAGCTCAAACATCTGGATTTGTTGTCTAGGGTTTAGCCCTTATGCCTTGGTGAGCTCTGTGATGGTTTACTGACCTGCTCAACCATGTACACGTCACCCAAAAACTCATCCTGCAGTCCCCCAGGTTCTGCAGGTCAAGGTGAGCCAGCAGCATGCAGGAAGGGGGTCCTGAGGCTGTGATCCCACACTTAGAGAGTGGGTCATGCCTCCTGCAGCACCCCACAGCTGCTGTGGGGCACCAGGGCCAGCACATCCACAGCAGCACGCCCACATCACTGCGATCCAGGCTGTTCTCCCTGGAAGCCTGCAGGAATATGACAAGAGCTCCTTCTAGAAAGTGGAACCACAGCACTCGAAGAGGACAAAGGCTCCTTAAGATGCAGATGAGCAGAGAGCCTGCACGGGAAGAGCAGCACCGCCTCTCACTTCCACCTCTGCCCGCTCCAGAGGAACTCGCCTTATCTCAGATGCAAGCCCCGAGACTGAAACGGAATGTTTTGCTAGCAGAATGCTAACAAAACCTTAGCACAGCTCTCCGYGGCGCCAACATCGCCACTTTCACTCTGAAATCAGACTCTGCGAGCAGCTTGCCACTGCCGCGCTTGCAAAGCAGATTTTCTCTTTCTGAAGAACCTTATTTTTAGGCGCAGCTCTCAACCAGCACGTCACCACACATGCCCTACTTTCTGTGCTTTCTGCATCTCCTCTTGGCCACASTTGGAGTGGTTGTTGGCTTGGCTTGCTGCTCTGACAATGCAATTGCTCTGACACCCAGTTTAATCAAATATTTACCACTTAGTAGTTTGAAAACAGGATTTTGGATGCTTTAGAKTAACTTGACTTCTGAGCCTGGAACCAGAATTGCTCACCTGGACTCCTCACCAGCCCAGTTCTTCCTTTGCTTCTGTCATTTCTGAGATTACCAGCACAAGGGCTCTGATACCACAGACCAAGGAGGTCCAAGGAAAACCTTGGAAAACCTCAGCCACCCATGAGCMCAATGTTCAGCCATTCTTCTCTGCTGTTCCAGTGTGCAAACCTGTCCAGAGAGACTCTTCCCAAAGACACCAAGGGCCAMAACTCAGCTGGGAAGAGTGGCTGCTCTGAGGGAAGACTTTCTGGAGGGCTTCCTGGGCAGAGATGCCAACCCTGACATTCAGTGGGCTCACTTGAGTGTTTGGTCTGAGAAGAAGTGTTACTTGGATGGCAGAAAAATCAGTGTAGAAGTCAAATTCAGGTAGCAGGGATGCCTTAAAGCCTGAAATCTGATCTGATCCAGCAGATGGAGGGGATGGCCCTCCTGCATCCCACTGACAGCCCTACAGCACTGCTCCCACCCACTGCTTTGGGGGGTTCAGCAAACAAAGCCCACCCAGAACAAAACCCACTGAACTTCACACACCAGATGAACTCTTGCTCGAGAYCTCATTRAYAAAAARCCAAGTCCTACACARAGCCCTAAATCTCAGCACCACCAAGGAGAGAATATGAAGGTATTACTGAGCACCCAGCACAGGGCTCTCCTGCCTTCCCTGGATGGGTATTTGACCTTTGAGCTGCTGTGCCAGCCTCAAGCAGAATCTGTGCCCGTGAAATGCTGCCAAACTCCCCCATCACCACATGGAGCCACCTAAGAGCAATGCCTCAGACTTGGGGTTTTCCCAAATGGATCATTAAGGATGCCATGGCTATGCCATAACACCACGTGGAGCAGCTGGGACAAGATGAAGGCAATTGGTGATGAGTGAAGCTGTGCATCTCCATCCTTCCCTCCTGGGCTGTCCTCTCTCCTCTTTTCCAGAGATACCCAACCTGCAACTCCTGCCCCTGCCAGCTCAAGGGCAGAGCATCAAACACTGCAGACCCTCACCTACAAAGCAGGGACMAGAGCAAACTCACAAGGAAGGTCCCTTGGCAGCCCAGGGTGAGAGGAAAGGAGGGGGAATTGCTGCCAGCTTGTTTGTGTGCACTCAGGGTGGCATTTCCAACCCTGTAATTGTTGCATAATGAATTTAGCARTGGAGTTCAAGAGCTGTGAATCATTCAGGCCAAGAAAGCATGAGTCAGCCCCCGAAGAATCAGGAGATGKTAAAATTACATACATTTAACTTGAGCTTGACAAATCCAGAGRAGCAATGTCTCAGCACAACTGAAGCCATCATGCCAACATCCCCACTGCTCCTCCCAGCACACACAACACCAGAGCAGCACCAGAGCAGAGCTTTTGGCCACTGCAAATAATTTACACCTGCCACCCCTGCCCAGAGATCAGCCCAAGACATCAGCTCCCAAAAACCACCTGATGCTGCCTCTTAGCTGGTGGTGCTCACACTGACTCGCTGAGAAAGGTGGTGAGGCCCCAGCCAGCCTGAGAAAAGCCCTTTGTGCAACCCTGACATGGCCTGAGCACTCGGGATGCTCTTTTCTCTGGGTGAGATCTGCTCAGGAGCTGGTGGGGACAGGGGAGGACAGCAGAGGTGGCTGTGGGAGCAAAGCACAGAGCTGGGGTGGGAAAGGAGCTCAGATCTCTGCAGGGGATCAAGCATAAAACAGGGCAGATTCATGATGAGAAGGATGCCTGAGTTAAGGAATGTGTGTGGATGCAGAGAATGTCTCGGGAAAAAGAAGGTGTTTTCCTGGCTCTGTAGRGGATCCTGCTTAAGCCATGCCCTGTATTTCTTGCACTTACAGGGCCTGCATGTATGGAAGGAAAGTTATTTTGAAGTGAGAYAGGGCGCAAATTCAAAGCAGAACGACTATTCTGGGTTAACTCCCCAGGTGGCTTCTTATTCTAGAGTGGCAGTACCTTTTTCTAGTTTAATTCACTGTAAAAATAGATTAGGCCAATGGTTCTCATCTGCAAGGCCATGGTAGCTGGCCTGCTGCTTTTGGAGCATCCTTAATTGGAGCCTGGCTATGGGGACACGGGGGGCTTGGGGATGCAGATGTGGTAGTCTCAATTTGGGAACATCACAKTCACTTAAAGCAGGAAAGAAACAATCACCTGCAGGAGTGTCTGCAGAGCCACAGGGCTGTCCCTCAGCAGGGGCACAGGGCACACAGGGACAGGGGACACACCCTGCAGTGCTCTCTGCCCACCACAGCCAAGCAGCACTACACCAGACCCACTGCCTGCCCTTTACRCACACCCCAAGGCCTCCTCGGAAAAGCCATTTTTGTTTGAGGTTCCTTTGAATTTTCCATTTATCAAGCTTCCATTTAGCCCCGTTAATCACAGCCTATCAAGCTCTTTCAAATGCAAACACGGAAATGTACCCAGCAMCTGCACTTCTCCCGTTTATCCTTCTCCTGCTGGAATCACGGAGGGCTACAAAGCAGCAATGCCAACCCACCTGTCTCAGGCTTTTCAACCTCTTCCCAAGGGATGAAATCAGCTGACTATTCTGGAAAAAAACAGMCTGATCTCTTTCCCTGCCAGCTAGCAACATTCAAGGAGAGCAAACAATGTGTTGTGCAGGAGGAAGAGCATCCCTGTGAAAGTCAAGGGGAGAGGCAGCTGGGCGGCTCCAGCACCTGCATCAGCTCATGGATGCTGTCCCTGGAAGCAGGGACACAGCCAAGCCACCTTTGTCAMAGGCTGTGCATTTCCTGGCTGGGCCTCTAGAGCCAGAGATCCCACAGCTCACTTAATCCCTGTCAAACGATACACCATTTTTTCTGCTTTGTTTGGGTATTAAGGCTTAGCCTTCCTTAAGCTATTCATTCTTTTTCCTCAGTGCCTACGTGGCTGTTAACCCCAGTGCTTCTGAGAGCTGCAAGCTCTGTCAGGAGGAGCCACATCACTCTGCAGGTGTCTCTRTCCCAGACAGCAGAGCCCAGTTCTGACTCAGCCCCGTGGCTGCAGCTTCTCTGACAAACCCCTTCCCACTCTGCTGTGAGACCAGGGGTGTTGCATTCATTCCTCTCACCTGCCAAAGTCTGACAGCTTTTCTGCTGCTCCTTGCTCAAGCCCAGCCCAGCACCGGCCAGCAAAGCAGGAACTTCCCCAATTTCAGGGGTGGGGTGCAGGTGATTCCCACCCCCATCACCTGCTGCTGTTCGTGGCCAAGCACCCTGTGCTCCACTGAGCAGGATCTCACCCAGAGCTGGGCCTAGCCTTAATCAGAGCTGGGCTCAGCTGGTACCAGCCTGCACCTCCACCCAGCCAGCAAAGCTCCACTATCCTTGCAGGAGTGTCACCTTCAGGAAAACACCTAAAAATGTAGCATCTCTCTATAGATATTGGACAGTACAAAGTGTCAGTCCAGGAGTGTGCATGCCCTACAGAAGGCTGTGGCAGAGCTGGTGTGACCAGCAGCACTGCAGGGCTGTGGACATGCATGTGCAGGGCAGTGCTCTGGAAGGAGACAAGCAGAGACAAGCAGATTAATAGAAGACGACAGATTTCTAGTAAGATTGTGATAAGCCTCTTGAAACTTCCCTGAAGGATGAGCCAGCTGGCAAGGCCCTGCTCGGAGGTGGTGTCAGTGGACTAAGCCTTGCAGAGAGGCACCAGCTGACCCCTTCCACACAGCCCAGCTCGCTCCTGCAGCTCCTCAGGCAAGGACAGCTGAACAGGCTACACCTGGGTGCTTCCACACTGGCACTCAGCTGCAATTCCAGCTGTTCTTGCAAAGGAAGCCACTGGCCCTGAGCTGTTTTGGACGAGCAGTGGGTGGAGCTGACCAAGCACTGGCAGGGCAGAGCTGCTGCCCTGCCCTCCCCAGCCGGACACCCAGCACCTTTCACTGCCCACCAGGGGTTAACCCTCACCCCTGTGCCCAGGGTCGGGCCACGAACGTGCCAGGCATCTTTGGGAAGTGGCACACGGCTCCTGGAAAGGGCTTTGCCACAGCAAGGATGGGAATGACAGGGTGATGAGCTTTATGCTTTCCCTTCCTCCCTGAATTCAGCTCTCCCCCAGAGGCATGTCCCCCACAAACAGCACACCCCAGTGAGCAGTGTTACCCTCTGAGGAGGAAGAGGAGAGGGCTATCCACAGGGCAGGGCAAGCTGGAAGTGTTAAAGATCGTTATCCTTCAAGGGACAATACCTTCAAAACCCGCTGGAGGTGGAGGGGACACCACACCCAGGGATGGCCAAAAGCAGGAGCTCATTGTGTCCCCTTGCCAGGGCCACAACAAAACCCTGAAACTGCAGGTTCCACCTGGAGCATCCTCTTCAGGATAATGAACAGCAGCAGCCAGTTTATTTGGTATCGGGCAAGTTTTTCTTCTTAGGCCAATTAGCTGCTGATATAATTTGCCCACTGAGGTCACTGAATCATCGTTTAGCAGTTTCAAAGGAGATGAGATGAACTGCAGGCCAATTTCCCCCCTCCAGCTCAATGAGTGATTCCAAAYGCAGTTAATGATAGTGGCTCATAAGTATCTGGCAGAGGATTTGAGAGAGCAATTTATTGCCCAAAAAGAGGCTGATCTCTTCCAGCCAAAGCAGCTCAGCTGGTGAAGATGCAGGATTTGATTTTGCCATCTTATTGATAGTTGTTAAATACTAAAGAGCTGCTAAACTTAAATCAGACACAGGTAAAAGGAAAAAAAGGAGAAGAAGACCCAAAATCAAGGTAAGAAAGGTCAGAGTTAAAACYCACTTTGTCACCAGCGGGTAAGAGACTTTTAAAAGGATGGGGGACAGGACAGAGTAATAACCAACAAAACTTTCAGCACAAATCCTGCATTTTTGTGAGTTTATATAAGATAAAAATGAGACACCCCCTCATCCACAAAAGCTTCATTATTTGTCAACCTCAGGCTCTGTAACCAGTAAACACTGGTTGATGTTTTTCTTCTTGCTGGATGAAATGCGCCCAGAGGCAACAGGCATTTTATAAATTATTAAACCAAGGGAAAATAAGGTTCCAACAAAGTGACTGCAGAGCTGGTACAATTGGTACCAGCACACTCACACAGAGTCATTTTCCCTGCAACAACTGACTCAACAACAAGACATTGTTAGAAATGCACATCCTGGACACGTGGTCCTGATGGCAAAAAAGAAGATGTGATATCTCAGCATTTCATCACATCCATCACACATATCTGAAGTTCAACACTTTAAACCTTATTTTTCTTATAAAAGTCACTTATTTTTTTCAGTCAGAGGGAAAATTAGCTTTTCTTTTAAATTCCAACCTCATGAGAGCTCTCAAGACATTAAGTAAAACCTATAAAATATTGTAATTAGAGTATTTTAATATCATCCACAGTTTTTGATCCAACCCATAGCACTGAGAAGGAAAGGAAGGAAAAAGACATGAATGAAAAAGTATTCTTCACTTTCRGGATTTAATACATCTTTCACAACAAACACAATCCACCTCCTGACTAAGTTCGGTTCCAGCCAGAAAGAAACCCTTCTGCTTTCTGCCACARCAGCACTYGGCCCTTCCATCTGTGAAAAACCACTTARCAGTAATGGCAGGGCTCAGGACAGCGGGTCAAGGAGGGCTGGGTCAAGGTGAGAGCTCGGGCAGCCGCTGCCCCCGAGGGTCCCTGAGCGTTTTTAGGGAACAGGAAGGCTCAGACATGGGTTTGGGTTRGGTTTTTTCCCCATGTTTGTGAACCCTCTCCTTTCCCAATTTGTGAAAAGCCACTTTTGCTGCGCTACTCTACCGCAGCTTGAAGCATCTTCCTCCTAATCCTGGAGCGGTTTTCACCGTGCAGAAAAGATCTTTTCRCGATAAGCRAGCACAGAGATAAACCAGAATTTGGTGATTTGTMAATCAACCGAAAGCATCTCTGCCACCAGTGACACCTCAGGCCGGGGAGCTGGAGGAGTTCAGAGTGAAGTTCCCAGCCTGAAGGAGCCCGTCCCCAGGAGCCCTTCACTCACACACCGGCACTCGCACCCGATGCCATTTCAGCAATTACGGCTGCCTGGATTTGTGCTACCTCCAGCACATTTCTCCCACACCCCTCTCGTGCCAGAAGGAGAAGGATTCTACGTGCACTGAGCAAATCCCACCCAGAACAGCCCCAAGCACCCATCCCTACAGAGCGCTCCGGTGTGTGACCCCCGGCACACCGGGAACGAGGGACGCTCCTCCAGACACGGACCCGCTCCTCCCTCACCCCTGCGTGCCTCGGGGAGGGCTGAGCGCTGCCCGGGGAGGGCTCCACAGCCTCAGCGGGGCTGCACTCACCCAAACTCGGCGCTGGCTGCGGCGGGGACCGCACCCGCCCGGCGAGCCCCGCAGCATCCCCCGGGCCGGACCGGACCGAGCCATCCCCGAGCCCCGCCGCTCGCCCAGCCCCAGCCCCAGCCCCAGCCCCGCACTCACCGCGGCAGCTCCCGGGCGGGCCCCGCGCTCCGCAGCGGGCGGAGGGAAGCGGAGGGCAGCGCAGGGAAGCGGAGGGAAGCGCACGGAGGCAGCGGCGCCGCGCAGCCCCGGTCCCCGCCCGCCTCCGGCCCCGCTCGCGGCCGCAGCTCCGCCCCGAGGAGGGGCCGGGGCCGGAGGCGGGCGGGGAGCGGCGCCCGCCCCGCAGGTGAAGGCGCGGAGCATCCCCGGGGATGCTGCGGGAGCGGCCGTGCGGGCCCGGGGCGGCGAGGGCCGAGCGGGGCGGGCGGGGCTGCTTCTGTCAACGGCAGGGGTAATTAAAAATCAATCAATAAATCAATAAATCAATAAATAAACAAATAAATAAATAAACAAATAAATCAATAAATCAATAAACCTCACTGAATTTCGGTGGAAGGTCGCACCCCTGCCTGCCAGCCCAGCTGCCTGTGGATAAGGTTTACCCCGACTTCTAAGGGTAAAAAATAAGATTTACCCCGGCACAAAGTGAGGGATGCTGCTGCCCCCACTGAGGCTGGAAGGTGGATATGTGGTTTACAAACTGCTTTGCCAGGGTTTTTGGCATAAATATCTGAGCCCAGCAGCAGGTTCCTGTTTGCCACAGGGTGATTTGGGGTGAGGGACGGAGTCCCAGAGAATTTTTTGGGGGAACCAAAATCCCTGCCAATACAGTGTAACGTCACGTCAGGCTTTTAAACACAGATACCAAAACTAAATGCCATTCCTGAAGTGCGCCTTCTGCCAATTTTATAGGCAGATAAGAGCCCTTGCCAGGAGTCAAACCAGTCACTGGAGCAGGGAGAGAAGCCAAGAAGCCTCCTGGGCCAGGGAGTGGCTCTGGGGAGCCCACACTCACCCCCYGGGAGCAGAGCAGATTCCTCATGCTGCTGTCAGATATTGTGTCTGGGATCAGTTGCCTTTTCCAGGGTGAAATGGGTTTCAGAAGGATTAATCACCACGGGCTCTGTTTCTCAAAGAGCCTCCTCCCAGGCTGAACAGACCCACCGGAGCAGCGCTGCCACTGACTCTGGGGTTCCACTGAAACCCTTCCAGCTCAAGAGAGGAGGGTTTAGGTTCCAAATGTGAGTCACTCCTCGAAACGGGACAAGGTGTAGATAAGTGTTCACCAGTAATAAACATCAATCTTTGCAGTTGTACAGGAGGGTGAGAGACCATCCACAGGATGAAGGTCTGACTGAGGTTGAAGCTTACTCTGACGTGATTGAGAGCTCTGTCCAGAATCCACTCATTACCACTGCCACATGGCAGAGCCACACTGTCAGCAAGTGACCCACGGAGACCTGGCCTCACTGTAAAACTTGTCTTATTGCTGCCCTGTATATGCAAAAACCTGAAAACAAAGCTGATGGGGAGAAAGCACGTCCGTGTTCTCCTCCTCACCGGCTCCACAGTGCAGGATGGATGGAATGGGAAAAGCTTTAGCCGCGTTAGAGGTTAATTACAGCTCTGGGACCAGACTTAGCTCAGCAGCCAGGACCTTGGCAGCCCTGGGCTGCRCAGGGTGGAGGCGGCTTCCCAAAGCCCGGCTCTGGCAGCAGGAGCCTTAGCCCRGGGCACTGGAGAGCTCAGCAACTTTGCATCAGTCTCTGAAGTCCATAATTCAGTTGTCTGTTTATTGAAATCGTGTTGTAAGCACAGCTGCTTTCTGAGGCACGTATGGAAATGAAGGGGGAGTCTCATAAATCCCCTGGCTCWGTGCCAGAGCCGTGAGTCAGCGTGAAGAGCTCAACTGCAGCTTCACAGCCACCAGAGTAAAAAACCCCGAAAATATCCCCAAAGTCCTCTCGCAGCCCCCTCCTCTCCTCTTCTGTTCAAATGTGGGTACCAGCATTGTGATTGTGAAGATAAGGACAGCCACAGCCTCAGCAGGACCCTGCAGTGCCCAGGGGAAGGWGGAGACCTTCAGGGCAGAGGGGGGCTGAGCTCATCTGAGAGCCCGCAGGCATCTGCATCACCCTCGTTCTTGCTGGCAAATCAAAGCCTTTGCTTTAGTTGCCAATGCAAAGATTTGGAGCTAGAAGAGAAATGCAATGTTTGTTTACTAGGACTGTCAAAATGCACTGCATCAAGTTTTCTTTTTTTTTTTCTGGTACAAATAAAATTTTGCAGAGACCTGAGTTAAGAAAAAAAAAAAGACATTTCAAAGGTGAACTTGCATGAAAAAGCACCACTAAAGCATCCAGCAGTTTCAAAAACCCAATTCCAAGATTCCTCTTCCTCATSCAGCTTCAATCCAATTTCACAGGTRGTTYTGGTCACTCAAATTCCTTTCTTCAGGAAGCCCACTATTTGCTGGGGAGATTTCACCCAGGCCTAAGAAGGGGATTTTTCTCTTGTGCTTTTATTGCTCAGGGGCCAGATGAGCCTCCTGGATTAAACAAGCAGGTGGAAAGCTGCAGTGGCTGAAGGACACTGAGCTGTCCCTGCCGTGGATGCACAGAAGGAGCTGCGCTGGGAGTTTCAAGTGAAGAAAAGAGATGACAGCAAAACTGCTGCAGGCATGCAGGGCACGTGTGGCTGTGTCTCTGCTGCACCATGCAGTGCTGCTGTCAAACACAGCTGGGCACAGCTGGGCACAGCCCCACACTGGGCTGAGGGTGCTGCTGTGTTCTCCTCTCCCCTCACCAATCTGTGCTTCCAATCTCTGCTGTTGTGGTGCCCTGGCAAAGTTCTCCTTTGGTGGTGTTTCAGGGTCTCCTGGTTCATTTATCTGGCCCCAGCTCAGAGCTGCTGTCTGATGGTGAGTGAGCAGAGCACAGCCTCACTAAAACCTGCTGCAAAGGAGCAAGAGCCTCTGCAGAGCACAGGAGCACATCCTCTCCCTCCTGCACATCCAAACGCCTCTGGGAATGCCCACGGGCAGTCTGAAAGCACAGTGAGGGCTGGGGAAGAGAAGCAAGCCCTGAGACAACAGATGAAGCAGAAGCTGGTCACAGTTAGTGGACAAGGGCTGCTCTGAGCACTGGGGCTCACCCAGGAGCTGAAGGCAGCTGGGAGCTGGGCAGGGGAGGCACAGAAAGCATGGGAGGGTGCTGGGAAACCAGAGACGGGGAAACAGAAGGAAATGGGCAAACCTGCRGGTGAGACCAGGTTTTGAACAGAGGTAGTGGGAGGAAATCAGTGGTGCAGCACAAGGGGAACTGCAGGGCTTGGGAAGGTTGAGGAGGCTGAAAATTTTAGGCTTTCYGTGTTAAAAGGTGCTGACCCTCAAKCAAGCACCACATTTGACTTTAGACCTTGGAACAGGCTTCCAACCCTGAGTGATAACACAGGGGTTATGGGTGTGGAGTTTGAAGGGTGCAGTGTGATCTCATAGGGTGAAAAACTTAGATTTAAAATTTTAGTATATAGCAATGTGTGTGAGCCAAGATGGAGGATTTGGGGTGTTGTCTAAAGTCTTTCATTTCACCTTCTTCTTTCTTCTTCTTCATGGGTTTAGGTGGTTTTCTGTAACTGGGTGAAATGGGCTTACATTGCAGACCTTTAGTGGTCACCATTGGGTCAGAAACATCAATAACAGAGGTGTCATCTCATTATTGGGTAAATAGTGCTTAAAAGACCTGTGGAAAAGTCAGTAGTGGCCATTTTAGCACGTTTTTCTAGCAGCAGTTAGAGCTCAAAGCTCTTGAATCTGTAAATTCTCTGTAAATAGATAAGATATAATAAATCACCRAGTCCGAACTCGAACTTATGCTTCCCGTATATCATTCATCCTGACCTWGGCAAGGACAAGAAAAGGARGCAGCCCTGTAACAGGAGGGGAGCAGTGACCCAGCTGTGGGGTGTGGGTTCTCTAGAAGGCAAGGGACAAGAAAAGGAAATGCTCAGACCARGCAGTGAAACAATATCTTACAGAGAGATTCATGAGTAAGAACACTGACATCGATTTTYCKCTGTAAAACAAACAAACAAACAACAGATTCAAGGGCTTGAAAAGTGCTGATGTCATGGGAAGGCTCTCAAGTGTCTTACACGTGGAATAACCAGAGTCGGGCTTAAAAAGGAAAATTAGATGAGGGAAATCAGTAAGAGAAGAGAGGACACAGGAGGACACTGAGGGAAAGGTGAAAGTAGCGGCAGAACTGAGGCACTAAAAGGGACAGAGGAGTAGATCTGGGATATCCATGCTAATTTCTGCAGAAGGTCAGGAGAGGATATCAGAGATTAGCTGAAGAATAAAGCAGGATGCCAAAACAAGGCACGTACATCTGGTACAGCTGAATTCAAAAGTACTGTGGGAAGTAAAAAGTAACCTATATTTCATGCTCCAGCTTCAGATCAGTAAAAAACTTTGCCCAGTTTGATGGGAGGGGCTGTGACCTTGAGGACATCAACTCCACCTGTGCCAGGAAAGTCCACACCARACTGGGCAGTGAGCTGGCACCAGGAATTCCCAGCAGACCAACAAGCTCTCCCAGTGTATCCACTGCAGARACATGAAGACGTGGGGTGGTGCCAGCGGCAGTTTGTACCTTGTAAATGAACCAAAAGAGGAAAAAAAGATTAATTGATCAGTCCCCAATATTTGTACAGCACACCCTTATCACAGGTTGCCACTCACTCCTCCTCTTCTGCAGGCACAAAGGCCAACTCCCTGCAGAGAACATTCAGCCCCAGCACTCAGCCAGGGCAGTGGGAGCTGCACTGCAACATCCACGACTTTSCCAGCAGGGAACAAAAGCCAGGAGCAGTCTGGAGAGGAAAACCTCTCCAAACCCACCAAGAGCCAGCACCAGGCTGGCCTAGGAAAGATTTCAAGCCTTGACAGGAAATAAATATTACAGACTGGTGGGCAAAGATCCAGGAGTCAAACCCCTGTGGTCAGGAGCACCCCAGGGTGAAAGCGCACCCCAGTCATGAGCAGCTGCTGCTCCTCATCCTCAGCTGAGGGAATGGGCACTGCCTGCCCCCCTTGGCAGGGATGCCTGAGCCAGGTGAGCACACCTGTGGGGTCACCTGAGTGCCTGGCAGGAGATCCTGTGGGGTTTGCTTTGGGGGGATTTGCTCTGGAGGTGGTTTGCTTCCCCTGACAAGCAGGAATTGCTCTGCAGTTCCAGGAATTGCACTGCAGTTCCAGGAATTGAACAGCCCCCAGAGCAGCAGCAGCCCTGCAGCAGCACTGCTCTCATCTCACACCTGACCCCCACCTCTTCTCTAGAGCCTCACATCCCTGCTGGGCCTCCCTCCTGCTGCAGCAGAGCAGGAACAYGTGGGGTGAGTGCCATTCCAGAAGTTTCTGGGGAAGACCACACAGACAGCTCCAAGCATTTCTCTCTGCCCATAGCTTGGGAGATGAAAACCTTTYATACTACTSTAATTTGTTTCCTTCCTCTCACCCYCTSATGGCACTTWAATACCTGTTCYTTACCTTCTTCACAGCAGTTTGGGGAGATTAATCACAAAGATGGTCTCAAGGTGCAAACTTTGCACCTGCCTGGAAGCTTTGAAGGTCAGCAGTGAGCTGGTTTGTGTTTATTCCAGACTAAAACCTGCAAAAAACAGCACTCAGCTGGTGCTGCCCAGGCTCACTGCACTGACACAGAGGCAATAGATGCATGTCAGGGAGTGTAAAGGCCACAGCCACTCATGAGGAGTGCAGCCTCCAAATACAGTCTCCAAAATGAGTGAATCAGAAGCAAGACCCTCTGGTACCTGAAATCAGGCCTTGCTGACAGCTCTGSTGTCAGTGATGAAGGCTTTCAGGAAGAAAATATYACATTAGGCAAAGCAGGAGGCTCCTAAAACAGCACTGGGCTACTGAAAGATGCTTTAGCATTTAGGTGAGACAATGCTATTTTATTTGCAGCTATCACTTCTGACAGCATCCTTGAATTTCTGTTTCTGGCCTTGAGGAAATCACCCAGCCCATAATTCACTCGTGGAACAGGGTGGGCCTTCACCTGCAGTTCACAAAGCTGATGGAAATTTGGAAAACAACTGCCATGCTCCTGTTCTGGAACTCTGCCTGGAGAAAGCAGAGACTCACACAGGAGCCCGGAGCAGGGCTGTGCTGCCAGGTTTGGTGCAGCTGCACCACCCCAAACACCTGCAGCAGCACTCATTTCTGTAACTTCTGGTTTCTTTCATCTGTTAAAAAAAGTCCTGACCCAAAAATACAGCCCTTGATGAGAGGAACACAACAGTGTTAAGTGTAATGGCAAATACAAAGAGCAGCACTGGTTCTGAAAGCAAATGTCACTTTTTTGGGGGGCTGTGGTTTACAGGGAAGGTCAGGGCACTGCCAGAGGAAAACCATCACRTTTCCTACACAACCCTCACACACTGGTCCCATTAAAGGACCTTCCACCTTCTATTAGGCAGCCATTGATTGGAATTAATTAAAATATCTCCTGTGCACTGGACTTGAAACTCATCAGTGCTTTGTCATTATCTGTGAGCTTTCTCCCCAGTTAAAGCAAATATTGTCCAATAATCTGGTTTGCAGTAAGTGCACAGAACATTTAGCCACAAAATACCCTGTGGCATTCAGGTATTTGACAAGCTGGAGGGTTTAAGGGTGTGCCTGGCATTTCTGTTTAGGTACACAACTGTGCAATGTATTTTTTAATCCAAGCTCAGAGAGAAACTTGGCCTCAGAACCCTCTGGAACAGAAAGACTGCAAACACGTTTCTGGAATCATAACCTCAAGCCCTTGGCTTGTTCTTCTGGCRCTTAACCCTTGAGATGAACCAGCCCTGCTGTGCCTTGCAGCCTGCTCAGTCCCTGCTGCTGCTGTCTGAGGAGTTTCCCAGTTTCCAGGTGGGTTTATCCACAGGGATTTCTCTCCAGCCACTGCCACAGTGCCTTCCCCCAGTCCTGCTGCTCTCCCAGGACTGAGCACACACTCTGTCCCCTGGAGCAGCCCCCTGAGTGACAAAATAAACTGGAAGTTTCCTGCTCTGATACTCTGAGTTAAAAGTCTGGTTCATTGCTGTACCACCTGTTCTGATCAGGGCATAGAGGTTGTCTGATAGCTTTTGGCACAAAGATGAAATTCCAGGAAAAAGAAATGCTAAGGAAAAAAGGAACAAAGAGCAAGATGATGGTTGGGTCACAGATGAGCTCTGCTCAGACACTTCTCCATTTTATAAGACATAAAATTCTTAATTTCTAGTTCCCATTAGAGGATTTGGTGTCTGACCAGGCAGAGTGCAGGGGGCTTAATTTCAAATTCCTATCTATGCCCAACATCCCCTCTTCAACTGCTGCTGCTTTTTTAGCAATAACCACATTTGAACATGCATTTCTTCCCCTGCCTGAGCCAGCCCTGAGCTCAGGGAGCTGCCCCTGGCTGGGCTGAGCCCTGCAGGACCTGGACATGTGGGAGGCAAAGGAGCACCAGGAGRCTCTGAGTGCTGGAGCAGCTCTGCCCTGCTGGGAAATGATCCTGACAGGCCATGCATCTTTAATGCTGCTCTCTGCACACAACACATTCGATAGCTGAAGGCATAAAAGCCTCAGCAGCAGTGTCAGGAGCCTTTGTGCACCTTTCAGAGCCAGATCCAGTTTCTACAGCTGATGAAAGTCCCCCCTGTCAGTTTTAGCAGGGCCTGAGGAAGGAAAGGTGCAGCTTGGGCTTACAGTGAGTCAGGGGCTGCTTTATAGGGATTTAAACACTGATGTTCCATGCTGAGGACTTGCTCCTCCATAAGAAGGRTGGCTTTGCTGGTCAGCTGCTCTGACAGTGAGGATGCTGTGCAAACACAAGGCTCTGCAGCAGCAGCAGCATTCAGATAACCTGGGTTRTGTTTTCAGAGCTCCCCTGTCACTCATGCCCACTGTTTCCAAAAGGGAACRTAATGCCTTTGCTCTTTAAATCCAGGAACTCACATTTAAATAATCAGCATTTAAGAACAGTGAGAATGAGAACAAAGCAACACCAAAATACACATCAGGAGACAGCAGAAACTCAGCCCTTTTCTCGAAGTTCCTTGACATTAGAAATATAGACTCAAGGTTAAGGTATCCAGCCTTAATTGAATATTCAGTATTACACAACGAACACAGCACTAAAAGCAACATCAGGATTCYTTTTTTTCCCCTTGAGGCCATTGAGACCTGGTTTAATGATGTATTAAGACAACCTAAGAGAGCAGAACACACAGAACAAACCCCATTCCCAACCCCATTCCCTGGCTATGGGAACACACAAGTCACCCCTGCCCCAAACTTGGGTTCTATTTTGCAATCCCCCAGATTTTCCCACTTTTATCAACCTTTCAGCCAAGGAGATGAATGGGTTTTTTCCTTTCCCAGTGGGTTCAGGAGCTCATTTGGGCATGGCTCTGCATCTGTWGCAGGTCAAGATGTTCCTAATTGCTTTCCCAGGAATTCCAGTTAACCAGCCCTGGTCATGTTACACAGCAAGGAAAGGCCATTTTTACATTGAGATCCTCATGAGCAGGAAAAAATCAATCCAACAATTGTAACAGGAAAAGTGATGATGACAACATCCACTGTCCTACAGTGTTTAAAATGAGGGGAAAAAATTAATTCTCATCAAAATAAACTGGAAGTTTCCTGCTCTGATACTCTGAGAGTATCTGAGTCTGGTTCATTGCTGTACCACCTGTTCTGRTCAGGGCATCACTGTCCCACAGAGTTTGTCTGATGGCTTTTGACACAAAGATGAACTTCCAGGAAAAATAAATACTAAAGAAAAAAGGAACAAAGAGCAAGATGATGGTTGGGTCACAGATGAGCTCTGCTCAGACACTTCTCCATTTTATAGGACATAAAATTCTTAATTTCTAGTTCCCATTAGAGGATTTGGTGTGTGACCAGGCAGAGTGCAGGGGGCTTAATTTCAAATTCCTATCTATGCCCAACATCCCCTCTTCAACTGCTGCTGCTTTTTGAACAATAACCACGTTTAAACATGCAGTTCTTCAGCTGTTCTAAAGGTGACTGGATGGATAAAAACCCACAGCACGGGGGATGAAGCTATCAAAAAGGAACCTTGGCCACTTAATTACATAAACAACACTTATTTCAGTCTGAAAGCATTACAGGTGTTGGCTCATAGTGAGGACAAACACAGAGCCACCACACTGCTCAGGCTCCCAGGAAAACACAAGTGCAGAAAGAAGATGGCCTTGTAGAAATGCAAAAGGGCCCTGCAGAAAGTTATTCCARAGCACACAAGACACTGCTCAATGTTGATAACTGCTTAACATTAATTAATTTTTCTTTAATTCCACCCCCAGGCGAAGGAATAAAGCCCTGATGTTTGAAATGAAGCCTTTTGAAGGCTCAGCAGAATTAATGCTGCAGTGACTCAGGGCTGGCTCCCAGCAGAACTTTGGGGACTGGTGGCACCACACAGACCCCAAAGGGACAGGCCCAGCTCACAGYAGTGCCTGGCTGTCCCAGTGCCCTGCAAGCCTAACCACACTCATTTCCTAAAGGTTTTTGAGAAGGATTATTCTGGAGGAGGAAGAAAGAAGGGAGGATTTGTGATGGTTACTCTGAGTAGTTTTAATTCCTTAAGGAGTTACAGTGGCTCTATACTCCTGGAGAAATGCAGRTGTGAGTGCAGGGACAGTCAGGGATGGCTGTTTGCATCAGGCTGGAGATGGACAGGCTGCTCCTTGCTTTGAGAAGCTGCTTTGGCACCCTTGCTAAGGCATTCCAGAGGGACTGTGGTTGAAGTGGGACATCTCTGCTGTGCCTGGTGCCAACACTCTGCACCCAGCTCTGCCAGCTGGGRTGAAACCCTCTCAAGACAGCCACCAAAGCCTTCAGGTGTGGGATTAAACCAGCCATCCCCTCCTGAGAAACCCCTGCTCAGCACTTTGGGGCACTAAATMACATCACACACAATGCTGTGGCCAAGCTGCTTTGGTAAGGTCTTAAATTTTCTTGGTTATTATGTTTTTAGTGGTATGTGGGGGGTGAGGCATCAGTGAGGTCACCAGCAACACAGATTTATATCTATTAAATCTCACATCTGCAGTGAGTATTCACAGGAAAATTATTTTCTTGGCTGTGCCTTAAATCCCACTCTAACAAATAATTTTAATACCTGGACTACAGCAGCTTGGTGTTAAAACATCACTGCTTGTATCAAGGAGATATTCCTATCCCTGSCCATGAAACAGTGTGGGAGGGGAAATCATCTAAATCTGAAATATGGTAGAAAAAAGAAAGGTTTCCAAAAGCAATGAATATTGGTTTTAGTCTGCTCCCAAGATACCAGCAGAAGCTTTGTGTTGTTRTCAGGCTGGACACTTACAAATCACCTCATAACGCCTGAAATACAAATTCTGCTGAGCAAGGGACAAARTCTTGCCTTKTTCTCTGGGTGGTGGAGTGRTGAGGCTGTAAGTCCTCACTCAGGTGTGTTTACCTAAATGAAATACCCATGGAGGGTAACTGAAGTTTCAGGTCCTGACTTTAAAAAAACAAACAAAAAAAAAAAAACCAAAATGCAGATTGCAGCTCTCATGAACACAGAGACACTGAGCCTCAGTGTGGAGGCCAGGCCTTGGCACTCCTGGCTTGGCAGCATCACCCCCAGCCCATGGCAGAGCCTCCCCAGCTGCAGGGACAGATGTGCAGGGCTCCCCTGGGAGCACAGGGACAGCAGGGCTGGGGTGCACCACTCCCAGTTCACCTGTGGGAGGGAGAGAGAAAAACCCTCTCCTGCTTCCTTTACTAATTCATGCAGGCAGCTCCTTTCATTTAATACAAGAATTAWCAGAGCTAATGGGTTGCTATAAATYCCTGATTACTGGAGAGCTGCTGCTGTCACAGCCTCTGCCCAGCACAGGCACAGCAGCACRGCAAGGGAAAAGTCCCTGTGGTTCTCCAGGGCTCTCACATGGCCTGGGGGACACCCAATTCAGAGATTACCAAGCACCCCTAAATTACCTCTGGGCAGGCAGGAGCCCTTCCCCTGCCCTGAGGGGCTGCAGGAGAGGCAGAAATCCCAGGAGGAGGCAGCTGGGGATGTGCTCCTGGCTGGCTCCAGCCTGGTCTGTCCTCAGCCAGTGCCACAGGACACCTCTGTTTGCTGGGAATTTGGGATAACCCAAAGCTGCTGTTCAGGTTCCCAGGGCTCTGCACACAACAGAGTGAGCCCCCAGCAGCATGACCCTCTCAGGATGTCACCAACACCCCTCTCCCTGTTCTGCCYTGGGGGAATCACCCATCTCCCCTCMCAGTCCTTCCACAGTGTGCCAAGGAGCGTCACCAAAAACACCCGGGGTCAGGCACAGCAGCAGAGACCACGAGCAGCAGAATAACTCAGTTAATCTGTGTCCTGTGCAGCATCCCCCTGTCAGCACACAGGTGCCACCCCAGCCCCTCAGCAGGCACAGCCCTGCCAGGCTGCAGCTCAGAGAGTCCCCACAAACCTGGCAGGACCACAGAGTGCTGCTCGCACACCTGGATCAACCTGCTCAGCCTGAATCCTCCACTTCAGCCCAAGCCTGAGCGCAGCCACAGCTGGGGACAGGCCCCTGAGTCCTGGCTCTGAGCCTGTGAGAAACAGGCTCTGCTTGCAGCAGTGCTGCCAMAAGTGTTGCAATAGATTTTGCTTCCCTGCAGGCCCACCAGGATGTTATCCACACTGTGACAAGTGGCTTTTTCCCTTCCATCTTCCTGCCCCAGTCACCCCCAGTGCCAGCCTGGCCATACACAGGTAGGGCAGAAATGTGGGAGGGGGGCTGGGAAAGRGAGTCCCAGC
The DNA here is from genome assembly GCA_902810485.1 of Alauda arvensis. Lineage (NCBI taxonomy): Eukaryota > Metazoa > Chordata > Aves > Passeriformes > Alaudidae > Alauda > Alauda arvensis. The sequence continues at coordinate 49,534 of CADDXX010000174.1, read as the reverse complement.
CCCAGGAGCAGGAGMAACAAAGCAGAATCCATGCTGCAGATTATTTCCAGCCAGCAGAGAGATGGGGAAACAGTCCTCATGTTGGTGATCTCTGCTGAGATGTTTCTCTGAGCAGCTGCAGTAGGAAACACCCTCAGAGCCATCATTAAGCCTTCTCTTAATTCAAGAGAAGGAGAACATTATCTTAGATTCAGCTAAAGATTCCTTCCCTGTCCACTGTGGGAAAACTGGTCTCTTCTACCTGGAGTAAGAGTAAACCTCCTCTTAGCAAAGCACAAGGGAACCTGTGAGCACTGCAGGGTTTCTGCAAGGAGCTCTGCTCACCAGGAGACACCTGCCCTGCACCAGCACCATTCCAACCCCTTCCTCAGGAGACACCTGTCCTGCACCAACACCATCCCAACCCCTTCCTCAGGAGACACCTGTCCTGCACCAGCACCATCCCAATGCCTTCCTCAGGAGACACCTGCCCTGCACCAACACCATCCCAACCCCTTCCTCAGGAGACACCCATCCCACAAAGCTTCAGCCAAGCAGGGAGCTGAGCCAGGGATCTACCAGGAGTTCCAGGACTCCTTGGGGACACCTCAGTGGGACATCACTGGGGTTACTCCACTGCAGAAGGAAAAGCAGCAGGTCACAGAGAGCTGTGTGCYTCCCCTCTGCCAGCAGCCATCAGTGCAAACCAATTGACCCAAAACTTCTGAAATCACACAGCTGAAAATGAAAACCCTGTGAGACAAAGCTGATTCCCAGCTGGACAACCTCCACACTCATTATCCCCATCCCTCTGAGCTCATCTCCTGCCCRCCCACCCCTCACCCACTGACTGAGCCCACCCCCAGGCACTCAACTGCACCCACCAACACAGCCCAGGCACAGCTGGGCAGGATCCCTTTTATTCTGCAAGGATCACAAATGCTCCAACCAAATGTGCCATGTAATTATTGCAGYAATGTATAAAGCAGAGTGGAGGTGGTGAATAGTTCATGGTGCCTTATTTAGTGGCAGGTGATTAGTTAAGTTACAGGGTTGGGGTTTTTTTCTCTTTCTTTCTTTCCTAATCTTCCACTCGTCTGTGAAAAATCCAATTTGCCTTAAGGCAGTGCTGAGAGCTGATAGTGACCTAATCCCTGAGCAGCCCGGACCTGACCTGCTGCAAATTCCCACCTCTATCACAAAACCACATTCCTCTCCCCGRCAATACAATGGCCCCTGGATCCTTTCACCTTCAGGCCCTGCTTAAAATGTGTGCTTCAAAACTCATCATGTAATTGTGAATCAAGAGTCAAAGCTGAGCCAGCAGGTGAAAATGTATTTGTCTTGTTCTGCAAGCCTGAAAAAGCATTGTTAAATATTTTCTGTTGTTCTTTCTTTGAAGGCTTCCAGTTCTTCCTTTTCCCTTCCCTGTTAGGATCTTAATCTTTCAGCTCAACAAACATTAATTCTCCTCTCTCATGCCAGTGTTAAAATTGGCATCTCTGTTCTCACCCTTCCTCCCTTCCCTGTGCACCTAATTGACCATTATGGCTACTGATGTCACCAGGGATCTGGGAGGGATATTTAATATCAAAGTTCTCCTGGGGAAGGGCTCAGGGAGGAATTGCAGGCAGAAACAAGCACTTATTTCTTCTTTCAGCCCTGCAGTGATAGAGCTTGACATACACTCTCCTCCCTCTGCATTCAGGAGTTCAAGCAAATAATTTGAAGGCTGTGTTCTGGAGCACCAGGGTGTTCCAACAGCCTCCCAGTGACACCCAGCTGTGCTCCTGAAACACAGGGGTACAGTGGCCTTGGGCAGTGGGTGTCAGCCTGCAGCCCTGTGGAAGGGAAAAGCACAAATGTGTTTACATCACACGGAGATCGTGCGCTGGTGGCCAGGAGGGGAGCAGTGATGTGTGAACAGGGCTGTGCCAGGGTGTGGATACAGCGGATTCCTGCTGCATCCTTCTGCTCCTGCTGGAGTCATCAGTGCTGGGCTTCCACCGGGAGAACAGAAATGCTGCCAGGCTCCAGGACTCGATGGCAGAACGGGAGATAAAGGGATAAGGTGTCAGAGCTGGGACTGTGATCCCTGTGGGATGCACAGCAGGGACAGCCAGAGGTGCCAGCTGCTTCCCTCACTGCAGGCAGGCATGGAGCCAGCAAACCCTGGAGTGCAGTCACTGGTTACAGAGGTGCAGCAGGGCAGGTTCAGAGCATCCCGCATCCCCCACAGCACTGTGCTCCTCACTGATGTGCAGGGACTTGGAGCTGAATGGAAATCATCCAGTCATGGGATGGGTTGGGYTGGAAAGGACCTTAAAGMCCATCCAGTGCCATGGGCAGGGACACTTTCCACTGYCCCAGGCTGCTCCAAGCCCTGTCCAACCTGGCCAGGGATGGGGCAKCCACAGCTTCTCTGGGCACCCYRTGCCAGGGCCTCACCRCCCTCACAGGGAGGAATTTATTCCTAATATTTAATCCAAATCTACCCCCTTTCAGTATAAAATGTCTCTGTGTGCAGAGACAGGTCTGCAAACCTTCTGAGCTTCTCTGGAGAGAGTCCCTGGAGGGCTGGGCATGACAGCAGGGTCATTGCTGCTTCTCTGCACATGTTCTGCTTCCCAAAATGGCCAGGGAATGGAGTTTTGACAAAAATTGGAGAGAGTAGTGG
>CADDXX010000174.1:15810-46257 GCA_902810485.1 Alauda arvensis | reverse complement strand
AGGAGGCACAGCTGATCCCAGCTGCCTCCAGCCACACACAGCCCATGGGCCTCATGCTCAGCACACAGAGCTGGGGGATAAGAGGAAAAGGGGAACTTTTGGAGTGTTTGTCTTCCCCAGGCACTTCTAAGGAGGGCTGAACACCTGCTGCCCATGGGGAGTGAGGAGTGCATTCCTTGTTTTGTTTTGTTTTGCTTGCAGGAGTGGCTTTTGCTTCTCATATTTGACTGCCTTTATGTCAATCCTTGAGTTTTCTCCCTTTTCTCTCACCCCTCACACTGGGTCAGTGAGCAAGAGGCTCTGTGGGGCTGGAATTAAACCTCAACACCAGGGAGGGAGGATGCTGTGGGCATGAAATGATGCTCCCTGGGATTCTCTCTGTACATCTCAAGCAGGGCATTCTGCACTTTATATCCTCCATCAATCCCACCTAATGCCTTAAACATCTCTTTCCAATAGCTCAATTATTTTTTAAATCTTGTCATTTACTCATTTGAGGAAACTCTCTTTTCTCTGGAGAAATTATTCCATCGTTCTGCTCAGTGAGGAAGAAATTAAACATGATCATATTAATTATGGTTCCTCATTTRACATAAAGCTGTAATCAAATGGCTTTTATGTCTAAACAGTCGTGGCAGTGGTACTAAAAAATTGTGGCATTAAAGGCTTGCACTTAACTTCAAAATGTGTGAATTATACATCTCAGAAGAAACTGATGCCACACTGAGAGAGGTACAACCTTTTTATTTTCAAGCAGACACATGAAGGTGCAAAACACTTTAAAAAGAAACATACTTCTGCTTTAATTTCCAGGAGGATCTGAAATAATATATATATTTATAATAATATAAAATACTTGGGGTGTTTTGCTTAGATTTAAGTCATGGTACCTTCTTTTGAAAGGAAGGGGCAGCCTGGTTGGGCATCTTCTGACAAAGCCCATGAAACAAAAAGATGTCAAGGACATGAAGTCTGCARAGCAGAACTGGAATTTATCCCTTCTGGCAGAGCTGGACTCTCTGGGTTCCTACCAGCCTGTGGTGGGGACTGCTGGTGCCTGTGGCTCCAAAGTCAGCCYCAGGTTTGAGGAGGGATTTCCTGAGCCAGAAAACCCAGGAGCATTTCTGTCTGCATTTCAGGAAAACACTTCCTGCAATTCAGGAGCCGGGGCTGCTCAAGCAGCGCCTACAAGGAGGAAAAATAGGAAATGGTCACTGGGGCTGCTCAGAATGGGTCACAGAGGGTTCCTTCTATGGGAAACACCAAGCTGCTATTTTGGGTTCAAAATCACAGCAGCAGTGTTTGGAGGGGTGATTTTTTTTGTTGTTGTTGTTTTCTCAATATCTAATTCTCGCAGAGCAGGGACATTCCCATGTGRAGCAGCTCCTCTCCCCACGTGGAGCTCAGTCCCTGCTGCCAGGCCCTGCAGAGGGGAGCTGGAGAGCACTTGGAAGTTCAAGTTCTCCTTGAAACAGTGACCATCTACTTAACCCCTCCCCATAAAGCGCAGAGCTTGAGATAAAATCCCTCTCTGAGCCCKGCTTCCCAGAGTGTGAGGCTGCACTTTGATACAATCAATTGCTGCTGGCTGCTGGCTCCTGTGATTGAGGTGAAAGTGCTTGTAAAACTGCCATCCACAGCTCCTAAATTCRCAATTAAAAACACATTTCCGAGCTCTCTGTAAGACACAGAGCACAAGCAGTGCTTGTACCTATTTCAAATCCCRGCATGTAAAATTGCAGAGTGGGTTGAAGGTGATATAATGTTATAAAGTGCACTTTGAGTTGGGTAAACACACTCAAGGGSTTTATGGTTCCTGGGAATTGTCATCTCTGCTGCCTGGGGAATCTGTTGTGCSGTGAAAAACAGCATTCACTGAGATCTCTAGCATGCATTCAAGTGACTGGGTTCAGGGGGAGTGTAAATATGAGTTATTCCCTCCATTTTTGCATCATTATAAAAGCTGTTTTCACTCAGCACCCAGACAAATGGGTCTGGGCAGCAAGGGGCAGAAACAGCCTCCTGTGAACAGGAACCGTGGTAAAAGGCATCGATGTGTCACTTTTACAGCACAGGGACAGGGCAGTCCCTCMGGAGCTGGGAATCATCCCGTGCATCCATTGCAGCCCGGATTCAGCGCTGTGCAAGGAGGTTTGAGCAAAGCTCTCCTGGATCACACATGCTGGGCATCCCCCACCTCCTCAAGGCAGCAAGAACTCAGTGCAAAAAGCTCTGTACCATCCCAGTTCTTCCCTAGAAAAACTCCACAAACGCCCCTAAGTGCCCAATTGCATCTTCTCCCCCTGCCGGCACTGCAGCACCGCCCGAGCTGCTGACAGGGGACATTGCTGTGGCACAGGAGGGCAGAGCTGGGCACAGAGCACCGGGATGGGCACAGCCACAACAGCTGAGGGATTCGTGCCAGGACAGAGGGACAGCAGTCCCTCTCTGGGGCTGGATGTGTCCAGGGACAGAAGGACAGCAGCCCCAGGACAGAAGGACAGCAGTCCCTCTCTGAGGCTGGATGTGCCCACGGACAGAGGGACAGAAGCCTCAGGACAGAGGGACAGCAGCTCCTCTCTGGGGCTGGATGTGCCCAGGGACAGAGGGACAGCAGCCCCAGGACAGAAGGACAGCAATCCCTCTTTGGGGCTGGATGTGCCCAGGGACAGAAACCTCAGGACAGAGGGACAGCAGCCCCAGGACAGAGGGACAGCAGCCCCAGGACAGAAGGACAGCAGTCCCTCTCAGGGCTGGATGTGCCCAGGGACAGAGGGACAGCAGGACAGCAGCCCCAGGACAGAAGGACAGCAGTCCCTCTCTGGGGCTGGATGTGCCCAGGGACAGAGGGACAGCAGCCCCAGGACAGAAGGACAGCAATCCCTCTCTGGGGCTGGATGTGCCCCAGCCCAGCCCGGCTCAGCTCTTCCCGTTCCCAGGCCAGGGGACACTCCCTGAATATCAAAGGGCTCCTGCGAACCACGTCAGCCAAAAMAGCATAAATAAATCCTCCAGAGGAGTCACAGCGGTTCCCACAACAAGAAGTTACCAGCGGTTAACAAAGGATGAAAGCAAAGAGCCGAGCCCCCGGTTCCTTCCATGGGCACCACCCTGGAGCAGGAGGGTGTCCATMGCTGCTGGAATCAAAGCCTTCCTCTGCATTGTTTGCCGGCGGCCAGGACAGCCCGTGGCCCTCTGCCACAGCAGCGCTGGATGAAAGAGCCCGGAGCCGCAATCGGGGGACCCGCGGCTGCTGCCGCTGCTGTCCCTGCCCCTCTGCAGCAGCAAAGCCCCTCGGCAGGGCAGGGGCAGAGCAGGGCTGGCTGTGCCCCCTGCCAGCCCCTCTCTGCTGGGGCACAGCTTGGGGCTGCAGTGCTCGCTGCAGGCTCGGGAACATCCCCGGCACTCAAACGGGATGCTCAGTCCAGCGTGGTGTGGCTGCTCCAAACTCATCCTCCTCGCTGAGCTCTGTCATTTGGGTACTCTCGGCTGTCCTGTCGGGTTCTGGGATGGATCCCAGGTACGGACCCCAGGAGCGCTGCCCTCTCGTGTCCCTGGCTGTGTAGCACTGCCCAGCTGGCAGGATTTAACATCCTCTCCCTGTTYTACACACACAGCACGCTGCTCCTATTCCTGTACTTCCCCCTCAACATCTCCTGGGGGTCACTTCCAGGATGAGGCTGGAGGAAGCTTTGATCCAACAAACCTTTATGTTTATTAAGGGAAGTTAATGACAGAGTCTGGATGAATCTATTTTGACTCAATCACCTTTATGGTGTCCTGTCTAAACAGAGAGTTTGCCCACGCTGCAGCCTGAGCTCTGCTGGTTTCCCCATCTGCCTTTGCAAGGATGTAAATCTCTGCTTCATCCACTGGGAACYTGCTCCAACAGGGTCTCCATCAATGACAATACTTGAAACAACCATGCAGAAAGTAGTTATTGAATGGGAAGTCAAAACTCTGCTCACCATTACCAGCAAAAGCAAGGTTTGCTGTYATGGACAGGGGGACTCATATCCTAAATGGGGCTTTTGATGAGAAATCCACTTAGTATTCCTCTAAAATTCCAGGAGGGTGAAATCCCCCCCTCCTTCATCTCATTAAGGATGAAAGAATGCCAGGTATGTGGCAGGAATCTGGGGTGAGAGGAGGAGTGGGGTATATTTTAACCAAGTGGTAGAGTGGGAAAAATAAACTGATCTAAGGATGAGGAAATGAAATATATTTCCCAGAGCTGAGAAGCAAWGTCAGCCAGGAGAAATGTGCTAATGCACAAAGTACACAAAACTAAGTTTAAGAGTGACATGTCATTGTGGATGTGTTAAAGAAAGCACTTTGGGACCCTCTCAAGGCATTTTGCCTCTGGAACACTGAGAGTTTATAATTTGATGGCTTCTAGATCAGGTGTAYTTATCAAAGCAGATAAAATGCTGAAAGGCAGCTGGTGCTCAAGGTGAGGGGGGGGACAGAGAGTTCTGTGTACCACAGGAGACTTCTGCTCATTCTAGCAGGGACTGAGTTATTTCTAAACTTTTGTTGGGAAGCCTGTGAAGCCCTCAAAGCACAGCAGGAAGCTCAGACCAACAGATGTCCCTCACCTGGATGCAGTGGGGCTGCTTAGGTGCACAAACACGTGTCAGTGAGGCAGGACAGCTTTACCCATTACCATTCTCCTTGGAAGGGTACGAAAACATCCCGAAGAACAAAACCTCCACGTCAAAATGTTTACAGGAAAGTGAGACCACCCAAAAGGTGTTTGCACAGAGTGGAACTCACCACCAAGCAGCCTCAGACAGGGCAGGGAGTTCCAGCCTCCCAAACTCGTGCAGGACATGTTTTGCACTGGGCAGAAGGAGCACTGAGTACACTCCAGGGAGAGCTGCACAAATAGGGGGAGCCTTTAGAGAGGAGGAAAATCAGCCTCTGCTGGAGCCAACAGCCTCCCAACCTTCCTGGGCATCAGGGCACTCAGAAAGTGCCACCACAGCAGCTTTGAGGCTTTGGGGGCTTCATCTCTCAAACCTTCTCCCACGCAGAGGTCCAACATGCATCTTCCCCTTCCCCTAAATAAGGAAGGCACCCAATGCACCATGGCCTCCCTGCTGTCCAATACTCCATCACTATATTCCCAAAAGCTCAGACAAGAGGAGCTCTCCAAAGGTCTCTCTCCTTTGGAATTCACTTGACATCAGTTTGAACAAAGCCACACTTTTTCCTTGCATGTTRTGATGCTCATTTGTCCAGCCAGATATGCCACAAGCTTCCCTGGGGATGAGCTTCCTCCTGATGTAACAGCCTGACTACCGAAGTGCAGGAACTTGGATGCCTTCACAGAACAACACTGACAACATAAAAATGCTTTCCCCATCAGCACTGCATATTTACCTCCTGTCAGATGAAGGGAAAAGCTGTTTCATACTTCCCTCCAGTTCTGAAATAATTTAAAACCTAAAAAAAAAATGCTGTCCTGACTAAACCCAGGAATTTTAAGTGTGCAGAAGTTTCTCAGTCAGATCACAAATCCAGCTTGTTTCATGCTCTGAAGAGCAATTGCTTAAAAATAAAACCATACCTGCACAGAGTGATTCTCACCATCCTTGAGACTTCTGATGGCTTCAGGAAATGAATGGTTTGAGGATGTTTCCACTTGGCACACTGTGCATTGAGCACAGATGGACCAAGCCTCCAAGATTTTACTTGACCTCCCTCCTTTCCCAGAGGAGCTGCACTCTGKGGAAGCCTCAGCCAGCACCACTGTCAGGCTGGCTCTGCTGAGACACAGAGCTGAGGGCAGAGCAACAGCTGTGGGTTGTCACAAGCAAGCATTGCTATGAGCTGGATCCATGGAAAAGGTTCTTTCATCATGACCTCTGCTGCATTAGAAAATGGGAACCATTTCACAGCTCAGAAAGAGAAAGAAAAGACCCCTAAGGGTGTAAAAAAAGCAACATAACTTAAAAATAAACAAAAAAAGCCCCTTAAAACTATGACACCCTGCTAACATGAGAGCTGAGATTGTGTGAACAAGGAGGGGGAATAAGTGTTTGTCAACTACATACAGGAAGCTGAGTGCCCAAAAATGAATGAAAGGAGCATGAAAAACTCTTGGCAAAGCATGCTCAGGGTCTGAGCCATTTCAAAGCCAGTTCTGTTGCAGCTGATGCTCAGGGAGCAGTGGGAGTGAGCAATGGGATCAGCACAGCTGCTCTGTGCCTGSCTTCCCAACCATGGGGTGGAAATCCCACCATATGACTTTGGGGATAATGATAAATCCTTTACAGCATTCTCCTCTCCCCTGCTCATCCCACACAAGCTTCAAACCTTGTGGTTTGTGACTGACTGCCAGAGGATCACTGTGGGCTGTCTCTGGAGGGATAATCCTAAATTTTAAGTGACAGTTCACGGGCATCTTCTCTTTCTTCTGAGATGCTGTCTTACACAGCACATTAAGTATTCCAGAGATTAATAACTGGAGCAGGGAGTTCTAATCTTGGTGTCCTAGCAGAGATTTAGCAAAGAACATGTTTGAAGTTGCTGTGGCACAGGAAGCAGAAGAAGCCTTGAAGCCCCAAAGTGAGGCTGGTTGGCAGCTCTGAAGGAAATCTGGGCCATGGGACACATGGTGGATGTGCAGTCTCCAGGGCTGCTCAGTGACGTGGTGTTCCCACCCAGAGCAGATCTTAGGGACCCTGTGAAAGGTGGGACCCAGTTTGAGCTCTCTTTTAAATAGACCAAACTCAGCACTGCTGTGAAATTGTACTTTCGTGTTCTTTGACCTGAATTAGGGCATAACTGCATTGTATAACCAGGTTACAGGATGCTGGGAATTTAATTTCCCAAGGACCAAATGGGAACCACTTGACCATCTCAGCCCTGGCAAGTGCCCTGGGTCAGCTTGGAGGACCCCTGCCAGGATAAACACAGCAATGATTCTGAGGCTGCTGGCACAGCAGCTCACTCAGCACCAGCCCTGCCAGCACTTGCCAAAGGCCCTCACAGCAGCACTTTCAGATTCCTGTCCTCAGCAGGATTATCTTCCCTCCTACTGCTCCTCACACAACCAAAATCCCATTRAAATGAGGCCTGGCAGGTGTCTTTTGGCCTGTTCCTCTCTCAGGGGGCATAAAACCAATGACAGGAGACAGCCCAAGCCCCTTCTGGGTTTGGAGAGCCCTGTGCCACTTCCATGGAACACAACCAAATTCTGCACATGGGGATGACAGAACCTTGCCACAGGTGTCCCAGTGGTGAAGCTCCACAAGGACTCCAACACTGCTGTCCAAAATGACACCACTGTGTCCTCCTGCCCTCAGCACCACACCTTCCTCCCATTTCTCTCCTGCCAACACCAATGCTCAGGCACCACAGCAAATCATTACCAGGGGACTGAACTGAGTAAAATTCATCCCATTCTGCAACATCCATGCTTTTCATGGTGCTGCTCCAAGCACCTGAATGGCCACACTCAGAGCAGCCTGTGACAGTGATCACCCTGTCCATCAGTTACTCTGGCTACAATGGCACAAAGTAGCAAATTAACAAGCTAATATTCAGCAGATTTTAAAATCAYGCTTCCTTAAAGCTGTTTAAGCAGCTGCTCTGGCACCTCTTTGGAGAATTTGACAGCTCTGCTTTGAATTAATGCAAGAGAAGTGGCTGGCACGATTTGGCTAAAGATTTAAAGTCACATAATCATGCATGATAGATGCCCTGTCAGGCCCTCATTCTGGAACAGTTTCATGCACAACACACTTACTATTTARAAGGCAATACCAAGTATCAGAACTATTTCCATGCCTTGGGTAGTCCCTCTGCCTAAAGTAACTAAAGATGGGTCAGAAAGGGGTCAGGTAGCAATGGGGCATCATTTACTGCAGGTCACTGAGATCAGCAGACACTCGGGTGTAACTTCACTGGTTTCAGCACAGCATGTTTTTCCACATTCTTTACCACCCATAGAATTCCCTTAATTGTCCTAAAAATTGCCTCCAGGCAGATATGGGATCAATAATCCAAACCTGAGGTCACCTGGAGGCAGGCAGCTCCCTTCTGCTGCTCTGCCCCAACAGTCTGTGAGGAGCAGGCAGAGGCCACCAAGACCAGTGTCCCACCAGTGCTGGGTGCCACAGGAACTGTGTGAGAGCAGCTCTGCAACAACCTTTCCCTCACAGGCTCTCTGAAGAACACTCAATGCACAGGTGAGACCTCAGTATCTGCCACAAATGTCTCCTTTTTTAAAAACTGTAAACCTCAGGAATACTTTTGAACCCCAAAATCTCATCCTGTGGCAACCAACTTCAGCACAAGCAAGTTCCTCATGTTCTTTGCTTTGAACCTGCCAGGTGACAACTTACCCTGATGCTCTGCAGCCCTTGGGGACACCAAATCCCCACCCCTACACCTTCTGTATATCAGTTACAGTSTGGATATTTCCCCCTTTACCTTGCCTTTTCCAGCTTTTGCCCAAGTGATGGAAGGGTAAAACCCCTTTGGGTTCTGCATTCAGAATGGATTATTCTTTTGGGAAAGCAACAAGTTGTTCAGTGTGACAGCTGCATCCCCAGGCAAACTGAACATATTGAACAGCAGGACAGGGGCCTGGCTGCAAASCTGGGTTTTTAAGCAAGCTACAACCAATCAAATCCATCCTCACAGCTCTGAAGAAGTGAAATCACTGAAACACAGAAGTTAGTGGTAAAGCAAGCAGCTCTGCTTTATTGTTACAACGACTTTTGATAAAAAAGTCCCAYCCAAGAGCTGCCCTGCTCAGCCTGCAGAGCCACTCCAGGGCAGCACAAGGCTGGGCAGTGCCTCTGGGCTGTGCTTTATGGAGGGCTGTGTCTTTGTGCCCAGCTCTCCAGTTCCAGCCTCAACACCAGGATCTCTGATACTGACAGAGACAAGAGGTACCCCCTGGTTATCTGGTGGGGTTCAGCAGGAAGGACATGGAGCAGAGGCCTCGGGAGGCAGGGCTGGGCTCAGCCCCCTGGTGTCCTGCAGCACGACATGTCCCGACAGCCGATGGTGACACGGGCAAGGGGGACACCTGCTGGGCTGCCTGCCTCGGTACAGCCCAGCCGCAATAAAAACCATAGAAAACCTGCACATCCGATCACATTTTAAAAAGCTGTAAAACATACACTCTCCAAAACCCCTGAGCCTTACTGTGACAGTCACTGAGAGGGAGCTGTCCTCTCCACGAGCTGCTGCGTGTGAGCAGCACTGAGCACTGTGGTTGTGCCAGCGTGTCCTATCCTCCCTGGCCCAGGAGCTGGGTGGGATCTCGGCGCTAGAAGCACCCAGCGAGGCTCCGCCCTGGAGCACACCAGGAACTGCTCCCTGCAGCACCAGGAGCTGCTCCCTGCAGGGCAGGGCTATCCCTGCTCACCGGGGGTCCCCGTGCCCGAGGCCCTGCTGGGAGCCTCTGCTGCCCGCGGSGCCTGCTTGGGAAGGCGGATGGGCACGTAGACGTTGGAAGCACAGTGCTCCTTCAGGTATTCTCCCCCTTTCTCCTCATAGTCCTTCCTGCTTATCCAGCCCTCCTCACGGCTCATGTGCTCCACTGCCCAGTCCCTAGCCCCGTACCAGGCATCCARGACGGGGTTGGAAGCAAGGCTGACCTGGATGGAAGGAAAACAGAACAATGTCCATTCAGCACAGGAAAGGGAAGCCCTTTTTACCCTGGTTACAATGGCATAKGACACAAACAGCTGAATTTCAGAAGTCTGAGCTGGTTACTCAGTGTCTTCTCAGAATGAGTAATGTTGGGAAGGGGTTCAAGTCTGTTTTATCTTGTTATCAATTCCTAAGCAATCAAGTTCCAGCCAAACATGCTTTTGGTGCATGGTCCTTTAGCAGAAACAGACTTTCCTGTTCCCTACTCACTCTGCTGTCTTCACAAAGAGCAACTGCATCTTTGCTTAACCTGCACCTTCTCAGGACAAAAAGCTGTTTGCAGAGTCTTGCCTCMAAACCCTCYCCATGCCCATGCTGCAACCCCTGCTCTGCACCTCACCCAGTTCCAYCTGAACACAGAAGAGCAGGCTGCTCACACAAACACCAAGGTAATGCACACACCTGGAAGGATGACTGGAATGGCCTCATTTCCAGCAGCTCCTTCTGGATTCTGGCTTTCAGCCCAGGGTACATGGTATTTCCACCAGTGAGGAAAACATTCTGGACAAGGATAGCCTGTTGTTCCTTTGAATACCTGTGAAGAAAAAGAACAGCTTCAGTCTTTCTCAAAGACATCTGCCCTATGAACTGGAACAGCTCAGGGCAATACTGATACCTTGTCCCATGATTCACTTTGAGAAATTTCATTTTCCTAGCACAAAAAACTTTGTTTTCTGGAAATTAAGGGGGTGGCAGAAAAAAAAAAATCCTGCAAGCACTCAGTACCCCATAAATCAACAACTGKATTTCTTTCTAGGGCTGGAATTGCTACCTTTCAGAAAATGTGATGTTCATACAGCTTAATGCTGATTTGTCTGGAAACATCCAGCAGGTGCCTGTATCTTAACTTTAAAATGTTACCCCTGATTTTGGTCTCCCAAAACCAGAGACTGCAGCTCACTGTTGCAAGCTTTGTTGTTTTCCTCAATAATGACTTGGACCAGGGATCTCTAAAGTGGGGTCTGTGTAAAACAATCCAGTGGGGTGCAGGAAGATAAAYTGATAAATACATTTCAATAGTGTTTATTTCACCTTTATCTCATCCTTTTTTAATTCCTATTTTTGTGTATGTTTTAAAATATTCACAATACATYAGTTTAGTAGCAGCTCTAATTTACAAATATACATATATTGGWGRTGTGTGCTCAAAAATTTTTCATTGGGGTTATTGATCAAAAACCTTTGTAGACTCACTGGCTTAAAACATGCAGAGATTCCTGTGGCTTTCAGGAAGACATGTCTAACCTGCAATGCTTGACCCCCACCAAAAAAGAACTATTCAACTTTTTTTTTTTTTTTCAAATTATTGCTAAACCCCCAGCATTTCAAAAGCTGGTATCAAATGAAGACCAGTTTGTGTGCAGGCAGTAGTTGTGTAAACTCACCTCTCTAGGACATACTGCATGGTTTCTGCTATGCCAGCCTGGTCCTCTCCTATCAGGGAGGGCTGGAAGACAATCTCTGGAGCCCTGATCCTTTCAGTGCCCAGGAACAGCTGGTGGTACTCTGCCAGGTTAAACACGGGCTTYCAAAACATTGAGAGGTAGTGGGGAATTATGTCAAAGAGCAGCAATACTCTAGAATAAMCAACATTTCCAAGCAATTCTGTACAAAAACCCAGATGGTAATGCTTCCACAGAGAAACAGCATTATGCTAAAGGTTCCAAAAGGTCAGGGAAGCTGACTTCTCCTATAATTTATTTTGCTTGGAGCCACTTAATTCTAAGGCTCAACCTCCCAAGTTGAAAGCTGTGTCCACTGGGAGACCAGGCTATGGGACACAGACAAAACACTTGTGGAGAGCTTTTTTCCCTTAATAACACAGCACTGCAACACCAGGCAGTGCCTGCAGAGTGAGCCAAGAGGGAATTCTCTTCCTAAACCACCAGCTGAGATTGCCAGGATTTCTCTCCTCAAGTCCTGTTCAGGTAGTTTGAGCATCTCTTCCAAGAGCAGGCAAACACTGTTTGCATGAGGAGAAATGCCAGCAGACTGGCTGAGCAACTGGGATGCAAACCCCTGGCACAAGGTGTAAATACAGAAACCAAACCTGCACTGCAGCAACAGGCTTCTCAGCTTCAGGCTGCTCCTCAGCAAACAAAGGTTCAAACTCATTAATGCTTTCCACATCCTCCAGGGACTGCTCACTGCCCAGTGGATCCAAGTCAGGAGTCTGGAAACAGCAAGTGTGTCATGGTAGGTTAGCTCAGGTGTGATTTCAGTTCTGTGACATGGCTGCAAAACTCCCTTTCCTCAAATCTCAACTCTTTCACATGCCTGAGAGCAAGTATGCCCAGGAAATRGAAACACAGACATTCACACAAAGCACACAAAAATCAAACACTTCCAATAAATTTATCCCAAAGAACTCCAGGCCTCAGTCACCAGGCTGACTGCCAGGATCCCAGGCAGCCATGTCCTAAGCATAACAGCAATTAAACTTAGTAAAATAGTTTTTTATATTGGTTAAAACCTGGTACTCTCCCAGCACCTCTAACTGCTCTATAATTACCATTAAATTCCCTATTTTGCTTGTGTGGGACTGGAAAACAAATATTTGCTGGCTACAAAGCCACCACACAACTTCTGAGAGTTTCAACTGTCTGCTATTCACTCACAGGATGCACCAAACCCCCTTTTCTTTTACRCAGACATGAAGCTCTTTCCTAATGAAAAGCATCACTCAAAATCCTACAAGACTCCTGTTGTGAGGTAGGAACAGCTTTATAATTATCTTCCTTATTTTTTCTGTGTTACAATGTYACCTCTGGGATTTTTGTTGCTAAATATTTGTTTTGGTTATTTTAAACTTGAAACCTTTGTTGCAATGCCAGGATGAGCTAAAATTAGGTCCTGCAAACATTCTTAAGTATCTATTTTATATCTACTTGACCCATGCAATTACTTAAACTGAAGTTTGGAAGTGTTCATTGTTGCAGCAAAAAATGCAGTCTCATGAAGTCCTGTTAAATGCATTTCTTTATRTATCTTATATAAAAAATGAAAAAGACAAAACCAGAAATGTACACAGAACTCAGCTGAACACTTGGTCTTACAGAGGGATTCTGTGATAATGCTAAGTGCTCTCTCAAGGCACAGAACAAATAACAAAGCTTGTGGATTCACTCTGAGAYCTGAGACTGCACCTAGCACAGAGCAGGGGTGTGGGAGATGTTGGAATTCAGGCACAGTCACTGAGAAAAATCACAGATAACTGCTCATCTTTCAATTCTCTTTTTCTAGAACATGACAAAAGGCAGAAAGATTCTTCACCACAATGACAAGTCCATAATCTCCCTGAATTTTGCTGAAGCACAATCATTCTGATTCTTGCACTGATAATCACAGAATCATGGAATGGTTTGGGTTGGAAGGGACCTCAAAAGCTCACCCAGTTCCACCCACTGCCCTGGGCAGGGACACCCTCCACTAGAGCAGRYTGCTCCAAGCTGGCCTTGAACAYTTCCAGGGATGGGCAARYCACAGCTTCTCTGGCAACMTAAATAAGGATCATGCTCTGTGCTTCAATTTTCTGTTCTTCTCTCTACCTTTTCCCTGAACAGAGGCTGATAAAGCYGAAAAAGCTCTGTGTGATGTGACTTGAAAGGCAGTTAAAAGCACATGCACAAGCAGCCTTGGAGCACCCCYTGGCAGCAGCTGCTGTGTGCTGGGCCTGTGTTAGTCTGGCAAAGCACACATGGGGCTTCTCATCCTCAAGACAACTCCAACAACCAAGTGTAGTAATTAATCTTCCATTAAGGAACCAAAACACAACATGCTGCTTAAATGCACCAAAAATAGCAACAATGAAGGCAGGGTTAGGGTTAGGTTCTCTGCACCTGAAGGGGAAGAACAGAAAGGAAAACAAATACTGTTTTTAACAAAAAGATTGATGGGTTCCTCTTTATGGGTATCTTTAATAGAAGGCTACTGAAGATTGAGGATGGTTGTCTCAGGAGATTCTCTCTGAAAAGAGAGAAGCAATTGCCAACTTAACAATGATTTGCAGTGTGTTAAAGAAAAAGCTTAGTTCATCAATGGAAATCTGAAGGGACACATTTTCAAGCACAGACGTTTAGATCCTTCAGAGATAAAATGAGGATTAACTTGGTGAAAACATCCTACCTCTGGCTTGCTGTCCACAACATCTACTTCAATATTGACTTCTGACTGCAGGATTTTCTGCTTCGTTTGTTCAACAGACAGACTCAGTTTGTTGATGTAAGACTGAAGCTCCTCTGCAGAGTCCATGTTCAGCTCCACCAAAGCTTTGTGGAACTGATCCATCTGACCATCTTCTAAAAGTTCCTGTGGACAGATCAGAGTCAGTTGTGATGCACAAAACAGGGCAATCACAGCAGTCAGTGATGTACAGACACTCTGCTTTCATCACTAGAGACTGTGATATGCACACTGACAGCATTTGAAGTAGTTCCCAAAAGAAGTGCTGCTCATAATCTGCAAACATCCCCTGCACCAACAATCTCTGTTTTCTCACAAGTAACCTTGGCAAGCTCCTATCAGACAGSACCCACGGCACTCACAGCTTCTTTACCACGATGTGTGACCTTCTGATAAAGCTCTGAGGGCAGCCTGCCCCCCTCCCAAGACACCAGACTGAAACTCTGCCTCCAKTACCTGCACATAGAGCAGCCTGTCCAGCCTCTCCTGGTCCAGCTGCAGCTTCTCCTCCCGGCGCCGCGCGTTSAGCTCCTGCAGCCGCCGCAGCTGCTGCTGCCTCTTCTCCTGCTTCTCCTCGGATGCCACAGTGCTGCCCAGCAGCTTGTTGGAGAAAGGCAGCTGCATCTTGTGCACRTTGTTCTCGTAGTACTCTGGGCACCGCCACTTCTGCAGCTCTGGCCGTTTGGAAAGCAAAGGAACTTTTTGTTCTGGCAGCCCAGAATGACGATTTACACGTTGCRTGCACCCCGCGTGAAGGATGACAGGTGAGCAAAGAAGGCAGAAATAGTGCAAACAGAATTCTGTCAGCTCTTGGCAGCTGTTCCCAAGCTTGGCTGTCCCCTCTGAGCACTGCCTCCAGGTCACACACCCAGTGCAGGCAGCTCTGAGTGCTCTGACCTCCAGGAAACACCAAGTACTACAGAGTGCAAGTGCACACTGAAGGGAGGGAGAGCTCTTATACATTTCTAAGGAAGACTCATTCACAAGGGACAAATTAAAAAAAMCCATTTTTCTTCAAGCACTACTTCAGATGACATTTGCCATGAAAATTTTAAGACTTATTTAATTCACAGAAAGCCAAGAGAAATGTCCTGTGTAACTTTGGAAACCTTAAAGCAGATAGGAAACACAGAAATCCTAACCAACCTAAAGGTTTTGTTGATATATAAAGGAAACAATAAGCTTATTTTAAATTCTTTTCTGCTGAAACCATCACAAATTTTATTCACAAAGAAATTTGAACCAATACTTTTTTTTTTTTAGTAGTAGTTTGTGGGAACCCCAAAAATCCCCTCAGGGAAACTTCCAGGCTTTGCCCTAGAAGGATTTACCATAGAGTTCTCTGCCTAGACTGATAGAGAACACTTCCCTCATGGTGCCTGCAGAACCACTGCCAATTTACTCTGAATTGTTTCCCTCATTGGTCACTTCACCCTGCCAGCCCAACTGTCCATCCCTCATCCCCTCTGTAGGCTGCTGCCCTTTGCCCTGCCCTTTGTACCACCCCTGTGCCCTCAGGGCATTGGCCACTGACCCCCTACTTAACCCCTGAGCACCACATGGTCTGTGCCTTCTGCCCCTGATCCCTTCAGCATGCTGCAATAAACTTCTGCTGCAACACATCATACAGGAGGTCCTTCCTGCCTTTCCTCCAGCATTTGTGTGTGTGTGTGTGCATGGCCCTGCAATGGCTGCTCTGAGCTCTGTGTGTGTGTGCGTGGACCTGCAATGGCTGCTCTGAGCTGTGTGTGTGTGTGCATTAACCTGCAATGGCTGCTCCTGTGGCTGCTCTGAGCAGCTTCTGAAGGAGGCACTTCCAGAAGGGATCAGCATTTCACAATCCTGCCCCACTGCTACAGCAGTTCCATTTTATTTCTGTCTTAATTTTAAATATCAAACCACTGTTAAGCATGGGGCAGGTCGCCACAAAGAAAGCAAAACAGAAGCAGAATATTTCTGCAAGAATTGGAGCCAACATCGAAACAAGGAGTAGGGAGGACAAAGGAAGCGTGGGTGAGCACTCCCTGGTGGTGAGCTGGAGCTTTACCTTCCGTGTAGTCGTGGGCGATGTAGCTGTGCTCGTGCAGGATCTCCTCCATGCGGCTCAGCGTGATGGCCGCGAAGTGCCCGGGGTACTTGAGCTGCAGCAGGCGCTGCAGGTACACGGCAGCCTGGCACCCGCCCAGGTTAATGCGCTTGCAGTTCTTGGCGTCCAGCCTCAAAATGCAAACACACACTGCTCACACGGGGGCAACCCGCAGGAAATCACACACAGCTCCTGCCTYCCCCCGAGTGATTTCATTTCTATGGGTGAATATTCACAGGTAAACGTTTCAAGGTTCAGTCACCAGAGAATCTAACACATCTGCTTTTCTCAGGTAACAGCACAACCACTGCTGTGTTTACTATTTCATTCTGAAAGGTTTTGGTCTGCTTTAAAAAGAACCCCAAATATTAAATAATTCTGGCTCCAGCCAGCTGTTCTGTTCTAATGACAGAAGTGATGGGTAGTGGCACTAAAAGTAGTTTTTTAAACTTTGTAACACTTTGTGGTTGGACAGGKGTAAACCCTGAAAATTTGAAGTAGTTAGCAGATATAATTAAGTCCTCTCCTGCACTAAGGATTAAAAAAGAGAGAAAAAGTAARAAGAGAAAGTAGAGCAATGTAGCAGAATGTAGCACTGCAAATGTCTCACACACAGAGAACTTCACCTTGTCCCAGAGCTGCTTTAAAACCTTAAGTATGTTTTTTAATGTCCAGTTCCACTTAGGGCACATATTCCCTTCTCCCTTTGAAAGTACACATCAAGGCACAGTCAGCAACTAAAACACAACATTTACAAGAGCTGCACTATTTCTTCAATTCAAAACTCACCAGAACTTAGCAAAATCTGCAGACCTGGCTTTAACTCATCAGTATAAATYAGTACAAGAGTTAATAGTGCAGGGCTGGAAGAACAGGTATTTGCACCACTTGAAGAGCCAGTGGCTGCACAGGTCTTAAGACACCCAGAACTCACCTGCCYTCTAAGACTGGCAGGATGTGTGTGCACTGGTAGCCTGAGGATATCACCAAACCACTGCAGGGCCAGTTCTGCCTCCTGTTGTGGTAGAAGCTGTACAGGCTGTCCACGCCATAGGACACTCTTGGCACTTGGTAGCATTCGAAGAGGAGCTCAGACATCATTTGCCTTGAGTACAGAGGGTTGCAAACTGCYTCTGTCAGAACAATTGGGTGGTCCACACAACCCTGGGAGAGACAAGGGGAAAGAACAGTAACAAAGTTATAAAGGGAAAATCCAGGGTTAGTTATCTCTGCTTCTTGTTTTGAGCATCAGCAAAAGCTCCTCCAAAATGAGCATGAGAAAGCACTTTGTGTGCAAGGTATTAATCATGAAAGTTCTATTATATCTAGTGTTTAAGGGGGCAAAAAAGATGTTGATGTTAATTCAACCACAGAATAAACTCATAATGGTGGAGGAGAACGATCTTCTAAAGGCATATATAAATTATTAAAAATCTAAGAAACCGAAATCTATGCAATGAGGAGGTGAATGAAAACCAGTGGAMGTTTAGTTCCACTCTGGGTAAAGCTTTCAAACTGGTGTTGTCATGCAGGCAAAGGGCTCCATGGTCTGAGAAGAAACTCCCAAYCCAGCTGGGTGTGCAGGTGGTCAGGAAACACTACCAGTAAGAGCATTACTCAACAGTAAGTTTAAGGGAACACGTTTAGATTAGATAGTAAGAAAAACTTCCCTCTGTGAGGGTGGTGAGGCACTGGCACAGCTTGTCCGGCGAAGTTGTGGCTGCCTCATCCCTGGAAGTGTCCAGGGCGAGGCTGCCCGGGAATCTGAGCAGCCGGGTGCAGCGGAAGGTGTCCATGCCCAGGGCAGGGGGTGGAGCGAGGTGCTCCGGCTCCCTTGCAGCCCAAAGCCCTGCGGGGAGCGCGGGCGGCTCGGCCGCGGCCCGGCCGTACCTGCGAGGAGACGCCGAGGCGCTGGAAGACGTGGTCCAGGAGCAGCTCCTGCAGCTCCAGCTGCACGGGCACGTTGCGGTCGAAGGGCGAGCGCAGCAGCCACCGCAGGGGCTCGGGGCTGCCCAGGTCGTTCCCCACCTGGGTCTCGGCGCCGGCCCCGCCGCGGGCCCCGCGGCTCCGCGCCGCCAGCGAGCGGAACCGCAGCAGCGGCTCGGCGGGGACGGACGGGTCGGGGCAGGCCCATCCCGCCCGCGTCTGGAAGGAGCCGTTGTCGATGACGAGCGGCACCGGCTGCGGGCTCCGCACGGCCGCGCTCGGCTCCAGCACCGGGTCCGGGGCCCAGCGCGCGTCCCGGAACGCGAACACCCGCGTGGGCGCCGCCATGGCGGGCGCGTCCCGCCTGCGTCCGGCCGGGAACTCGGGCCCGCACGGCGGTTCCGGGGCGCCGCTGCTGCCGGACGCGCGGTGCTGAAACAATCGAGGTTATTTTAAATAACCAGCAGGAGAGGAGACCGAATCGGTGGGACAGGAAGCAGCCAACACAKCACAGAATCATAGAATGGACCTGAAAAGTTCGCATCCCACCCCTGCCATGGGCAGAGACACCTTCCATCACCTCGGGTTGCTCCAAGCCCTGTCCAGCCTGGCCTTGGACACCGCCAGGGATCCAGGGCCAGCCACAGCTGCTCTGGGCATCCTGTGCCAGGGCCTTCACATCCTCACAATAAAAAAAAAAAAAATTCTTCCTACTACTGAACCCAAATTAAACCTCTTTCAATTTGTACGCATTGCCCCTCCTCCTGTCACTGCGGTTCCTGAGGAAGAGTCACTGCCCAGCTCCCCTGTGGCTCCTTCACACACGGGGAATGTGCCCTGAGGTGTGCAGGCTGAGCAGCCCGGCTCTCCCAGCCTGTCTCAGGGTGCTGCAGTCCCTCAGCACCTTCAGGGACTGCTCAGGACCTGCCCCAGCAGTCCCGTGTCCATCTGACAAGGACACAGCAGGGCTGTGAGCAGTGTTTGAGGTGGGGTCTCACTAGAGCAGAGCAGAGCAGAGGGGGWCAATCATCTGCTCCCACCTGGGGGYRTTCCTYACAGGAACATTTGGGTTGGGAAAYGCTTCTGAGATCATCGAGTCCAACCTRCATCATATCAGCTAGATCAGAGCCTCACCCAGCCCTGGATATCGTCCTCCCTGAGCTGAGGGGCCCAGAGCTGGACACAGCACTCGAGGTGACCCTCAGCAGTGCCTCAGGACAGGACAGGAATCACTTCCCTGGTCCTGCTGGCCTCAGTGCTCCTGAGACAGGCTTTGTTGGGCCCCTGGGCACACCTGGCTCGTGTTCAGCCATGTCCAGCAGCACCCCCAGGCTGGAACCCGTAAAGATTCTCCTAAATTGGGATGTTCTTTCATGTAAGACCTTTGTGCACTTTCAAGCCTAATGGGCAAGAAAGGAGACCTCATGCAGCAGGATGATCCCTTTGTCAAGGACATCCTGAAGCTAACAAGCTTCAAGGATGTAGCAAATGAAGATGCTGATATATGTCTATCCATATATTGCTGACTTGGTGAAATACTCAAGGTCCATGTGTGCTAGAGCTGAACGTGTTCATTATAATACTGAAAAAGACCCTRCCCCTGAGAATACACAGAAATTGGCTGGGCTGATGTAACTTGCATGGAATTTACCGGTCCTGACAGAGGGGCTGTGCTTGGAAAGTCACCAACTCTGAATTTCTGTGTRTAAATAATGGCAGGGAAAGTCCATGGGGTGTGCTGGATTTGTGGAATACCACTGAGCACCCAGGCTGGSCAGCTCTGAAATAAACACTGTCTCTCCAGTCTGTCATTATAGGCTTGTTGCACACCAGGAAACAAATCCAATTTTGTGGGTATCTCCATCAGYCTGGGGCTGGGCTGTACCCCTGCTACCCTTCACACAGGGCCCCCTGCCCTTTAAACTTGGGCTGAACGTCCCCAATGGCTGTGGCTTGTGTGGAGGTGAAACCCCAGAGCCCTGGGCTGTGCCACGTGCCCAGGAGGTCACTGACACAGCCCAGGCATCTGCCACTCATGTGCCACCAGCCCCTCTGCAGATGCAGGCAATGGGGAAGGCCTTTCCCTGTTATTTCACCTCCCATTCCCTGGGGAGATGGGGTTCCAGGGGGRGATCCATCCTGCCATGGCAACAAGGACATCCCAGGCTGGCTCAGCTCRGTGAGAGCCAGCGTGGGCTYCAAGGGCTTCCAGTGATAGGGCTGAGAGACACAATTAGTCATTAAAATTAAACAGATCACAGCTTCAGCTCCTTTGCATCCCTCTCAGCACTGCCTCTGTAGACAAACYATCAACAGCCTGATTTCCAGAGGTGCCCCCAACCGGCCACCCCCACTGTGTGAAATGGGGACTCAAATAYTGAGCATCCTTGAAGCTCAGGGCATTAATGGCTTTCCTCACTTGTTTACCCAATGCACAAAGCAGGGCTAATAGCTTTCTTTTATCATGCAGAGGTGTTATTAATGTGAATTAATAAGAATTTGCAGAGTTCATTTAGATCTTGGGATTAAAAGGCTCATTTCAAGGGGCTGTTACTACATAAAAACAAGCACACGCTCACCAGCAAGAACATTAAATGCAGGCAATCATTTGTAACGTGCATTCACATCACTGCTCTCTTCTCCTGAGAGCTACACAAACAATTAATCTAGCCAAACAACCCTCTGTGAGATAAGCAATAGATTATGGCTTTATTTTATTGAAGGAGAAACACACAGTGTGATGAATATCAAGTTATCAAGTCACATGTCTGGTTCCTCCTTTGATCACTACTGAACTCCTTTACTCTAAAGCAATGCYTTTATTGACACACATCCTATGAAATGTGCTAGTTGCCTTTCTTGGAGGGAAGGGAGACAGAAGGGCAATTACAATGTAAGGGTTTATTTCCCTAAAGGATTAACTGATAGATGAGGATATACAGAGTAGGCTAAATATAGAGTCTATATGGGACGTATTTGTGCTCTACATTGAATAAAACCTGGGAGAAGCATCTTGTAGCTGCTCATCCTCTACACCTCTCTGGAGGGTTGAATCTGTTTTATTCTCAAGAGCAACCCTGGCTACTCAGTCTCAAAGTGGCTGAAGCACTTGGTTACCTCCCCTGCATGCAAAGACAAGAACTATAACTGCAGTTTTAACACAAGCCTCGAAAGCTTCCTAACCTGTATTTATCCTTTAAATAGCAGCTGAAGGAAACATCTGACTCGATTGGCCTTTCTCASTTGTTCTTATCCCCGATTAATCCCTGTTGCTCCCTCCCCAGCACGGGGCTGTCCCCTTGGCTGATTTATCACTGCTCTGCTTGTGCTGCCCGGCGCTGCAATGAGAGTTATTAAAAGGTGCTTGGGAAGGGGAGCAGTCGGGCTGTTCTAAACTYAGTGTAACCTGAGGCAAGCCATGAGGTACCCCCTGGTTCCCCTGGTGAACGAGCTGACCTTTCCTCTGCTCTTCTTCTGGTTCTGCCTGCCGTTTGTAATGCTGCTGATCGTGGCCATTATCTGGCTGCAGCTGCTGCTCAATGAAGGTAAGTTCTGCAGCTGATCAGGTAAAATGCTGCTGCTGCTTCCTCTTTAAAGCACTCTGCTGGCTATTTTTAGGCTAATGCCACTTGGCACAGGGGGAAGCTAAAGGTTTGTTAGTACTGGTGGTRGCATTTAGAAAAAACAAACAAATTATTATGCTTTTCTGTGAAAAATGCTTATAAGACAACCAAGCTGCCACTTACCCTCCTTACACTCTCCTTTTTTCTCAGTGGTCATTTGATTTAGGAAAGACAAAGGACAAGTAATTTTTATAGGTTTCTATTTCAAAAACCCCCCGGAAAGCAAGCCTAATCCTCTAATTCTGTAAACTTCAAATTCTGGCCCCACGGTTCTCTTGCCCCTCTCCTTTTAGGGAGGGCATGAAGGATTTTATTGGGGGAGCTGGTGAGGAATTCTTTTGTGCTGATGCTGATAGAAAGTTTTGAAGGGAGCAAGACATGCATTCTCTTTTATTTGTGTATTTTGCCAGTTTGTTTTTCCAATCCATCCCTGATCCTTTCTCCCAACATGCCAGCAACCAGTAACAGGCTTTGGTTTAGACTAATAATGAGCTTGTTGTTGCACTCGTGAGGATAAAACCTTGCTACTGTGCTCTAATGCTGGTGAAAAAAATTCTAATCCAAGCTGAGGAAGTTTAAAATCAGTGACAAAATATCTGTTTTACGTAGCTATGCCACATCCTTACRTTGCAGGTGAGTGCTCAGGCCTTTGTCTGGACAGAGTAATTCTCTTGGTGTTTTGAAGGAGATTTTTCAGGTTGTTCTTGCTACATTTACATTCACAGTTTCTGGCCCTGTAGTGACTGCTCTTAGAACCAGACCTCCAGCTGTTCACAAATGCTCTAAATTACATTTTCACCAGTAAGACTAGACATATTACTGAATTTTTACATACCAGCATATTTRCAGAATAAGAACATTAAAGCTTTTCCCAGTTACTAAGAGATAAAAATAAAAGTGCTCTTTTTAATAACTTCCTAACCAATTCAGTCATATCCACTTCTTTCATGCTAGTTTACAGCARGCACAAGTTAAAAGTTTCAGCTCCTCCTTTAATATAATTGCTGATTAAGAGCTAATTAGTTAAAACACTTGTAAAGGCCTTTTATTGTCTAGTTTCGTTTGAAAATCCTTTATTTCAGCTGGAAAAATCTCAGAGGAACCTTGTCCAGCTCCTAGATGGAATGTGCAAGTCTTGCAGCCGTGGTAAAAAAGTCACATACACGTTTTACATGACATGTTTTACATGTTCTTTCTAAACCTGCTTCTAGCACAGATGCCCAGCACAGAAATGATTARCAAAGAACCTCCTGATGAGCCTGATTCTGACTCTGAAGATGAACTAACAGAGGAAGAAAACCAGAGTGATGCATCCAGTACAGAGATGCGGGAGGAGTCACAATCCAGTGGGACTGTGGCAAGACTGAGACCCAAGCCTGCTTATCTGAGCTYAAATCCAAACAGCCAAAAGCCAGGTCTTCTTGCTGTGGCCTCAAACAGCTGGCCCCAGGGGCAGAAGATAAGATATTTCCATGATGAAAAGAGCATTTTCTATAACATCCTGATGGTGAGTAGTGGGACCAGGCTGCCTCCCTGCATATCTRCTGCTTTTGTGCCTCAGCTCTGACTTCTTTCACCTCTGCCTGACTCAGAGGCCTCTTGGGCAAGACCAAGCTCCAAGATTGGTTTCTGCCTGGTTAATAACTAACAGGAGGTTTTATTTTCTGCCTTCCCCAGTTGTGATGRCTCCTGTTGTATACAAGGTAAAGGTAACACAAAATTGTGCAGAATGACTATCATGAGTACGTGTGTCTATAAATATTTAAAGATACATATGCATAACTTAAAAGTCCTTGAGAACTGCATTTAAAATGGCAAAATTTGCTACTTATTCTCCTAAGACAAGAAGTTTAACTCAACCRTGTGTAGAAACTCTCCTGGTATTTATGGCTGATATTACAGACTTTTAAGAGTTGCTTCAGATTTCTTACAGTGGAGCATGTGACTGAAAGTAAGATGTATTTCACTTGCTCAATAAGAACAGAGGCCAGAAGTCTCTCTGCAAAAACAACCCTAATCCTTTCAGGCTTTACACAAATCCCAAAAGATAAATTTCAAGAAGTGGAAGAGCTTCATGTCTTGTGTGTCTTCTCTTTCSCTGTGCCTTGACTCTCTGTTCCTTTGCAGAAGGGGCTCACAGGGGAAAGCTGCTCTGGGCCTCCACTCTCACCATTCCCAATCCTGTCTGCTCAGTTWCATTGCTGGGATTTTTGAATTGCAGCAACTGAGGTACTCACTCACRTTTCCTCCCACCACTCCTGCTGCAGTGCTAGCCTTGGTTAGGCTGGACTAGCCAAGGACTGGGATCATCCTAAACTGCTGCAGTTATTTGACTAACACACCCTGAAGCTGAGCTTTAGCATGGCATCAGCAATACCTCAGTTGAAAGCACTTTTAAGACCATTGACACCACCAAGGGGGTACCAAATCAGCGTAGTAACAATTTATTTAACATTCAATGATTTAATTGTTTGTCAAAAGCTAACAATGCTAACAATGAGCTTGGTCTTGCTAAGGTGCCATTTGGTTCTCCAAGAATTCCTCATATGTGCAGCTATTGATGTGAACACAGCAGCCTGGACTTGCCTTTTGTAGGACATAACATTTGTTGGTTGTGTTGGGCTGGGTGAGGGAAGGCAACAAGCACTGGTGGTTTCAAAATCCTGCTGAAAATGGAACCTCTTCCAAAGACATCATTGCAGTGACAAATCTGTTCTTCCCTTCCTTCCCCAGCTGCTGTGTGCCTTGCTTTGTTCTCTCACCCGGAATTTTGTCTGCCTGTTGCTCCAGACCTTTAACATCCTGAGGACTCTCCTGCTGCCATCCTAYCTGGTCACCTACATGGCTCAGCTGTTTGCTTTGCTGGCTGAAAAAGCTGGGAGAATCCTGGGCTCCCTGGGGCTGGAGAGCACAGGATTGTTGCTTTCAGTCCTGAGGAAGAAACTGCAGCTGGGCCAAGCTCAGAGAACCACCTCAGGGTGAAAATAAAGCAGGAGTCCAGTGGTAATCCGGGTCAGCACTGGTGACAGCTGCTGCAACTGGCAGAGGGAGGGGAATTCTCTGAAAAGGAAACCCCCTCCACACTGAGTCAGCACCTCCTCAGCTCACCACAGAGTGTTGGCAGCCTAAATGTGAAATGGGTGACAGCAGCCAATTCCTTGTCCACTCTGCCCTGCTCCCACCTCAGAGGGATAAGCTCCTTTTTTATAAGGACTAAGCACTCCACCMGCACCAGTGATGGTTTCTGCTCACCAACACTAATCTTTGATTTTAAATAAATAAGATGAAGGCAATGTCTCTCTGTAGTAGCTCCTACAGGATTTTAACTGCAATACAGCCATAGGGTTATATATAGGTTACTTATAGTCCAATTAGCACTTTTCTCATCTGCAATTTATCAGTTCTCAAAGTAGGAAATGGCTTTTCAACACTCAGTCTAAGAAATGAAGCAGACCTACCTCCAATTAACAAGAACTAATTAAGCCCTCAGCAGATGCTGAGCATGCACGTCCCTGGTTTCCGTTCAGCACAGCTGGCAGGCTGATGGGAGGTACATCACAGCCTGGAGAGGCGCTCACCGACAGCTCCATTTAACCACTTCTYGTGGAACAAGGAGCGTGAGGAGCCTGAGCTGAGCCATCCTTTTGTAGCCCGAGCCTATCGAGGTGCTGCGTTCTGAACAGAACAGCTGCGTGCTCTTGTGCTGATGCCCACGTTCAGCACACTCCTTTGTTTCCAAGAGGACCCGAATTACGGAGTCATTCAATGAAGACGCTGCCTCTTGTGCACACCATTGTTCGTGCTGCCCTGTGCGGTGCCTGTCTCTCCAAACCTCACACGGGCACAGGGAGCAGCCCCAGCCCGCAAGAAGGCAGAGCCCTGCCCTGCTTGTGTTTGCCTTTCCCTCCCCATCCCCCGAGCCCCGCGTGGCCAAATATTTGTGCGCGCTCCTAAATAAAACTTGTTTGCCCGCATCTTTATTTTCGCGGCTCCTTTCTTTAGAACGGGAAACACAAAAGAAAAAAGCAAAGCCGTTTGCCGAGGACTTCCCCCTCTCCGGGGAGGGAGCTTCGGGGATCTTCTCCAGCGGGGATCCCCCGTTTCTGCCCCCGCCCGGACGGATGCTCGCGGCAGATGCGGTGGGAGGAACGGCGGGGAGCGGGGCGAGCTTCGGAGGGCGGGACGGGGGCGGAGGGAGGAAGGGTCTCCTGTGCTGCTCTCGCCTCCGCCGAGCTCCGCGCCCGGCCCTGGGCGGCTCCGGCCAGCGGTGCTGAGCGGCGGGGTCGGGAGAATCCTCCGCTCTCTGCTCCTCCTCCTCCTCCTCTCCGGCCGTGAGCTGCGGCGCTGAGAGCTCCAGGTGAGCGCTGACTGCTGAGGTGGGCACTGACCGCTCCAGGGGAACACTGACCGCTCCAGGGGAACACTGACCGCTGCAGGGAGGGACTGACCGCTCCGGGTGGGCTCTGACAGCTCCGGGTGGGGACTGGCCGCTGCAGGGAGGGACTGACGGCTCCAGGGGGACACTGACCGCTCCAGGGGAACACTGACAGCTCCAAGGAGGCACTGACGGCTCCAGGTGAGCGGCTGACCTCTCCAGGTGGGCACAGACCGCTCCAGGTGAGCTGATGCTCAGCGCTGCCACGGGGCTCCGGACGTGCCCCGCAGCTCCGGGGTTTGGATGCCACGGTCGTTTTCCCGCAAAATTTGGCTTCTGCCCCGTTGGGGAGTGACCTTACTGTCTCGGCTGAACTGACATCTCAAAGCTGTCTTCCCTGAGCCAGCGAGGAGGACGTTTGCTGGCAGTGTCAAGGTTTTTCTCTTTACGTTTTCCACCATGTGCACTTAAAACGTGTTGGCAAGAAAGGCTGCATCTTGCAGCTGCTTTGTTGGGGATTCCTCTGACATTGCAGCTGAAGCCCTGGGGATGATACCTCCTGTCCTGTGGGATTTCACTTGTTTAGGCTGCTCGAGTCTCCTTGACTCTGTKAACCTCAGCTCAGAAAGAAACCCTGTTGTCTTGAGGTAGTTGCCAGAATGCCACAGTTTAAGTTAAAAATGTTAYACTGCAAAGAAGTAGATGAACTGAGAYGAGTAAATAAACAATCTAAAGGTCYAGGAGAATATTGCTTCTTGTACTGCATGGTGATGTTCTGAAGCCTGGTGCTACCCATGTGTATGCTTTGTGTAGTTTTTAGTCTGTGTAAATACACTCAGAATAGCTTTAGCTTGGCYGGGCTGGCTGGCCCTGGCAGTGTCACTGTACCAGCAGGGAGGTTGGTGCCAGCTTGCAAAAACCTGCTTGAGAAAGCCACTTTGASCACTCCTAGTTCCTGCAGAATTCCCCAGTACCACAGCTATGCTGATGGCACTAGTGGTTCAAACCTGGTTTTCCTGCCTTTGAGCTATGAGAAATAAAGAACAAATAAATATTTGGCTGCTAAGAATAGGGCTTTTGTGTTTGAATTTGGCTAAAAGTAGTCTAGAAGGGGCATTTTGGTTCTGCTGTGGATCAGTGGCTCTTTGGGAGGTGTGTGAACCTGGCCTGGTGAATGGACTCAGACCTACAGATGAGGGGTCTCAGTYTGTAGCTTTGCCTCCCTGTAGACTTTGCATTGTGATCCACATTTGTTAGAACATTTCCTTTTCCCTGAACGTGGCTGTAATGCCTGCCCTGTGCCTGTCCTTGCTGGGCATTTGGAGCTCACAGCATGAATGTAGCATGACCTTGCAGCTGCCTTGTAGTCTGCAAGTGCTTCAATAGCTTCCATGAGCTTGTGCTTTCATTTCCTCTTGCTGTTGTGTGCAAAAGCTGCTTCCTGGGCATCAGCAGGAGAGTTTGCAGCCTTGGGTGCTGTAGTGGAGCTCCTGCCAGTGATTGTTTACACTGACCATGAATAATTTTGGATTTAACTCACCTGAGGGTCTCTTGTTCATCTGATGCATCATTTCTCATGTGCATCCAGCAGCCTCTGCCCCAGAGCTCTCCYATGCTGCAGCAAGCAGGTATTGTTCTGTTTTTCTCAGCTGAAAAGATGGCAAAGCCTGGACTGAACACTTTGGAGCACAGCATTAGTGAGAGCTGTAATTTGGTAGTTCTTTTGGCTGAAGTTAAACCTCCTGGGAGGTGGAGGATGCATTTCTGTGTGCCAAACTGTGCTGTGTGTCTTTTGTGACCTTTTGCACATCACTTAATCTCTTTTYCCCCCCCTCCTTGTTTGGAAAGCCTTTACTTTGCAGGCACGTTGCAGGGGTGGGTCTGTTAAACATTAAGGCTCTGTTGGGAAGCATTGTATGCATAAAAACACAGATAACAATTCTTTCTCCTCTGAGCTCAAAACTCAGGAAGATGTTGGTAAAAACACCCAAATCTAGTGTAAACTGAAGTGATCTAACGTGTTTTGGTGGATTTAAGTGATAAACATATCTCAAATCACCCTGCCAAAGCATGCTGAAGGTCCTGCAGCACGTGGGGATCCCTGACTTGTCAGCAGGACCTCTCTGAGTCACARCTGGCTGAGCTGTGGCTGTTTACATCCTTCTCCTGCAGGAGCCATGGGATGATTTCACTTGCTTGACATCTGTTTCCAGTAAGGGGGAATTGGGGTTCTTGGGTCCAAGCTGTGTGAAGAAAAATAACACTTGAAGGTTTGGCTCAAGATCCCAAGAGGGCCCTGCAGCAGCAGCCAAGCTCTTTGGGTTAATCAAGACACATTTTTAAAGTCATTTTTTTAATATGGAAAGGAAAAAYCCCAACTCTTGTTTCCCACTTCACAACATCTTTGATTGGTTGGACAGAGTCATGTTAYTTGTCAGAGCTTTATAAACTCTTATAAAATTTAAAAGTGGGTGAGTGTCCAGCTTGCCTTAAGGAAAATATCACTCACTGGAGAGCTGARATGGGAGCCCAGAGAGGTGCTGGCAGCTCAGTTCTTCACAAGGCCCAACTGGCCAAAGCTTTCAGAACCCTGCTGTGGCTTGTGTTTGACCCTGCTTTAAGTAGGAGGGGGTGACCTGAGGAGCCCCTCACGTGTGCTTGTGATGGTGTAAAGTGCTCCAGGAGCAGTGCCCTGCCCTGTCTGTGTGACCTGCACTGGGATCTTCTCTTTTGGATAAGGAGGTCACTAGGGCATRCATGCAATACACTCCTGGCTTTTTATATCCTTTAAAAGTTAGAAACTCCCATACCTGATCCACAATATAATGTATTTTAGCTTCATATGTCTCTTAGGCTCCCAGTTCAGCAAAATATTTTCTTAATTGGGGATGTTATGGCCCATATGCTTCCCTTCCAAGCAGTTTAAATGCTTTCAGTTGGAGACATAAAAATATCTTAGTTGTGACATGATGTTTGAGCCTTCCTGCTGTGGATGCAAAATCCATATGGCAACGAGGCTTAATTGAAACCTGCTGGAGTTCCTTTTCCCCTGCAACATATTTTATTAAATATTCTTTATGCAGTTGGCTTGAAAGGACTACCCTTAATTCAATATTTCTAATCTATTAGTGCTTTTGGAAATTCTGTTCCTTTCCAAGRCTCATGATTTTGATTTATGTAAAGCACTTCAGTTTGATAAGCTATATATCAAGTACAGCACGTGTGATTTATTCATTATTTATCCCACAGACTTTAGGTGGGAGTCATCCACTGCTGAGTTGCTGATTGGGTGGGYAAGCCCTTCCAGGTGTGTTGTGTAGTGAAAAGCCTGTCTGAAATCACAACTTGTTGCTTGAAGAGTTGGGTCTCTAAATTGGTTTGAGATTCAGATGTTTGTAATATTTCCTGGCATTTGTTGCTGTTTGGTCAGAYTGTTGGGGCAGTTTGCAGGGGAGGATGTTTTGTGATTGCAATTAAGACTGGAGGAAGAAATACAAAAGCTGATGTAGCTTAAAGCATACTCCCCAAAGCAGATTACTCCAGGAGTCTGGAATGTGTTGGTGGGAGGCTTCAGTTTCAGTGAGATGTTGCTCCGTGCATGCAGGAGTCCTTCCCTTTCTAAATAATTGTTTCCATCTGCATGGCTTATTCCATCAGCCCCCAGAGCTGCCAGTGCCTGCACTGCTGAGCTTTTAAAATCTGTGTCTCTTGKAAGAATGAGGATCCTTCTCACTGAATATTCTGTGCCAGCTGTGTGCAAAGAGAACTTTGCTATCATCATACAGAAAAATAACAGGGCAACCCCCACTGGGGACGTTTTGGAACAAACAACATTCTGGTATTCCTTTCCCATACTTTTAMATTTTTAGAGGGAAAATTTCAGGACCCTTGAATCTTCCTGCATAACATCTGGCAAGCCCACCATGAATTCACTAGTTCTCTGAAAGTTGTTTACTTTTCAYATAATATGGAATTTTGGCCATCTGTGACAACTGAACTGAAGGTGGTGCCTTTCTGGGGCTGTGAGGTGTCCTCATGAACATACCCACTCCCATCATCGGGTGGAGCCTGAGCACAGGCAGTGACAGCAGCCTGCCTGGCCATCACACACTGCTGCTTCAACAGCAGTGGGCATGCAAGAAACACGGACAGGAGGCTGCTGGCCAAGAGTTATTTCATATTCCTTAGTTAGTTCTGCTTGGGTCACCTAGGGAAGCATGGAAGATGCATCATTGTAACTGAGAAACACTGGKAAGGCAKGAATCTGGAGTACTCTTCACTCCCYTGCCTCTGCACGTTTCTCTCTGAAGGTTCTCACTTCTGAATCAGATTTCAAGTGAAGAACAATGGAAAYAAAGTTGGAATTCCTTGTATGTAAGCCCTTGAGTGAACAGGAGCCTGGAACCCTTGCAAAACCCATAGCAGGTGGCCAATGTATAATGGAACTGGAAGGATATCCTCTTTAGGCAGCAAATAAACACAGCTCTGCTGATGAAAGTTGTTTTTCTCGGTCAAGGTAAAGCCGGGACATTGTTGCTGCTTGAAAACAGCGGGGCTGACACAGCGGGAGGAAATCCCTG
>CADDXX010000174.1:0-15176 GCA_902810485.1 Alauda arvensis | reverse complement strand
TTGTTTGGGGCAAACATCCCTCAGCCCTGGCCTCCCTCCAGCCCGTGCACAAGTAAAACTAGATAAAGGTAACAGCTGTATTTAGCTGCAGTGTTTCCTTTGGCTGAGGGCAGAGGAAGGATCCCTTGGAAGCGTGTCCCTCATCCGAGGGGTTCAGAGCTCGCTCGCTCCGCGCTTCCTGCGCTGCCTTGGCAGGCTCAGAGCAGGCTGAGGCTGCCGGATGTTTGCTGGCCAGGAAGGCTCWGGAGCAAGCWCAGAGCTGCCAGCTCCCCTGGGACAGTGCAAGGCTTGGTGAAATGCCAGCACTCACCCTGGAAACAGCTTTTTTGGAGAATGGCTTTTTGCGAGGCTCATTCGAGCTGTAATGGTGTGTTAGGTGGAAGGAAACCCAGCTGGGGAGGGCAGCTGATAAATGAGATCAAGGAATTACTGCTTTAAGGTGTTCCTGGGAATTCTGCTGGTGTGGTCTGTGCAGTTTGGTAAAGGGTGAGTGTCACATCTTTGTTAACAAAGCAGGTGGCAAAGGAAAAACAGTCTTAGTAAAGGTCAAGAAGCTGTTAGCTGGGGGTCTATGGATCTCATTTAACCCCATAAAAGTTCTTTTTCTGACACTGAGCCAGGCACYGCAGTTCATTTGGATCTCTCACAGTTCCAGGAGGATGTGCATTGTGAAGCCAGCTTTGTTATGTGAGCTCATCAGTTAAAAAACTCAAGCAAGGGCTCAGTCCCCTCTCAGTGGGATGGTRGCTTGTTAATTCTCTAATTAATTGGTTAATTGACAAATTCCCTACCTCCCATGCCTATGAGGAAGCTGGTTTCCCATCTGGTGGTGAGAAGGCTCCTCCATCCTCCTCCACCATGGTGCAGGTACCCAGTGGGCAGCCTGGGAGCCCCAGCAGGGCAGCTACTGTCAGGTCAGCTTGAGATAATTTTGGATAAGGTGGTGTATTCACAGCTTCCACCATGGAAGCCTGGTTTCTGCCATTTCTGTGGGCTCTTCTGAAGAGTTTGTCATATCAGAAACTGCCCTAGGGTTGCCTTTGCAGAGATGCAAGCACAGCAGTTCTCATCCCCTCTCTCCTCTGTCTCTGCCATGTGTGTAACTCYTGTTTTAGCCCAGTGGCTGCTCCCAGCATAGATCAGGCTGGGCTGTATCAGCATTTTTGGGGCCAAAACATGAGTAGGAGTCAGCAASCACAGCCAGGTGATGCCTGTGTCASAARATGGCCATTGTACAGAAGTTTGGTTGTTTACACCAGGGTTAAAAKGTGTGTTTCTGAATGTTWGTTGGGTTAAAGTGTTTATTCATCMRAATTAGTGGAGCYGCAAGGTAAAAGACAAWYACTTTAGTTCATTTCCTGTGTGTTTTTAGGTTTATTTTTATGAAATCTTCATGTTTTCAATTCAGCTGTGTGTCCAGGTTGAATTTCTGCTTCTTTCACTCATTGGTTTCGACTGTGTTTTTCCAATGGCTGTTCTATGTAAGATCTTCTTTTGGCCTTGGCACCAGCACTGCACCAGTGTGACCCTGCACACCAGGTGTAAACTGAACCATAAAAATCTGTCTTGCATCACCTGACCCTGCTGCCTGAGACTTTGTGTCCCTCCAGTCAGAGCAGTGGGGTTTGTGCAGCAAACAGCACGTGGGGATTTACAGACACTGCTCTAATCCCTGCCTGACCTTTGAGATGCTCTTACACCACCAGCCTCACCTGCCCCGAGTTCTGCCTGTAAACCCTGCACTCCAAAGCTGTAGGGGAATGTCTGCAGCAAGCTCCTCCATCCCCTCCTTGGCCCCCAAGCTGGATCATGCCTGACATCTTCCAGCCCTGGTTTTCATGAAGACTCGTGTAATTAAACCTCGTCATTACAATTTTGGAAAAGCAAGCCCTCTCCTCGTGAGGTAACAGGCTCTGGACTCCAAATAGCTCTGTAAGAGCTGTGTTGTGCAATCAGGTCCAGCACCTCAGCCAGTTCTSTTCCAGCTGTTTATGGTTTATAGATGAAACCAGTACAGACAGGCTTGTGTGGTGACTTCAGAGCCAGGCGCCAGCAGAGCACAACGAGGGGATGCTGACTTTTTTTCAGTGCTGAACCTTTAAACAGCAGTCCAGCTCTCCTCTCCAGGACAAATGAGGAGCATGCCCATAAATATCAATTACAGGCCACTTGTAATCTCTCTCCATACAGAGAAGTTTGGATTCTTCCTGACAGACCTGTTGCAGCTGAAGAGGTGACAAAGTGGCACTGAAGCCTGTTAGGATGAGTGATGGCACTTTGGAGTACAACAAAACTGTTGCTTATGAGTGGAATAATTGGCACTTAAAATTGCCTGGCTGCTAAGTAAGAGCTTCTGCTACTTGACTGCATTAAATCTTCTTTTTATTTTGGAAATAACTGATTGAGCAATCAGGATCCGAGAAAATGCAGCTCCCCAGGAGAGGGGGTTGTCCTTCTGTTCCCCTGCTCAGAGTCTGGTGCATCTCCCCACAAATGGCATTTCATTCCCAAGTGAATTCCCCATAACAAGGTGTGGGGACCTAKCTGGTAATTATTTTTCTCTGAATCTTGGAGTGTTTAGGTGAGTGGATTTAGGTTTTAGTGTAATTACTCAACAAGACAAGCTTCAATAAGGGGGGAGTGAGAGGGAGTGTCCAGTTTAATTTCTGAAGTAGCCTCAGCTAGTCTGACCCAATAGAAAAAACTTACAAGGAGATTTTTAAAAATATRATTTGCTAAAATCTATTGAAACAAACAAACAGGAAAACCTAAATGAAATGTTTCATTTCCTAAATGAAGCATTGTTTTGAAAACTGTATTTGTACTTARTCCAYGCTCAGGTGTTTCACTTTTAATCTTAACAAATAGCTCAGTTGTGTAGCTGTGTCAGGTCACTCCTCCTTTTCTCCTCCCCTTGTCTTCCCATCCTTGCTAAAATCCACCTTATCAGCAGCTATCAGTGGCTGTGGTTGAGCTGTCTCACAACCTTGGCAGCTGCACTGATTGTGGGGCCGTGCCTTGGGCATGACTTCTGCCAGGAGTGGATGTTTGGCATTCTTTGGGCACAGCTCCTGTGGGATGCCCACAAACAGACTGACTCACGGGGAGTTCAGCCCATCCCGCTGCTGGGACTGTGCTGCAGGAAATAAACAACATGACAACCTCATCTATCACATCTTTGGGCTGGGAACTGGGGCACCCCAGCAAGAGAGTCCATTTCTGGCACTCTTTCTACTTGCTGCTCCATTGCCCCATCCCTTTCCCAGAAGGGAGCAGAAAATCCAAAAGTTAAAGTGAGGTTTGTGAAATCAGCTGGGGCGTGAGCTTGGGAACTGGAGCCTTTGCATCTTCTCCCTCTGTGAAAAYTGAGGCTGTTCCAAGTGCTCAGTGGAGGTGGTGCTGGGGATGAGCTGTGCAGAGCCTGGAGGAACCCTGAGTGTGCTCAGCTGGGCTGGCACGGGGTGCTGGAGAGGGGACTGACTGACTGACTGATGGTGCCACCTGCCTCTGCTCCAGTGATGTGTGTCCTTTGTCACCTGGCTGCTGGGATAACAGGCCCCTGTGCTGGAGGAAGTGAACAAGCAGCTTGCTGGTCATYACTCTGCTGCCTGTGACTCCTTTCTGCCTTCAGTGCCCAGCAAGAGAGGTTTTTATTTTTTTTTTTTGCCAGGCACAGTCCCCTGTGGATATCAGGCAGTGTTTGAGCAGGGAGGTAAATGAGGTCAGCCTCTGAAACCTGCTAAGACTTCTAATTTTACACAGTCTTCAGTGCCCAGGAGGCAGAGGCATRTTCAATTTACATTAATAAGTAAGTCTTGGTTATTCATCAGAATAAGTGTTTTGGAGTGTTAAGAATAGCAACTGTCTTAGTGCTTCCTCCTATTGTTGCAGCTCTTCCTTGAGCAGTGGAAATGTTTGGGGTGATTTAAATTACATTTACAGTAGTAATTAGGCTTAAGCGACTTTGCAGTTGACTTACATGAATATACATCAAGAAAATACACCTTTTTTCCCCCCTACCCCACTCCTTCATTCTCCCAAGGCAGGACRTTTTCAAACAGGGTGGGCAGCTGGAGATACTGATATTTATTAGCATTTWTTATTGATACTGCAGCTCCCTGGGCATCCTCCCAGCAGGATGACAGATCAGCTCCTGCCTCATGCAGTAAAATCTTGAGTGGAAACACTCAGTAGGGCCTGAGTGCTGCTGGGGCTGGCTCTTGGCAGCTCCTTTCTGTGAGGTGCTGCTTCTCTCTCCCAGCTCAGGGCACAACCAGATGTGTGGCAGCTGCTGGGAGCTGCTGCCTTACCCGGAGCTGAGTGCAGCTCACTCTGTGCCCCAGGTCACAGCCTGGCTGCTGCTCCTGCCACACTGGGAACAAGCTGGGCTGGGATAATCTCACCAATTTAGTGACTCCAGAAACTGCAATCATCTCTTAATATCAGTGTGATGGATAGGYAGCACCACTTGAGGATTTTCTTGTGTGGTGGGATTGAGGGGGGATAAATGATTTTCGGGTTTTCCTCCTGCTATATATAAACCTGAGGAAAAGGAATTGCATTTGATGTGTTTGGGTTACATCCAGCTTTTCCCACTCCATGCTGCAGTGTGTCACTTACATTCATTTTTCAGGGTAACAAATTAATTTTGGGATGCTTAAAAATGCAATGCTGCCCTAAGATTTTAGAGTGCAGCCCATGGGTGTTTTATTGCAGCTGACCTGAGGGCTCTGGTGCCCAGCTCTGTCAGGCACTGTGCACAGGCAGCTCTCCCAAACTGCAGAGTTCCTGCAGTCCTCAGGCCTGCTGAAATTCCTGACTGTCCAAAAGCATGTTGKATGTTTTTCCACCTCCTTTTGATCCTGAGAAAGTCAGGCCAAGTCATGTCAGCTTGGCAGGATGTGTGGATCCTTCAGAAATAACTTGTGCACTAACGTGGTGACGGTAACAGCACTGGCTCTGTTCCTGTGATTCATTTGGACTAATTGGCTGCTGAGAGCATCATATGTCTCTTTGTCTCCATATTTGAGTGAGATTCAGCTCCTGTGATCCAGATCATCTCATCCTAGTGAGCTTGTCTCATCTCWGATGATGCCAGGAAGGCTGTCCTGGAGCGTGAAACATGCTGCAGAGCTCGAAACCAGAGCTGGGATATTTATCCTGATTCACTCTGAAAAAGCAGACTCAGCTGGCCTCTATTCCTCCACCTTTATTCTCACAAGCACAATCTAGGAGATAAACTTACTGATTRCTGCTCTCAAATACCATGAATAACTGAAGGCCAGACAGCAGTGAGGACGTGAAAGGCTGTRGTGCAGCTGTTATTATCCACAGAGATCAGAAACTTTCAGCAGTGCTTGTGTACTCTTTGTGTGAGTAATCAAAGCTGAATGTACTCTTAAAGAATTCTGTCTTCATCTGGATGCTTTAAATTTGTCTCAGTTGTGCAACAAGCCTGGCTGAGTTATTAGCACTGCATGAGAAACCTGAGGATAAAACTGCCTGGTGTGAGTGTCTGGCAGCCTCTGTCTGTAAACTGACCCATTAAAACGCATCATTAGCTGGCTGCTGAAGTTATTAAAAGAAATTTAATGACAAGGAACACCACTGAGGGACAAAGGAAATAGAGTTATGGGCTGTGGTGCCCATCTACTTGCAGTGCTGGCGGGCTRGAGGTGATTTCATGTCCAGGAGAAGGAATGGCCTGAAAGCCAACCCCTCGTTTCAAGGCAAGGTGTGCTCAGTGGGGAGTGCTTTGGAAAGGCTGAGTGCTCCTTAAGGAGGAAAAAAAAATGCCTTTCAAAGTTTGTGAAACCAGAAAGCAAAGAGCAGCCACATCTTCTCTCACAGATGTTTCTGTTGTCCTCCCTCCCTGCTCTCCCCTCCCRTGTCTCACATCCTGAGCAGTGTGTGTGGTCACACATGATGGTGACACTACTGCAGCCTCTGTAGCTGCTCAAAAGGATGAAAAATCTTGACTTTGCTTTCTGTGTACTCCTACAGTCTTCATKAGTGGATGAATTTTTATGATGGATAGTAGGAAGAAATCCTTCCCTGTGAGGGTGGGCAGGCCCTGGCACAGGGTGCCCAGAGCAGCTGTGGCTGCCCCTGGATCCCTGGCAGTGCCCAAGGCCAGGCTGGACAGGGCTGGGAGCAGCCTGGAACAGTGGGAGGTGTCCCTGCCATGGCAGGGGTGGCACTGAGTGGTCCTTGAGGTCTCTCCCAAGCCATTCTGTGATACACTGTGTGTAACTCTGTGCT
The DNA here is from genome assembly GCA_902810485.1 of Alauda arvensis. Lineage (NCBI taxonomy): Eukaryota > Metazoa > Chordata > Aves > Passeriformes > Alaudidae > Alauda > Alauda arvensis. The sequence continues at coordinate 8,915 of CADDXX010000174.1, read as the reverse complement.
GGTGTAAAACCTGTGCTGTGGGTTTAGGTTCTAACTGAACTTCACAAGCTGGCACTTTCTGTGCTTTGGGGCTGATTTATGAGGAGCTGTGTGGATAAACCTGAGTGTTGAATGAAGGGTGGAGGGATAAGTTGTACAGGAATTGTGGGTAAGGAGGAAAAGAGAGGAAATCCCCATGAATACTTTAGCATGGTTAGTGTGGAGAGCTGTAAGTGTCCCAGAACAAGCAGCTTCCCCTGCCAGCCCCGGGGCTAAGCTGGGCACTGGGGCAGCGTCCTTCAGCACCAGGCTGGGCTCAAGCAAATCGCTGTGATAATAGGGACAAAACCAAGATGGGCTCTTTTATGACAAGGGATTGTCTCTAACAGAGATGTTACTACCCTTGAAGTTGTTGGAGGCAAAGCAGGCTGAGCTCTAAACCCAGCCTGACTGGGAATGTGGGAAACACAGAGTGGGACTATTCCTTGTGCTGGGTGAACTTTGCAAGCCTKCACTAAAAACTTTAATGAGTTACTCATCCCTTTAACTTCGAGACTATGAATAAAAAATGTTAGAAGAAAGCAGAGTTACTGAAACAAGGAAAGAACAAAACCTGTCAGGGACAGCTACAGGGAATCCGATTGCTTTAACCCTTTGCTCACTTGTGCATTGCTTGTTGATGAGATTTTTAAAGAATAATCTGGATCTTGCAAAATATTCTCTCTGGGTGTTACACGTCTACACTGCTCTTTCAACACCAGTGCCTGACATCCAGCTGGGGTTTACTCACTGCTCAACTATGGCAAGAAATGCTGAATTGCTTCTTTAATAGGCATTTGGGGTTTTTGCCCTGCCCTCCCCACGTCCCCGGGCAGATATTTTGTTCTTTTCTCGATGTTCTCTTGAATGCTAAGGAGCGAATGGGCTGCTTGACTCCTCCTTCCTGGGCTGCGTTTGGGAGTTCCTCTTTGGCGTGGGCCGAGCCTTACGTTAATGTTTGTGGAGCCCGAGCTGCAGCGCAGCCTGGGCAGGAGCCGGCCGCTGTTCGTGCGCTGGGAGCGCTGCCCGTGTCCCGTGTGCCGTGTGCCGTGTCCTGTGCGGCTCGGCCCCGGGCAGCGCTGCCCTAGGGCTCGGCTGGAGCCGCTGCCTGCCGCTGGAGAGAGGGGACACGGCCGGGGAGCAGAGGATGCTCCTGCCGTGCGCTCCCCGTGGGTGACAGGAGCAGCGGCTCTCGGACAGCGCAGCGTGCGGACAGCGCGGATGGACTGACACCTCATTGTCCCGCCTGGACATGGACAAACGCGGCTCCAGGATGGCCAGAGGAGGCATGGGCAGGTCCCGGGGGGTGCTGGCACCTGTCCGGGCAGCCAGCTGTGCCCAGCTGCTCAGCAGGTACAGCGTTCCGGGGGGATCTCTGCTGCTCTGCCCCCTAAAGCAGAGCGCCTGGACCGGAGCAGGGGGGAGCAAGGGGGATTTCTGGAGGTGTGTGCTCTTAAAAACAGTGCTTTGAGTGCCTCGATCGTGAAATGAAACCTGTGGAAAGTCTTTTTCCTCATACGAAGCCTACGAAAATCCCCGTTCTTATCTCTGCACTCGCYCTGGGCTGAGCGCAGCAGGCACAAGGGGAAGTGGGACCTGAGGGGCTGAAATGATGCCTGTGATACCTTGTGATACACTGGTGACCTGCCCTGGGGTCTGGGGGCTCTTCAGGGGCTTGTGGATCTGTGGGAATGAAAGAACTGCTGATTTATCGTGCAAGTAGTGCAGGACAGAACTGAAGTTTGAACTGCTTTGCTTGACAAACACCATTCTGCTTGTGTGCTTACTGGATATTATATGAGTTAAGAATTCGACTGAGGTGTGTTTGCATCAGTTGGGAAGTTTACATTGAGTTTTAGAATGTTTCCTTGCTGTCTGGTCAGAATCTGTTGATTTTGGGTGAATGTGCTGTCAGTGATTTTATTTCTAATGACAGTTCACTATTTCATGTGGCTGAGTTCTCATTTTTTCCAGTCCAATTTGATGGGACTGTGCATTCAATGCAAGACAGGAAATCTTTAGATGACCCCACGTTTTATTTAAGTTGTGAAAAAAACCCCAAAACTAATAATAATCATAGGGGGACAGACCCAGGAATGATATGGTAAATTACTTTAAAATTACCCATGTGTAAGAGAACAAGATTAAAACCTTCAGTATTGCAGGCTTYCTTTGATAAAAATCAAAATATTAACAACTGAAGGCTTTTGCCAAACGAGTTAGTTGAGTTGCAGTGTGTGTGCTGGTGCCAGAACACCTCTGTGGTCAGCTCTGAAGAGGTGCTACAGCAGGAACCTCAAACTGGCTCACCAGCTTTGACCAAAACATTGAACTCCAGCCAAGTGACACTTCCCACCCGCTCAGGACTCACCACAGCTGTGAGGTGTCAGTGTAACCAAGCCTCTTTGCTAGGATTGACCTAAAACCTTCCTGTACAGCAGGGCAAGGATACACCAGCCTCCTCTTCTAATGAGCTGACCGTAATCAGCGTTAATTTGTGACCAGCAGCTCTGATGTGCTCACCGAGCTCCCAGTAAGGTTCCTGCTGGCTTTCATGGGGCTGGTGGTGCTGCCATGGCTCCARAACAGGCTGAGCAARAGCCACTGCTGAGYCAGATCTGCCTCCCTCCTCMTCCTCCTCTTCCTCTYGGTGTTRGAAAGCTCATGGGACCWGGGGKGGCTCACAGRCAGGGYTGGTGGCCCTGGGCTGGCTGGTGACACTGCAGTCACAGAAYTGGTCATRAATCCCAGCCAGGGGCTTTTCATGGCAGGGTAACAGCCAAGCTCGTCGTGTTATGTGTGCCCTGAGAAATAAATCCACACGAGGAGTTTACAGCTCCTCCCTGCCTTCCTGCAGCCCTAAAGCTTTGTGAGGGAAGCAGAGCTGGATTCCAGCACACCTCTCCACCCCTCCTTCCCTTGGCTGCTCAGCACGTCACTCCYGAGACCTCTCCAGCATYTCTGGGCTGTTCTCATGCAGCTGAGCAACAACTTCCACTTACTCATTCTGTGCTCTAATGCAGCTACAGCTGGGAGAGTGGGCTACAGGAGGAACTGAGGATGAATTCTAGCATCCTGATTTACTCCAAGTTCAACACTGATGAGGCTGTAGGACGAGTGTTCAGTATGTGTGAACCTGCTTCAGGAAAAGGCCTTTGTGTTCATGAATGATCACACAAGAAATAAGTTCACAGCCTTTTTATGGTGGATTTAAACATTCTGCCAGCCTCTCCTCTGGGAGCCCTCAGTGTCTCAGCTGAGTGTGTGAGGTGTCACAGGCTGAGCATCTCACCTGGAGTCCCAGCAGTGATGGGAACAAAGCAGAGGTGTCTCAGCTGAGTGTCTGAGGTGTCACAGGCTGAGCACCTCACCTGGTGTCCCAGCAGTGATGGGAACAAAGCAGAGGTGTCTCAGGTGAGTGTCTGAGGTGTCACAGGCTGAGCACCTCACCTGCAGTCCCAGCAGTGATGGGAACAAAGCAGAGGTGTCTCAGCTGAGTGTCTTAGGTATGCACAGGCTGAATATCTCACCTGGTGTCCCAGCAGTGATGGAAATGTTGCCTTGGGAGGGCAGGAAAGGATTTGTTTTGTCTACCTACTACCTACTAGCACTTAATATGAAGCTTAAAACTACACCCAAAACAGCATGGAATCTGAAAAACATAAAGGCTAAAACTAAAGGCATCAGAAACAAAGCAGAGGTGTCTCAGCTGAGTGTCTGAGGTGTCACAGGCTGAGCACCTCACCTGCAGTCCCAGCAGTGATGGGGACAAAGCAGAGGTGTCTCAGCTGGGGTAACGGTGGCCTGTTTGAGGATGTGCTCAGTGACTGGCAGGTACTGACTCATCTGCCTCAGCAAAATCGCTGGCAGTGTGTGCTCGGGGCTGTGACAGCACAGGCACCAAAGGGCACTGATTCCCTGCCTGCTGCTTTCCTCGTGGCACTGCTGAGCACAGGCTCAGCCCAGCTCTGTGTGGAGCAGAGGGGAGTGGCTGAGGGCAGGATGTGGGGGCTGCTGGGCTCTGGGGTTTGGAGCCCCATGCCAGCTGGGCTCAGGGGTTTGGGATCCTATCCATACTGATAGGTGGAACTGGAATGGCAGGCCAGTTGTGGGAACTGGATGGACAGAGCTGCTGATGTGTTTAAATGGACATGGGTTCAGTGGAGATGGAAATAGGGTTAGGAATGCCACCTTGTAATTAATGATTGCCATCTAATCATCCTGTAGTTCAGCTTTATCAATTTACAATCATGTTGAAGAGCCCAGTACTACTGAAGATTTGTTTTGGCAGGTACCCCTTTCTCCCAGCAGGATTTCCCTTTGGATGAAAGCCCTTTCCTGTTTGGCTTACCCTGCTAATGTGGGGAAAGTGAACAACAGGCTCCTCCGCAGTGACCTTACAGTCAAACACAAAACCATGCACACAGAGGATGGCTTGTGTCTTCTGAGGCCAAAACAAACCCCAGTGTGATGGGACAGACACCCAGCTAATAGTCAAAGCTAAGCATGGCTTTGAATATTTTTAATTTGGCTGTATCTGCATGGGGTGGGTTATCAATCCTGTTTTTGCTCTGCTCTGAGTTTCGGTCAGAGATGCCTCTAGGCAGAGCTGTAATTAAAGGCAACTTTCCCTATTCCTTAGCGTGTTTATTTAGCCCCTTACTACACTGAGTAGAGACAAATCTATTCCAGATGACAAGGAACTAGAGATGGAGTTTCTTTGCCCTTAAATACTTTGCTAGAGACACTAATTGTGAGGGAAGTTACAACCTGTGCTGTAGCTGAGATCCAAAGCTGTGCTGGAGGTAACAGAGCTGTAGAATGGTTTGGGTTGGAAGGGACCTTAAAGATCACAAAGTTCCAAACTGATCCATGGGAAGGGAAGCCCATGATCAGGCCAGGTTGCTCCAAGCCCCGTCCAACCTGGCCTTGAACACTTCCAAGGATGGGACATCCACAGCTTCTCTGTGCCAGTGCTCCACCACCCTCTGCAGTTTGTCAGGCTGGGCTGAAGCAGTGGGATACACACACACCTCAGGATTCACATCTTTCACTCCACACAGCCCTGGGCARGGATTGCTGTTTGCTYTYCTGCTGTCCCTGGGAATGGCAGGACAGGAGGTGAGCTGTGCTTGCTCACTGCTGCCCTGGCAGGGAGCTGCAGCTGGTGGGAATTGCTCCACACACAGGGCACGATGTGGCTTGTCCTCTTTATCACTTGCAGAACAGGCTTCTCCAAAACAGCCTGCACTGACGCTGCTCCCTGGGCTGCTTGCATAATGGGAGGTCTTGATGAGCTGATTGCTGTGTTACTGAAAACAAGCTGTAATCTTATTAGCAAATGGTGGCAGTGACATCTTAGCTGGTGCTGTAGAGACAGACCTTCAACTGTGCCATCCCTCATGGGCAAAGTCCTTGATAAAATGGCTTAATAGGGGTGTAAGTGGGGGTTGGCAGCAGTGCTGGATAAAACAGCCTGGGCTGAAGGCACTGTGACTTCTCACAGGGGATACTCTGGGTGAAACTGCTAAATATGAGAGCAAATCTCTGGTCAGAGATATGCAGATGTGCATCAGCAGTGGCAGACTACTGCTGTAATTGCTTTGATTCTGTCTCTTGAGCTGCTTTGGTTGAGTTAAGGGAAAGGAAAGCATGGTGAGAGGTTGCTGGGTAAGTTCATTGCCACAGCAGTAATTTGATAATTAGCCTCTCTTTGCTTTTATGGCCTGGTCTGAGGAATCTGAACCAGCCATGTGCTTTCCATTTTCTCCTTAGAGTGAGCCTCAGTAATTCTTTTCTGCATGTTGGTTTGGGGAGAAGAGAGGAATTGGTAGTGGTGTTCATGTACAAAATTTGGGGTATTTTGAGGGTAACTAAGCCAGGCATTAAAGATTTGCAGTTGGGCTTTCTTCTGGTTTGGACCTTTGGTAGAAAAGTTGTGGAATTTTTGTACATGAGGCATCTCCTGCATGACTTTGCTCTCTGAGGTAGGAACAGAGTTTTGTGTAGTTCTGTGTGTCTGAATGGAATAGTGATCATGTGTATTTCATGTGAGGTTTTGACACTAAATAGATTGACTTCTTCCATACAGGAACCTGGTTTTATATTTGCATTGATAATTTTGACAGACTGAGGTTTAAACTTCCAGTAAGCAAAATACCTACAGCAATATCTGTGTTAAAAAAAAATAAATAAAAGTGTATATATGAGGTACAGCTTCAGGATTTTCTCAGTTTTTCAGACACTCCTGTCTGTTGTTCCTGGATGCCTTTATGCCACAACATGATTTTGAACAAGAAAACCCAGTATGTTATGATGTGCTCATGTGATGTGCTGATCTTTAGGTGACTTTTTTCTCTTCAGAATTAACAACACATTTCATCATTTAGGTTTAAACTGCTTGCTCAGGGTAAGAACCTGGAAGCAATGTGAGGGGAGCCTCCATGGGCTTTTTGGTTCTTTCTTTCAGTTTTTTGCTTTTATACTCATGAGTTGTTTTTGACCTTGGAGTAAACTGTAAGCAGGTAAGATGTGCATGGTGTGTGACATTAATGTAGTTTTGTTCTCTGACTAAGGGTCTTTATCTGTCAAAATATTGGAATCAGTTGATGGATGAATCTCTCTTTTTTTTCTTGCAAGATGCTTGTGTTCCATGCTCATGGTCTGGGTTGCTGTGAATGGTGCTGTGCCTTGGTGTGCTACTCCARACCTGCTCCTGAGGCTCATTCAGACTTTCTGTCTGTGYCTTTGTTCCATGTGTGCCTTTGTGCTGGTTCCAGATCTTTGGAAATGCCTTTAAAGACTCGGTGCTGCTTGTGTGGCAGGACTGCCTTGTCTGCCTGAATGCTTCTCTTCCTGTTGCCTTTTTCCCCTATTAGTTTTCTGGAAGCAGTCTTAAAGGAATTCCATTTTCTTGGCTTGCACTTGTTGCCTGCTGGTCTGTTTGAAATGCTTGAGAAGGAACCTTTTTATTTATTCATCTGCTAGAGAGGTATTTCAATGAGGGAGGGCTGTTGAGCAAGCAGGAAAGAAGCCCAAGCAGCTCCAGGTCCTTTGAGAAGCTCTCTCATGGGAGTGATTCAAGCCTGGAGTGAACATAGCAACAGTGTTTATTGTATTTTGGTATTCAAGAGGGTGAAGAATTACACGAGTGTTTGCAACATATTTGGAGTGTGTTGACAGTATCTAGGAACAGATCAGAAACTGCTCCCAGGCTGGGTTTTGCAGCCCAGGATGAGTGAGCCCCCAGCAGAGCCAGGCATGCAGGGCTCCAGGCTCCTCATGGAGGGCACATGGAGAAGGAGCAATAAGGGAATGAACTCTGTAAGGTCTGTGCCAGCCTAACTCCTCATGGCTGTGCTGTTAATGCTCTGCAGTCAGGCTTAGACTGAAGGTGCCATCTCCAGCCTCGTTAAAACTGGCTGTGCTCTTGAGCAAGAGGAGAAGGCTGCATTGAGATGCTCAGTCTTTGCTCAGATCCCTTCCTCCATGGCTGTCCTTAACTTTCAGCCTTGCCAGTCTCCTTTTTGCTGGGTTAATTTTTAAAGCTCCATAATCTGATGCTTTGTGTTACATTGACAGTGCAGTGGAGTGAACTTGATTATTCCACCCACTCTTTGCCCAGTTGCACTGAGCCATTAACATTTTAAGCCAACAATCTCTGCTTTCAATCTCAGCTGTTGCTGTGCTTGCACGTCACAGGCTGCCCTCCAGTTGACTCGGGTTTGCAATGAGGAAGAACAATCTTTTAGGTGCACTGAATCTAAAATTAGCCTCCCACCTGGGCACTGGATCTGCAAAGTGCTGTGCACTGAGTTCAAGGAAAAAAAAAAAAGCAACTTAGACCAGAAAACAAAACCTTTTCTAAATGTGAAGACCTGGTTTTTATGTTGTCCTGTGACAGCAGCTCTAGTTTAAGACTAGTAGAGCTGGGCTTTGGGTCCTGCTGCCCCTCAGCAGAGCTGCTGTGTGATATTAGCATCCTGAACTCAGTGAAACCAAGTTTAGTGCAGCAGTAAATGGGCCAGCTGAGAGGAAAAAGGATGGCTTTTGTTTGACACACAGGTGGTTCAGCTGTGGCTTTCCTGGAGTAGTTCATAGTGTGCCTGGTGGGCTTTTGGTGCAAGCAGTCTGAGCACATCTGTATTTCCAGCTGTGGAAGGAAAGGTGACTGTGGGCAGTGTGGAAGCACAGCCAGGCTGGGATGGGGTGCAGCAGCTCCCTGTTGTCTGGCAAAACCCTGTCCTTGCCCCAGAACTCTGGGATGTGGACTGAAGGTAGATCAGAACCAGCTGCTGGCAAGGGCATGGCCTGAAACCTGGGCTGTGGGGACACTGTGACCCTGCTCAGGTGTGCTCCAGGAATATGCCCTAATGCCTGGCATAAATCRTGCTCCTCTTGGAGYCACATCTCCTGGACTGAAACTGGCATCCAGAGCCTGCTGTCTGGGGAAGTCATGCACAAGATCTAAGTCTAAGAGCCACCCTTTGGAAAGAGCTGAAGTTTTTATTTATGTTGGCTTAAAATGGTGTTGTTCTTTCCAGGCAGGCATGGGGAAGGGATTGTCCCAGCCCCGTGTGACACAGGCTTGTCACAGAGCACCTCTGCTGGGTGCAAGCTGCTGGACAGGCCTGGGGCAGGTCCTGCTGGAGCTGCAAACCTAAATTCTGTTGGTCCCTGGAGATTTCTGGGGTGTTATGAGCCATCTCCAAACCAAGGAAGCCTTTGTGTTTCCTTGAACACAAAGGACAGGTACATTTCAGAGCTGCTTTAATCTGTAAAGCACAGATCCCACAGGAATATGGGGCAAGAAGAGTTGCTCTGTGCCTGCTGAAAGCCTACAGCAGAGCAATCAGGAGAGCTTCTTGGATGGTTCCTGAGTGTTGTGCACTGGGAGA
>CADDXX010000173.1:1499119-1594139 GCA_902810485.1 Alauda arvensis | reverse complement strand
TGTAAGTAGTCCAGGCTTGCTTCTCCAGTGCCTTTCATTTTGACTGGACACAAGCACAAAGGGAAAGTGGGTGTGACACACTAATATTCTTATTTGTCCATATTTAGTTCTTATTCTGCACTGCTGGGTAGAAACTAGACACTCATCTGGGCATATGCTACCTGGGCAGCAAACACTGTGTTGAAGAAAAGTGTTCTAACTGCATTTTACTGAAGAAGATTTTAAAATACATAAGCAGTTAATTTTAAGATGGACTATATATAATAATAATTTTTGTATATTTATTGTATTGTATAAATAAACAGAATTTTCCTGAGCTTGGTTCAAGGTTTTTGTATTTGTTTTAAATTTAAAGCAAGAAAAAGCAAGTACACTGCTGCATTTCACAGAACATCTATTCTGTTACCACATGACAAAAACACCAACCACACCAATAATTACTCTAATTCACTGAAGAATATCTCCTTAAACTCAGCTATGCAGTACAAAGAATTCCAAATGTAATTCTTAACATCCCCAATCCAAGACACTGGCAGAGTTTAGAAGTCAGGCTTTCTCAAAAGGAATGCTTTTAACTTTAGCACTAACAGGGCTGAAATTATTGTAGAAAAAAGTGTATTTCCTTTTTCCTTCAAACACCCACTGACTTCTGCGCAATTCAGCCCAAGGTTATAGAAAACTTTATGTTCTAAGTTTGGTGATCCAAACCCTTCAGTCTTTACTTAGGCAAAACTCCCACTGAAGTCAGTGAAGTCAGTGGGAGTTCTGCCTGGGTAAAGAACCACTGGGTTTGGCTCAGAACATCCATGGCTCTGGAAGCTGAGGAGAATGGGAGTGAAAGTCATGGCTGCATGTAAGCAGCTCATGTTTCCAGCCATGAAGATCCTAAATTACTTTACAACACCAAAACTKAGAATGGTTTGGKTTGGAAGGAACCTTGAAGATGATCCAGTTCCAACCCCCCTGCCATGAGCAGGGACACCTTCCACTATCCCAAGCCCCTCCAACCTGGCCTTGAACACTTGCAGGAATAGGGCATCCACAGCTTCTCTGGGCAACCTGTGAGAGTGTTCAACCACCCTCATGGGGAAGAACTTCTCTCTTCTATCTAATCTAAACTTACCTTAATATACCAGTGAGCACCCTAGTAATTTATATTATTTACATTAGGTTGTAGAACACATGATAAAAGGAAGAGAGAAAGGCTTGTTATGACCATTGATAGAGTTAAGTGACCAGGATGACACTAACCCCATGTGCAGCTACTGCTTTTCAGTACAACTTCCAACACAGCAATCACATGAAAAATCTGGGACCTAAAATTCAAGCTTATCTACAAAAAGGCAGGCAATGATTACTTGAACATGCATCTTTGCTTTGAGCTGTGTAACTCATGAGTGGGAAGCTATGCTTAAAACCCCATCAGCAGTTGTCCTATTGTAACTCAGGAGAATCTGTTCTTCAGTATGTCCCATAGCCCCTCTAGAAAATTCAGGTTCACAGAAATGCTTCACAGAAAACAAAACACTTTGCTATTTTATAGACAGAGTATCACTGCTGTGACATGTCCATTGTGGATCTTCAAGGCATCTGAGCATGCTTGCACTTGCCTGCATAAGTATATTTTCTCTCACACATAGGTACATGCACTTTGTGTGAATTTGGTCTGTGTTGTCACATTTGGACAGCCTTAAATACTGTCAGTGTTGTGAGAAAACAGATGTGGGGGTAAAGAGTGAAAACTAGYCCATACAGAAGGGAAACAATTAAAAGCTTTACAATGTAGCATTATTTGATTAAACCCATRTAAGCYACTCTTCGACATTCCACAAAACTGCATTTTAAGTATCATGCTTAATTTTTATCTTTTCTGCATGTTTTCCTTCCCCCTCCTTTTTAGCTTCTTTTAAGTTTAGATTCAAATTCATAAGTAGGTTTCCAACCTATATAAACTCAACTTTTGATATATTAATTGAATACTTTCACTCAACTTGAACTTAAGACCTTGATAAGACTGTATGGCATACCACTATCAAAATAATCTAACACTTTATGTTCTTCCATCAGTTTTCTCTGTTCTGCACCTGTAAGAAACCAAGAAAAACCATTCTCAACAGTGTATCAATGACACACTTTATTTTCCAAAAGATTTACGTAAGGTTTATCAGAAAGAAGCCAACAAACACATCTGAGACAGAAGCCATGTGGGATAATTTGTTATGCCACTCTTGTATTTACCTAAAAATGTGGGCAAAGGCAAGCAAAAATGAAATGGATAAAGTCAATGGTCCTGCAAATGGATTAGCAGGCACAGTTACCATACACAAAAGCTGTGAGGATGGAATTTATCTTGGAGATTAACACTGAGGTATCACCTTGTGCCACTTCACACAGAGTTGGTTTAAACCTCTGTGGCACTTTTCTCTTTTTCTATTTGCCAAAAGCTGAACTGTTCTGCAGCAGATATTCCCACCAACTGCATCCCCTGCTGCTTTAAAACCAGTAGAGGAACTAAACTTTCCCTTCTGTTGATGCAGATCAGTGCATTTCAGAAGGGACGGAGGGTAAAAACAGGAAACAAGTCAGAGGACAAATAAATATTGCTACTTAAGCATTCTCCATAACTAACTCTTCAAATAAAAAATACATGCTGTTCTACCAGGCTGCCATGCTAGATCTTAGAAAGACACAGACAGTTTTATGGTCATATAAGTGTTCTTTGCTGAAAGGGAAACTTGGAAGCAATAAAGCATTTTCTTACAACTGAAGCCTGACCACAACTGCTGCCAATTCAACAGTAAACTGACTTCAAGTATGTGGAGTCAGATGGTTTCAGCTTCACCACTACAGGGAAACCAACTCTTGTAGCCTGGCACAACCACTGCCTGGAAATGTGCCATGACTGTGCATTGAGTTAAGCTGCAGACAGACTGTAAGGGCTGAACTTTAAACCATTTGTATTTTTAACGTACACAAATAAATTTATGGCTGCATAAAAACTGTCATGCTTCAGGGATTAACCTCTAATAACCTCTCCTGCTATGTTAACAAAGACATTTAAAATCTGCCTCTCCAACTTACACAGGATTCAGGTTAATGAAGGCAATTCAAAAAGAAATTTTAGGGCCTCATTATATCTAATAAGGGATTAGTGACACCAGCAATTTTTAAGACCATTTGTGGACACTTTGATGCTGCCCTGTGGCTTGGGACTCCCTCATTTTACCTCAGGATTCCCAGATGAACCTAGGTTTGGCAAGGTGAATAGAACATCACAGAAGTGAACGGCAGGAGGACTTGAAAATGGGAGTAACTTTCAGAGTGTCATACCATACAGTTTCCTTGTTGGCATTCTACATCTGTTGTTTTGTGTGTTTCTACCGAATAGATGAGAAAAAGTCTATTCTCATGAGGCAGAGTTTACAAGAAAGAATATCTACAGCTGAGCAGTACTTTGTGATCTTACTGGAGCTAAAAATCCAAACATGAGTTTCCTACTTCTTAAGTTAAGCAAAGAAAAGACAAGAAGCAGATTGGCAGAACAGGGACTAGTCAGTGGGAAGTTGTAAAACCTGCCAATTTTAAACACCCTGGAAACATCACTAACTTCCCTATGCATTTGAGACAGGCACCACAATTCTTGAGAACAGGAGATTATGTAGGAGAAAGGGATCCTATTAGAGCTGCATCAGGAACACCTGACAGCATGAGCCCATCTCATCTCTGTCAGAACATCCATACAGGAACTATCTGTTCTCAATGTAACAACACCAGGAAAGCTTTAATAGAAATAATTCATTAAGCAGACAATAAAGGATCCCTGTGGTACAAGACAATACATGACAATGCTACAAGGGTCAGCCTGTGCCATCAAAACTGAAGCAGCTGCAGAAATTAATGCATGGATAGAGGCCACTAAAGGTGGCAAAACAAGTCTGATGACATTCCAAATTAAAAAAAAAACCACCCCAAAATATCTGAAGGTTGCCTTTTCTCTTAGTTACTATTGTGAAGTTCATGATCTTACATATTTTCTGGGAAATTATCAAATATTCAGTCTATCCAACTTTTTCAAGTTTATTTTCAAACAAAAAGTGTATTCCTAAATTTAACTACTTATCTCTGAACCTTCAAGGACAGAAGAAAATAAAAAAGGAAGGAAAATTAAAATTGTCATAAGAAAAGATTGTAAGAGAAGGTGACCTGAAACAGGAACCTGGACATCCTACCCACAAGGACAATTTTAATCTTATATTCCAATATGACTATTAAAGCTTCTATTTTTTTTTTCTGTCTAGACAAAACAGTAAAAACACCAGGAAGAAAATTTAGTTCCATTATTTAGAGCTTCAAGGACATGAAGTTTCGTTTGATTCCTGATGAGAAATGATAAGGTTTCCACAGTTTTCATTTTATCTGAAGAGATTCAACAAATCCGTAGTAGAAATCAACCCAAAGGATGGACATAACAATAGAAAAATAAAACCAAAATCTAAGAAAGCTCCAGCCACACAACTGTTAAAGCAATGCAGACATGCAAGATCAAGTTGTACAGCTGCTGCTGTGACCTCCCAAACTGTGGTGTGGTTTGGGCTTTCTGCAGCCTCCAAGGACACACAGCAAGGCTGCAATCCCCTGCAAATGGTGCCCACTTAGCTGAGGAACAACACCACATGACATTTTCTATGCAGAAGGTGCCATAAAACACAGCTCAAATTGCAGTTCATGTTCACCTGTCTCACAGACACAATGAATACCGAGTGCATCAAGGACACTTTGGCAATAACAAGTCAGAGAAAAATGAGTGAAAAACTTTTCTTTCTCTGATTCAGGAAGTACTTTTAAAATCGTATGTTCTGATGAAAGAAAAGAGGCCACAAAGAGACACAATGGTTGCATTTATATGGACATGTGAATACACTGGTAAGCATCACTGTGATCCTCTGAAGCAGCCCTCTGGTGTCTCAGAGGTGACTGTACGATAATTACCTGTAATTATCCGGTAATTATTGTATAATTATTTCAGATTAGATAAAAAATTAACTCCCTCTTCATATCTCTAAGTTTGATAATTCAGTGAGTGAATAATGTATTAAAAGTGCTAAGTGATCTTTGAGACAAAGGCTTAATATTCTCATAAATTCAAAGCAAATGATGGCAAATGTTATTAAAAATTTTTATCATTAAATGTAATTTAATGAATAAATGAATAAAAATCAGAAACTTATTAAGCCACAGGACTTTTAGATATCAAAGAGGGACAACATGCCTGCTGAATTTTAGCTCTATTCTGAAATTTAAAAGGGCTTGCATGGAGTTTAGCAAGCTCTTACTATTTTTAGAAATGTCCTGCACCAGATGTTTTTTTCATTCCTTCTGTTGCAGGACACCACATTTATTTCCAGATCCCCCCAACCAATGCCCTTACAACTCAGCCATTGCACAGATATTTGTACAGTGCACATAGGAAAATTTGCATCTAATCAAGGCAGCAGGACTTGGCTAGAGACATCTTTCCTAAATCCTCAGTCATTGAGATCAAACCCTAGTAACGACAGTTTTAAATCAGTGACAATTTGGCTTTCAGAATCTTTACCTGAGCCAAGACTTCACCTTGACATTCCCAGTGCTGATCCTCCACTTGCTTCCCTGCAGTGGTCTCCCTAATGAAGTCTCCAGCAGTTTCCACAAGGCTGATGGTTTTTCAGGTCATTTCCTTACTTTCCTTGGCCAAACCCTCTCAAAGCAAACAATGTTTTAACAGCATTTACTTTTTACTTTCTAAGATTCTGCCAAACTGTTTATGATGAAGTAGAAATTTCCTTCTGACTTGAAGCAGAAGTAYGAGCATTTTCTAGCACCATTASTTTGWTATCCAAGAACTAACTTGTCCTTACAGGAAGAAGTGAAGTTGTGTGAATTTTCACTTGCTCACTTGGTATTCTCAGCCTTCTCTTCAACAGAGGGAAGAACCAAAACTTGAAACTTGAGTGAGAACAGTGCTATAGTACTATCAACATTGAAATTGTGCTTCCAAGTTCTGTAGTGTTTATTCTACACTAAAATACAGCTTCACCAGGTCCTTAATGCTTATTTAGCAGCTAGAAACAGCTGCAGATGTTAACTTTTGATCTCAGCTGCTCTCAATCAGCTCTCAAAATGAATGGCTGCATATACAGCTGGAGCTGCACCAACTGCCATTCTTCCCAAGGACTAATGGACTTCTGTGCATCAATACTGACTTCTGACAACATGGACAAATGTATTCGATTTTTTTCAAGTAACTCCCACTTTTTCAGTGCACTCAATGTCTTATAAACAGATATTTACAGATTCTTCTTTCCTAAAATAGCTGTTGGGAAATTCATAAAAGAACTAGATGGCTCATTTGTACAAGTGGAATATACTGCAGTGAGAATCACAAAATTGAAAGATGCCAAATGACTCAATGTATCCATTACTAAAGCAAACATGATGGACAGGAAAAGCCCACACTGAAGAAGTAACATTTATTAACACCTTTAAAACAGTGTGACAGTTAGGTAATTTTTTAGGAGGGAGAACAAAGAAGGAACTAGAACTGTACTTGAGAGGTTCTTTTAAAGCCTCTCAGTATTGACACAGCTATGTAAAGGGAAGTTAGTACCTCTAAAACTTTCTAATTTCTTCTGAACAAGTTAATGTGACTGTTTACCTTAAACTGAGTCCTAAGCATGGTTTTCGTTAATAATTATCATTTATTAAATACTTAGTTATTAAATATCATTTTTACATGGTTAGAAACCCATTTCTGTGATTACAAATAAAGCATCATGGCATTAGTTGTCACTTGCAGTATTTCTCACTCTCATCTGGCAATCAGAAGTGGTGGCAATTCAGAGAGAAGTGGCAGGACACAAGCCAGCCTCTGCTGACATGGTCTAAGCAGAGATAAACCCCAACAGCCACACTGTGACAGCAGGATGCATTAGGGGTTCTCTTACTTTCACTTCCACAATGGCCAATGCTGGAGTTACTTATCATTTTGCTTTGCTTTAGTTTTGTTCATTTTCTGAACCATACTAAAGCAGATGAAGAAATATTTCTGTTTCTTGTTGATCATTCCTAATTATTGGTTTCTTTGGTAATGCACTGTTCATCACCAATTGCCAAGCACCCCAACAAACATAACCCACTGGTGTTTGCTCCACCAGAGATCCTCAGGGTAACACTGAGAAGTTAACTTTGAGCTACTGAAGAATCACCTGAATACTCCAAATTTTCAAAAGGTTGAGATGCAGTCAGAGAGCAAATGACCCTGTAACCACCTCATGTTACGAGCAGAGTACCTGTGAGTAAGGACACATGCACCCACCACCTCTGTGTCACCTGGGCACCGTGCACCCATCACCTCTGTGTCACCTGGGCACCGTGCACCCACCACCTCTGTCACTATGTACCTATCACCTCCTCTCTTCTGTTCCTCCACAGCACAAAGAGAATCTGTGCCTGAGGTTCCCACTACCAAAATATACAAGGAAATGCTTAACAAAATTMTCTCCAGTTTAACACATTGGCTCCAACAAGATAATTCTGCCATTTCAGCAAGAATCTTACATTTAATGAGGAAATAAGTTATTTATATAGTTATTCTGTGTCCTTGTGCTTTTCTAGAGGATATTGGCTCATAGTTAACAACATCAAAACAGTTGGTGCCCCTGGCTACAATACTTCACTATCACCTGCTCGTTCAAGCACTAAATAAATCTCAGTTTTCAAGTACTTACAAGCAGGAGTCCAGCACGTGTTTCAGACATTCTGCTCATGTACAGATGTTCATACATCCTCCACACACCAAGTGTTATCAAATGTGGCTTTGTTGACTCTGCAGCAGTTACTTAAAACTCATTTGAAATGTATAGTGAAAATAACTACATTAATAGAAAGATCTTTCCTCAGAGGGGCTGACTTGTTATGGTAAGTCTATTAACTGTTTGGGATCAAAATGCAGCCTTTCCACATGCTTTTACCATTCCTTCTGTAACTTCAATTTCCAAGGTGCACAGAGGCAATTTTATATTAAGTACCAAGCTTCCTACTACAATATCTTCTACCTGTGATGATATTAGTCATTAGTCAACTTTTCAAAAAACAGTTTTCAAAAACTTTTTAATTTTGATTGAAAATTTGAATAAAAAAAGGATTTGTCTTGAAGTAAAAAATGTTTGTGGATTCATTCCCATCATCACAATATCTCAGGAAGAAATCTCATGAAATATGGAAGTAAACATTATGCTTCAGTCAAAAAGTAGTTATGGTTGGAGGGATAATTTACTGACTCCTAATTCACCTCATTCTCCTGTGACTGCCAAATAGGTAGGAGTGGAAATTTGACAAAAACTTCTGTCTCTTGATAAAACCTTCCTCACAACCCACATGCTGGGAAAATAATACCTGTAACCCCTGAAGAAACAGATCAACAGCTTCAGGCAATGACATACACAGGCAACCCTTTCATTTAATACTCCCTCATGGTTCACTTTCATGTGTCTCATTTAGCAGGGCTCTTTAAAGAGAAGCAATGTAGCTGCTGTCAGTGAAATAACTGCTGTGTTGGTGCCCTTGGGTCCTTACACACCAGTGAATGATGATTGATCCCTGCTGCTGTCCTTTTGGCTGCCATGAACTTCAGTGATACTGAAGGAAAAATGGAGAAAGCTACAGATCAAGTAAGGACAGGGATATGTGTCACATACCAGTCCCCTCCTGCCCACTGCCTTTCCATGCATTGAACATTTGCTTTATGTTCTTGATGGCTGCAGAACTGCCCCCAACACTGGACTCAGAGGCTCTGAACAAGAGCTCGGTGAGAACTGCCAGTAACCCACCTACAGCAGTGTGCCTCCAGGACAGCTGGCAGTGAAATTCCATTTGAACTCCTAACAGCAAAGCATTTGTTTAGTTACTCAGCAGAGTCTCTTTTGTGTGCCAGGTCTCCCTTTCAGAAAGGCCAGGGAAATTGAATAATCAGCCTGTTTCCCTAAAATGGGTACATCATCCACGGGCAGAACCTAACAGTGCTGTAACAAAGTGCAAGATAATCTCACAGGCTGGGGGGAGTGGGAAGTGTTTTAAGAAGTGACATCACTTAAAGGCAACCACCAGGAGTTTACAAGAATTTCCATTCTTTTAATTAAAGATTTTATGAGTCTTGGAACACATTCCTGTGCCCTATTATACATCAGAGCACTTAAAAATTCAGGGCCTTATAAAATTGCCATAAAGAGATAGGAAAACCAAAGGAGTCTTTAGAAGAAAAACCTATTTATACAATGACTGTTATGATTTACAGAACAATTAGAGTGACTTATTTTACTTACTATATCTTTATTTCCTCCTTTTCTGTTGTTTGTGACTGTCTTTCAATACATCCTAAAACAAACTATCTGCCTTCTAAATTCATTGTTCCATTTATATGCTCAGCATGTTTGGAACAAATATTAAAATCCTCAGAAAAGGAGCTAAACTCACTGTGCCAGAAGAAAAAGCATTTATATACATAAAAATACATTCATTAGAATTGAATTTGAAGAGAATTATTACTTCAAAAAGCAAAGGTGGAAAAAATATTAAGCAAATCAAAAGCATGGACACTGATAATGAAATATGATTAGGAAAGTATTTTGTAAACTATTAGTTTCTAGGGAAAATAGTATTTCCAGGTGTAAAATTCATGGTAAATTCATTTAAACATATGTCTATCTAATAAGTAATCCAACAAGTTTCTGGAACAGCTTTCAAGCAAATGGTCTATGAACCATGTCTCAGAAACAAATTAGCTCATCCATCACAYGCAACCATTTCTTTGGTAATGACTTAATGAATTTAGCTGAACTATGCTAGGACTGAGCATGATGCTGTAATTACTGTGGGAATAACTGCAGCCCTCAATCCATCTTTTAGATGTTTATGGCATGGAACAAGAAGCTCAGCACAGCCTGAACCAGAGCCCAAAGCCAAAAGGCTTTGGATCTAGAGAACTATGAGGGAAGTATCCTTGCAGACTTTGGTCAGTGCACACCACTCTGCTGGGACTGCAGCCCTGTCTGTCCCACAAGAACAGGCACGGATACACCATACAGGAAGAACTAATGCCATACAGAAACCCTGAAAATAAAACTGGAAGAACATTTATTCCCCCTAACCACATAGAGTAAAAGAACATAGTTTGAGTCATTTTGCTAGAATGTAATTAACTCTGAGCCAAACATTCTACTACACCAAGTTTACACCAGAGTTTTCAAAGCTGTACTACTAATACTGCAGCTGAGACAGACAATAAAGAGAGAGTGAGGCAAGAATGTCAGAGGTCAAATAAACGTGTGCTGTGGTACTTACACCAATACACAGAGCATATTCTTATAATTTGGCCAAGGCTGTGGATATTTACTTGACAGGACTATTTTTCAACTATCCTAAGTCTCACTTTCAGATGTTTTACTGGTGATGTCAGCAGTTACTGCCAAATGTAAATTACCATCTCCTTTTTCTAATCAGGTAATTTTAAAGTAAATCCAAATAACTTTCTTTTATGTGTGCTAAATAAATAAATGGTTCAATCCCTCCTTAGTTACCAGACCACAAATATTCTCAAACATTCTCATGCTTCATAAACAGAAGGGTTAAGGGTGATGTTTTATAGGAAAGTAACAGTCAAGGTGGCGTATCAATTTCTCTGGAGAATCAATGGAAACCCCATTAACCTTGGCTTGCAGATGGAAACACTCAGGTACAAAGATGAGGAATTATTTTTGTCTGTATGTCAGTGGGAAAAATGATGTTTTCTCATATGCTGGCCCTGTGGAAGTCAGAGATGGAAATGCTTCTTATATTGAGCCACATGATGAGCCCCCTGCCCATGACTGAAGGTGCAGCATCAGCTAAACTCGATCCTGGTGACTGAGCAGACACAGCTTAACCAGTTCATCTCCTGGCCACACAGAGCTTCCTTGAGTGCTCAGATATAAAACCATTCATGTGCCAGAAAGGCTGATTCTTCAAACATATGTAAAAATTGTTCTTACTGATAATGTTTTGAGCTCTGAATTGTATTTTACCTATGTGGCCCAGGAATTTGTAAGTAACAGCTCTGTAACAGCACAACCCCACAGGACTATGGTAAGGATAAAAAAACTGAAGATACAAAATCCACAGATACAACAGTAATTATGGCCAGTCCAGCATGGCTGGTGATGTACAGCTGAATGCAATAAATGAAGGCCACCAACAGCCATGCACATGAGCACTGCCATATTCATTCCCCATGCTGCCCTTTCACAGAAACGGCCAAAATCACATCAGCTGCTGCAGATGTAACTGCTGAGGAGCTGTCTTCCTGCCTCTTCACAAGTGCACACACCAAGGCCCACATGTGCAGCAGGTCTGACCACAGAACACTGCAAGATTCAACTGAGTAAGGTCAGAAATTTTACACCAGCAAGACTCAGCAAAGAGARCTCCTCCTCAGCAGGAGAACAGTCAGTCAGGAGACAGTGTCAAAAAGGCCACGACCCTCAAGGTGTTTGGGGTCTTTTGTGGGGTTTTCTTTGTATTCTTTCTTGCTTGAGTAAGATCAACAAGGGAGAGCTCCATTCATATTGTACCACACAGAAATAAGTAACAACAATGGCATGAACACTGAGTTGTTTCTTGCAAGTTGTTGCATTTGTGCAGTGGGGATTGTGACACCTGACCTCTCCAGTCAATGATCTTTTAAAATGCTGCCAAGTTTGCTTTGCCACTCTGGGTCCTGGGGACAAGCTGCACACTGCAGGGAGGCCAAGCAGTGTGGAGGTGGAAATGAACAGGAGCTCATGGCCTTCTGCACTACTGTCTGTTTATTCCTGGGCTTGCAATTTGGGCCATTGTGTACAACAACTGCTCCATTTATTGACCCATAAGCCCCAGATGAAAACCAGCAGTGTCTGCAGCACACCAAGAATCTCACTCAGAGTTGCTCAGGCTCCCTTTACTCATTTTAGCGGGTGGAGCGTGACTTTTTCACCCTCTTTATGCCCGAATTCCAAAGGGAAGCATTTCACATCTGTGAAATTTATTTATAATAAAAATATATTAAAACAACTCTCGAGGACACTGTTCAGTATCTTCTACACTTCATGTTGAACTACTTTATGAAGAAAGCTGAACAGCATCTAGTATTCAATACTCTTAAGCTAAACAGTATCTAGATATTTAAACAAAACTTTTCCTTCTATAAACAGCTTCATACATGTGGCAAAACATGCCCTTATCTGAACAACTACTTAAGAACTGAAAAGAAGTAGGTATCTTAAAGCCTGTTCCTGTGAAAGTTCTGTGTTGCCATGTATCATATACTTTCATGATTAGTCAGATTATGATTACTTATCACATTAAAATATAGATCAAATCAACACAAAGTTATATGCGAGGTTTCCTTCCCATTGTCCTCACATTTTGTCAGCTAGACTGAATTTTTCTAAACACTAATAGAAAACAATTCAAACCAAACTCAGAATGGTACAATTTGGTTTTGCTTTATTGCTGAGAAGGCCAGGCTGGTGACTTGGGAACATTTGCACAGCTTCACTGACTGACACCTGTACTGAGGGAGATRGGGCTGACAGTACTGATTCATGGTCAGTTTGTATGGAGTTAAAGAAGCTACTAAAATGGGAAAATTCAGTGAAATCAMCTAAAATCCCAAGGCATGTGAAATTCTCAAATGCAAATATGTGACAAGTACACTGAGAAAAYAGAGTTTAAAAGGCTACMTGCTTGTGAGTGAAGAATAATGATAGACTTAGGAATACCTGAATATACAGGGATGGGCTATTCCTCAGGAAAGCTCCCTACTGCTCAAAGACTTCTAAAGCTCAATGCATCTAGTCATACCAATGCTTTTCATGGTAGAGCTGATTCCAAACCAGCAGATTAAAGAAGTGAGAAGGAGGAAACCTTGATGAAGCATTGTTTTGCAGGAGTTCCCTGTGCTCATTTTTGAGAAGCACACACACACAAGCTTTGGGCTTGGCCATACAAATGTGGTGCAAGTTGCAAATCTACACAACCTTATTTCCTTCCTAGATGGAAAAGTGATGCAATGCAGTTTCACTGACTTCATGCCAAGTCATGCCTTAAATCAACAACAAATGAAAAGCAGAACATAATCATACACACATTAGAACAAGTGTTAGGGGTTCCTTAAGAATTATATGGGGAAGAAATATAACACTTGAATTTTTCGTATTTGCTGTTTCTTGAACACGTGAAGTTCTGCAGCATTAAAATACAGACAAAACAAGCTGGCAAGAAAAGCAACTTCCCATTGACTTCATAATCTATCAAAACCTGACACTTTTATGAGCAGAACTTTAAAAAATACATACCTATAAATCAATTAAAATATTCAGAGAAGTATACAAAGCAGWTCAAAGCAGCCCAAAATGACAATTCAGGTTCCTTTAAAAAAATGGCTTCTCACTTATTTTCTCTGTCTTCAACTCACTGTCAACCACAGGAAAAATCTTTACTGAGCAATTTCCGAGAGAAATAATATTTATGTAGCCAAAGTTCTGCAGCTGGAGCAGGGAAATGTACAAGATTATCGGGTGGTCTCTTACAATACAGGACAAAGAAATATTATATTAATAACAGTAGACACAGTATAGTTTTTGTTATGAAATTTCCAACATTAGGCATATGAACATAATAAAGGAAAAAATTTCTCACTGCCTACGCTAAGATCTACAACCTAAAATTCATTGATAAAGCAACAGGCCAATTTTTAATATTCTGTCTGCTGTATTAGCTGAAAAACTAAGAAAAACAGTCCAGTTTAAAGTACTTGGCATATGGATCACAGTGCTAAAACATTCCACATTGCACTTTTACAGCAGAAATTAATTTCCAGGTAAGAACACAGCATTGCTTTTATTTTCCTTGCTAACGAGGATAATTGGCAGGCARCACTGCTGCTGCTGCTCTAGATTTGGTCTTTATATGGATCTCTGAAGACCACATGTGCATGCAGTGGTGACACAAATATTTTCCATATGAGCCACCACAGACTTTAAGGTCCCTCAGTGTGAACAAGGTGAGTCCATCTATCATTTTCTGTGCTCCTTAACAATCAACCAGGAAGTTACAAACTTCTGTGACAACTAGAGGGCAATGATCAGCTTMCAGTTGCTCTGACCATCAAACCATTTAAATTTGTTAAGACTCTGCTGAAAACTTTTCYCTACTTTAACTATATCAAAGGCAGCACAAGATTTCATTAAGAGACATTTTCTTGAATCAAAGCTATTACAGATTCTCCTATTAAAACACCCTGAAAACAAAATAAAGTTTATTTCTAGACATGTGAGCTACAGAGAGTGTCAACCACACACTGYTGGACAAGGTGCTTTTCCCAGTTCACTTCCACCTTTACCAGGGAAAGTAATTGATCTGGACTTCATTAGGCTACTATTAAGTTATGACAGCACTAATAAAACACAAGCTTTAAAGCAGAATCACTGTTTTCAGAAGATTTACTTAAGGARGGCATATTTATGGAATAAAATTACCCAATGATTTGTTTAAAATGCACAGCTACACATCCCATTTCAGGTAGAGCAAGGGAGAATGAGTAACAAATGTGTTTTCTGCAAGTAATTTCATTAGATGGAATATTTTATATCTAGTAGTACCATGTCTGCTGAATTATTTCCTAAATGGCAAAAAGAGTAGCAGAAAATTTCTGCTGTGGTATGAAGTAAGTACTTGATGACAAACTGCTCTGATGAGGACAAAAATCTGGAAAATGGCTCTTCATAAATCAAGCAGCAACTTTTTAAAGCATATAAAGAGCTGTTCTACTCCACCGTTCAAGATTTAGGAATTAGGAATACTAGGAACACAAAAAGTGCCTCTTTAATTATATGAGATACAGTTTTTAAAAAATCAAGTTCTTTCTGCCCTGCCCCAGACTAAACATTACATGTATTTGCACAAAAAGAATGTTAWTAAAGTAATGAAGCCTGGAGTTTTTACATGCTCACATCCCCAGAATGTATCCTGTGCAAAAACTTTTTCACTAGCGCACATTTTTTGCAGAAAATATGARCAAAACACTACCATCTACTGCAGAGTATCATATTTCTCTTTATGTTAGTAAAGAAAAATTCACAAATTAGTCATCTCACAGAAAGYGTATTTTGTATCAAATTCAGAGAAGTTAACTTTCAAACTACTCACATTTAGTACCTTCTGGCTTTTGCAAAAAAAAAAAAAAAAAAAAAACCCCAAACCAAACAGACCCAAAGCAAAAAAGCAAACAAAAATCCCCCAAACAAAACAAACCCCCAAAACTAAACCAAAGCAAAAGCTTTTTACACAACACAAACGACACAACTCTAAAAAGTCTAACAGCATAAAAATAATTCACAGTCCATCTTAACAGACATGAGGAAAATGCAACTGTGACAAGACGATTTTTGACAAGACATTGTATTTTGCTTACCTCACCCCCAGGTCTTGCTAACACTGCTGTTTGAAAGCAGAGCAACGTTAGTATCAGGTAGCTGACAAACATTATTACCCAAAGTTAGAGCTACCCTGGAGGAGCAAACCCTCTGCCAAGTACTAACAGCTAGCAGATGCACTTGTGTCTCAGGATCACAGCCCTGAGCTCTCGTAGGTACGAGTGTGTCTCCCTCTCCCCCTTCCTCTCGCACTCACGGTCCGACCAGGAGCTTTGCTCTCAGCCACTGCTCTGAAGACAACTGGTAAGTTGATCTCTTCATGTAATGACTTCTCCCTGCTGGGGGAGGGGGCTCGGCCAGCACTGAGCTGGGGGGCTGCAGTCAGTACGAAGTGGAGGGGAGGGACAGAAATGGTCACTGCCAAGTTATGCATCTGCTGTGATTCATGGAACAAGCTAAACGGTAACCTTTAATGCACGAGGAGCTTTGGCAAAGCGTTATTGACTTAGGCAGGCATGATTGGAGAAACAGGCTAAAGCTGCTGCAAGAGATGCCTGGTGATGGTTAGACGGCATGTGCTACTTAAAGGTACAGCACCTCCTTTTATTAACAAGTTTWTAATACAGAAATCATAAATTAAAATCGAACCAGGGAGCAGCCTATGGTTTTAGAGTCAGCCCTGCACCAGCACAGCCCGAACGGCCTGATCCTGCCTGATGGTTCAGAACCTGCTGCCTCTGCTCCTTGGCCCCAGGGCAGCAGCCCCGGGGAACCCAGGTGCCCATTCCTCTCTAGAATGTCACAACTGCTTCCTGAAATGAATCTSCTTCCTTTAGGATAATGCTGGAGTAGGATAGGGATGTAGTCTCTCTTTCATTTGTATATTATAGCTGAAGAAAAGAAGTTTTGACTTAGAACAATCCAACCCATCARATTACCTGCTTTGACTAAGCAAGCCTTTCTTAGAGTTCCAACTCCTGAAGTAAAAAAAAAAAAAACCACACTATATTCTCATCTTTCATGTAAATACATAGTTCTTATCCATATGGTTCCAGGGGAAATCTCAAAAATATGACCCAAGAATAACCTGGTCTCGTATGTCAGACAGTAAACCACATGAACTCACAATACAGGTATACTTGAAAATATCTCAGCATTTTAAGAGGCAGGAAGTAACAATGTTGGTGAAAYTGAGAAGAACACCATTACTAAGTATTATATTTCTTTTTGTAATTTTGTTAAGTTTGTATACACAGCTGAGTATGTCAGACTCCTCAGGCTATTTTTAAACTAACTTTACCATTCTTTTCCTCTCCTATGAGAGGTGAAAGATAATCTTCCTCAGAACTGCAATTAAATACAAACTCCYGAAGCAGTATAGAAAATTAGCATACAAATTGCTGCTAAAAGTCCAGATTCTGTTCTATTTGCATTTACATATCTGGTTCTCCAGCAAGGTAAAACTTGACCTCTATTAATTAGACATCATTGTCACTGTACATCTTCCCTCTCCTTTTCCAGACTCCCGCTATTGCCCACGAAGATCCCACCTTCTTCTGCCTAACCTGTCTCACAGTGCTGTGTTTGGTCAGCACCTACAGAAAAGCCTGCCCATTTTCACCTCTCAAATCAGCAGGACACCTTTCATGGGTGAACCTGTTCTTGCCCTTTTGCTACACAGCCTTGCAGTGCTGTGGTCCTGCAGCAGCACTGCAGCACCTGCACACACCGTGTTCAGTGAGGGTACGCTGGGGAGCAGGCCCCGCAATGCCCACCAGGCAGCACTGGGGGCCTCAATGGCACAAGAATCCTCTTCAGGTGACTCCCCTTGAGGGAGCAGTACAAGCTTAGGAACATTTAATTAACCAGAATGAGAGTTTCAGTATGGACTTTTAAGAGTAGTTCTTCCAAATGATCTGAATCATCACAAGCAGTCTGCTAGGGACTCTTAGGAATGGTGACTGACAGCCAAATCTGCAGCTTCTGTAACCTTCATGGCACTTTCTGACAAAAATCATCCAGAACTCTCCATTACTACGTTGCTCTCACWAAGACAACACCTCCCTTCAAGACCTACAGTAAAGAAGTATTTTCTCCCCTTTCAAGGCAAGCTGAAGGTTTGCAGATTACACTGTGGTGCTGACAGCTAAATGCAGAGCTGCCATTACTTTGTACACTGGTTGTCTATGGCAAAGTCTTCAGACTAAAAATGTAAAGCCAAATGAACTTAAGGAAATTTTCCATCAAAACCCTGTCAGGAAGCCAATCTGTCCTTCCATATTTTTTGAAATATCTAGATGTACCACAAAAGGAAAAWGGATAGTGAGCAAACTGCCAACGAAACTGGAGTTCAAAACACTTCCAACGGAAGAGCTGCAACTATGATACTTTGAAAATAGATTCAGTGCTTGAAAAAGTTTTAAAAGAACACTCAATTTCAGACTGCAGTGTGTAACAAAAGCTYCAATGATGAAAGCTCCTTCATGCAGATTGACTACTGCTTCCATAAAATTAAACTCTGTCTTGTTTTGCTGTTCTTCACAAAATGAACTAGTTTGTCTGAATAAATATATAGCACAGGCACAATATTGCCAATCTTCTCCTCTTTAATGGCAGGCAGAAAAGCAAATTTAAGAAAATGAAGAGTACCTGGAATTTTAGTTTCCTCTCTGCTGATCATCCCACAGAGAAGTTTATTTTCTGCAAATAATGAACAACTTACTGAAGTCTAACTGAATATTATTAGGATGAGTTTCTGAGCACAGAAAACTAAACAACATTCCCATTTAATAAGTCATTTAACTAATTCTTTCCATATGCATTCATTTTTTTCCTCTATGAAAAATACCTGAATTTCAGAAGCTGGTGCTCTGTCCTCCATGTTAAGACAAGAGATCTGTTCATAACTGCTCCTGTGCCTTCAAGCTTTATCCCACTGAACTGGATGGAATTCACATGCACAAGCACAGCCTTTCTTTGCAGCACAGAGCAACTTGAAACTTAATGCTATGCCCAACTTGCACTGCTGCAAGCAAGATCAGAACTTSCCTGCAAACCACTTCACTGGAGATTACAAAAGTACTGGGGCAATAGAAAAAATCTGTTTCAGACTGATGAGCTATTTCAGATATGAAGTTGTGCAGTAGCAGATAGAGAAACCAAAATACCTTGCAACAGCAAAATGGAAGAAATAAGATGTGTGCAATTTCAACATAAAAACGCCTTTGCTTTTACTTAGAACAAAACCAAACCCACACAGCCTGGGGAGGAAGGCAAWGGGTGAGCTATGATTGCAGCCTGAGGTTAAGTTCATGGAGCCCTGTGAAGGGAAGCCCAGATGTGGAGCACCTTGTTGGAAACAAGTCCCAGAGCCTCACATGGATTCCACTGCACCTCAGCATTCTTTCTTGGTTGAAGTTTTAACCCTATTTAGTATATGAAATACTAACACTTTCCCAAGTAACACACAGCTTTTACTTGTACCCTTTTTGCTCAGTTTTTTTGTTAGGAAAGCAGCTGGCTTCACACAATTTCTTGTACAAAGAAGCATTTAAGTCATGTCCCTAAAACTGAAATACTGTTTGGATACCAGAATACTGCATTGCATGGAGCAGCATGTCTCCTGCTGTTACCTTACATAATGAAGCTAGAGATTTCTAAATCATTATGTCTAATAACTTTTTGATCCCACTGTACAGTCACGGAAAAGACAAAGGGTTGATGTGCAAAAATGCTCTTTAAAGAGGTTGTAATCAACTATTCCATACAGTCACTTTGTGTCCTGACTAATACTTTMATTGGTTAACTACTTTCCAACTCTCAACTTCTGTTCCTGCTTTATCTCCCTTCCTGAACTGCACAATCCTCRTTTTTCCACACATTTGTCATCTGAAGTCACTCCAAGTTTGACTTCTTCTCTGTTTCTCATCTTTTTCTTTCTCTTTGTGAGGACACAGAGATCAGTTTAGAAAGCACACACCACTGAAAGGTATTTATGACATTCTGTGAAAATGCCATGACAAAGCAAGTTTCAAACACTGGTCTATACTATGCTCAGCCCAGTGTAGGTTCCAGCAGTGGAAGCTGTCAGTCCCTTCCATAGTAACAAGTTACCTTTATGGCCATCCCTTTTCTCCTCTCACTGCCATGGTACTGGTAGTGCATGGTGCTTTTAAACTACACTCAAACCCTGGAAAGGAGATCTGAGTGTTTCCTTCCGCTTCTCCCTACTCTTGACTTCTTAAAGCTAAAACTTTTGATTACAAAGCCAGACTTTACTAAGAAGGTCCAACTTCAAAGAGCTGAATATTAACCTCCAACTGATTTATCATCTTGAATCTTTTCTTCACTASTAAATCCATTATCCCTCTCTCCTTTCTGGCACTGCAGTGTGCTAGAGGGAGGAAAGGACCTTTGGTTATCACCTGCCCAGGGCTGGCCTAGAATGTGTATTTTTCATGGCCATATTCCAATTTTCAGTATTTTGATGATAGAATTCTGGTTTATATCCCAAGTTCTCAGAGCACCTCCTTGCCTCCCCAGACAGTAGTTGCATAGTGCAAGGAGAATAAGATGACATTTATGAGGCATTCCTTCCTCTGACCAACACTGCATTTTGACTACAGAGCAAGTTTTAATTTTTGACTACCATTCATCTTGTGACAAAACTACTTCTGCCTTTGTAAATCAATATCTTTGTTTTCCTAATAAGGCATTACAATTTTTAGCATCATATTCTGGTTCTCCTCACACTTAAATTTTTATATTATTTTCTTAAGTATTTTCATAACATATTATTCAACATTATTCATGCTGTCTTCTTCTACACAAAAGAGAGGTGAAACCAAAAGGAAAAGAGTTCTTTGATGGCTCCTATTTAATCTCCTTTTCTGCATGCATGAAAAAAGATATTTCTAGAAAACTACCTCTCATCACCCAAGTCTCACACAAGGCATTTGGATCTGTGTTTCCTGTTGAAGTGTGGCAAATGAGCAGCCACTAAAAAYAGGACCCAAAGGAAAAGCAGACCTTACTTTAAAATATTTGAACCCATTCCTTCGCAGCTGCCATGAAACTGGAATAAAACTATTCTTGGTACCAGTGCTACATTTGGATACTATACCTAAAATAAGAAACAAGACTAAGTCTGCTGGTCCATTAAAAAAATAAATCCCCATGAAAATTCTAAATAATCTGCAAGTATATCAAATTAATTATAAATTATACAAATAATGCATATCTATGTCCTGAGAAAAGTAAGCCTCCTCCTAGGTAAAACATTCTAAATATGAGTTTGAATCAGGGTATTTTCAAGTCTTTCACTTCTTCATGAAGGATAAACAATGATACTTCTAATTCTACATGTAGAAAGTAATGTAAAGATACAACAAGATCTGGGTCATGTAAGTATACCTGCAGTAATTATAAAACCAAATAAACAGACAGGTACCAAAAAAAAAAAAAGGTACCAAATAGCATAACACAATAGGCAATAACCTATGAATCCTCCTATGAGAACAGAATTATAAAGGAGAGTCTCTTCAGGTCCAGAGCTAAAAACTTGGAAACTAGGTCTTAATTGTAACGCCCATTTTCCCAAGTGCCCAGCTGGCAAATGACAGCTACCTTAAACATGCCATCAGAAAATGATGGTAACAAGCTGTCTCCAAGAGAAAACTAACCAGATAGGATTGTAAATGTAAGAGTAATTTTCACTTTTGCTTGAAAACATTCCTGAAATTCTTTCAGAGGCAGAAGCCCTGGCAGAACAYGTTTCCCTGCATATACATTCCCTGACCTGTTATTTTCTACATTGGTAAAAAATCTCAAAGCACTAATGATATTCTTTGAGACTGAGGAAAACAGAACTTTGAATATCACTGTGAGTCCTTCCCAGGAGTGGATCAAGTGTAGCACATCTACACATACATGCAAATAATGTAAAAAACATTACAGTAAAATCTACTTCTGCAAAAAATGAGCATCACCTCCTACCAACTAAAGATGAAGAGAAAGCTCTGCAAAAGCTGGCCAATATTTTTCATGCTTACTACTTTACTAAAGCAATACAACAGTATCAGCCACATCAAAAACTGTCAGGGAGCAGTGACAGCAATGACAGCAGCTCCCTAAAGGGATGGGGAGTCAGGTATCAAGCTCCAAAAAGGGCAGCAAGGCAGGTGCTGTCACTGGCCAGGACTCCATCCCACTGGCACTGCAAGTCAGAGAGAGGCAGATACAGTCTGTGGTGCCAAGGCAGGCCCAGGGCCAAGGCACACAGCCAGTGCATGGAGCAGGGTGCAGAGCTCAGCGTCCTGGCCAGGGGCTGAGCCTCTAAGACAGCTCAGGCTGGACTGCAGGCCCAGGGCTGCATTTAAATGTGGCTACTGAGGGAGTCCAAGTAAGCACCAGGGTGAGGCTGCTCAGAGCCATTGACACTTATTGGAATTATCAGAGCCCTGAACATCTGTGCCTAGGCCAAAATTCACTTTTCTAACCATGTGTATAGAGGGCCTGCAGTAGCAGAGATCAACCAAGCAAAAGGAAGAAGGTAAGAGATTGTATCTGGCAGCAGATAAACAATCTTAACATAGAGGTAACCTCAGAAGGAGTCAGTACTGCACATATCACACAAACCAATTAGAGGACAGGACTGGAGCAGCACTCCATGCAACAAAGAAAGTCAACATCCCCAACAGGAGTCATACAGCTGGAGAACCAGAGCCAAGGAGAACCCCACAGCACAGGCTTCTGTTCTCTGATGTCACAGAGGTACTGAATCACACAGTAAGATCCAAAGGATGAACAGAAAAAATCTTGGAAGACTTGTATYATGATCCAATTGTATTTTGTATAGTTTATAGGAATACCAAGCCTCCACCAACTTCTGACAGGAAAAACCAGGAAATAGCTGTTTTGCTGCCAAAGGAAATGTATTTGTCTGACAGAAAATTTGGGATTTAATTGCAATGGTGGTCAAAATGCACTGGGTTAAASACTCATCCAGAAYCCAAAKAGAGGAAGAAAGAGGAGGAAGGTTTCCAAAGTAATTTCATTACACATCCCAAGTTACCTGAATTGAGCAATGAGAACTAMTCTCACAGTACTGTAGCCTATGCTTTGGGCAGCAAGCACATCTCAACTTTTCCCATCTGGTTACAAAACCCTTGAGTCAAAGATGCAGTTATTCCTTCCCAAAAATCTCTCCATAATCTGTTTGATTCCATCTTCCCAATTCACCATCTCCACCAAGAGGACAGTCTGATCTCAGCAYACCGCCTGCCTCTGATGCATTGCAAATTAAAAGAATTAGCACCAGCCTAGGTCAAAATCTACRCTGTTAGTAGACTAAAGGCTCATTTTTCATCACTGGGGGTCCATGCCAGGTCAAAAACACACAGCACCAGCAGATCAGTTACACTGCTGCTGCAAATTAGGTACAAATTAGAAGCATAGCTGCAGTGCTAGAACAAGGCTTCTCTTTCTCTGCAGATGCAGAATATATAAAAATGAACAAACTCTTTCTAAATAAATAAAAACTGTGCATCTTTATTGCCTTGATAAAAACAAAATTCTGGGAAATCTGATTGTTTAGACAGTAGATTTTTTTTTGATTGTTTATCTTATAAATGTGCTTGCTTTCAAAGTGATCACATTGAACACATGCTGCCCGTTAGAACCAAGTGAACTTCAGTGCATGTGGAGTCTTCCCACTGTCTGTACACTGGTCCCACATGCTTAAAAGCTTGGGAAGCACACAGGTAGAGCAGATTTCAWTCATTTTTCTAGGTGTCCTTCAAGTACACAAACCATTTCTGAAGAGAAAACGACCAATTCTGCAAGGCTGATTTCTGCTACACAGGAAATTGGAACCATATAGCTACAGATTATGTTAAATCTTGAGCTACATGGCATGTGTATGAATTCTGAAAATTCATATGCAGCTCAAACTAGATAAAGAGCATCTTAAAATAATTATGCATTCTTGTGTCTCAAATATTTCATTTACTACTGAATTAGCCACTCACAAAACTGATAACTACTTGAATAAACAGCTAGTCAGTCTCTGAGTACCCAGAGCACATCCAGTATAATTTAACTTGAAATTTTCCTTCCTGAATCCTACAACTCAAACAAGTTCAGTACTGTCAAAATTTCTCAAGGGACAAATAGCTTGTCCAAATTCAGGCACATTTCTCTACTATGTAAGGAGGAGAGTCAAGCCCAAAATGCATGAAATTGTTTGGTACTCTGAAAACYTTCCTAAAGAAGTCACTTAGCATTCAATTTTATTTTTAAGCAGTTATATATAATTCTTAACCCTTAGTTAAGAATTAAAACCAGTACATGTTTTAAAAATTCAGTTTTAATTTYACAGTGTAAAAAATCTGGAAATACTGTTTGCTGGTAACAAGGTGTAAATAAATCTAGAAATAAAGCTAGTAGGAGCACTAGGAAAAAAATTACTTCTGAAAGGTCACCTAGAACAAAGGAAGTGAGGAAACATTCTCTGTGTGTATTCTGAAAGACACAAATGGTGCTGATTACTTTATCCCCATACTCAGACTGTCTACGTGGGTTAAAGCTAGCAATAATACCAGTTCTAATCTTAAAGGCCCATGGAGAGACATAAAACCAGACTGTTTGAGAAATCTGGTTGTAAAAGCACATCTGTGCAGCCAACACCATCACATGGCTGGAAAACAATCAGAATTCCAACAAGAATCAAGTGAATAAAACCCACAGAAAATTCCTTCAYTGTGGAAGGAAGATTTCCTTTGGAAGATTTCCTGCACAGTTCCGAATCTCTTCAATACAGTAATTTCATATTTGTATGGAGCGYGTCTCAAATCATTTTCCAACAATGTTTCAGGGAAGACTTCCTCACAATGAGCTATTTCTCAATGAACAGATCACTTATTTTTAGGTACAGCTCCATGTACTAGCTCAAGTGCAATGCCATGATACTCACCAGGTACTTACCTGCTTGTGGTACCAGTGTTAGAACCCTGCCAGCCCCTTGGTAGAATACCTGGTTTAGATTTGATTTGCCTTTTTCACATCTATTTTGCAAACCACTTACCACTGCTGATTTAGATACACTGTCAAGGGATTCATGCAAGCATCCAAAATAATGACAGAATTAAGAATAAAAAAAAAATGTAATACATTTATCTCATCTTTACTTTTTTGTCCACTTGTAGTTTTTTGGGTTTTGCCATGATGTTGGACAGCTGCATGGAGGATGAAGGCACACACAGATACATAAATTCCCCAAGTGACAAATAAGCAAACAAATSCAGCCACCATTTCCACACTGGCAGTTTTCTCTATTTAAGTTTGCATATTTGTCATTACTTGCTTTAGAAGCAAGTTTACAATTAAGTATGGTCATTTYATCCCTTTCCAAGAAAACACCAAATAAAGTATGATGATAAGGTTTTCAGCATCTGTTCTTAACCACAAATTTCCAAATAACATTTTGAACTGCAGGGTCTATGGTATTTTTTTTCTCTCAAGCTTGCAAAGTGAGTAGCTGTTTTATAGTGCCTTAGTTAATTTATATTTAATCAGAAAAGGTGGGGTTGATTGGAAACTGTTTGCTTCTCTTTCWAACTCAGTAACCATTCCTTTCATTTTTCTAATATGACACAGATTTTTCTCTTTTTTATTTTTACTGAAAAGAACTGTTATTCTTCTCTCTTATGAAAGATTTCATAGCTAAAAATTTGCAGTGCAAGATTCTGCACAATATGCCAGAGCAGAAGTCTAATTCATACAAAATATGCAATGTTTCAAATTCCTAAACACATTATGTGCAAGTGGATGAAAACAATACTTTAGTATACAGGCTAAAATGTGGTGGCAAATGGCATTAAACAAATTCAATCTGCCATGGAACCCTAATGACTACTCATCCAAAGCCAAATTAGACAAAGAATTAAATCAAGCACTACTCTTTGAATGAAAATATTTATTATGAAGTATTACCACAGAATACTAGGCATTTATCTTAGAAAAGCTTTTAAAATCTCATTCTTAGGACATGCAGTGTATCATAACTTATCAAGATTTTTTGCAACCTAGAAACACTAAAGAAAGTGTTTAGTAAAGATTGGATTTCAAGTTGGTAACCTTTCTTTTTAGAAAACACACTTGACTTTTCCCTTTTATCTTAAAAACTTTAACTGTGAAGGATTCAAAGTTGGATACTTAGTATATACTTAGTTTTAATAAATATTCTCATATCCATATCTAGAAGAACARTATATTTAAGAGGAAAGTTTTCTAGAAATCCCTATCCAAGATCACCTATTCTGTGTGKTATTAGGCAGAGCACAATCAGCTCCTGAGGGTATTTTAGGAGATTACCAATTAGGCCCTTCAGTATGTCTGCACTACCACCCCAACACTTTCAATCACTGCCTTTCAATCYGCGTAGGAGCCACAGACTATTCCTTTTACTGTGGAGAAAAATATAGGGCACATCCATAATTCCCCATCCAGGCTYCATGCTATCCCTGCCAAGGGGTTTGGCAAGCAGGGAAGATATTTCAAAGSAAAACATATAGGGCCTCACTCAGCCATATTAATGCTCCTTCACATTCCTCCTGCAATATTATCCTGCCCATAAGGCTTATTTAAGTACAAGAACATCTTTGGCAAGCAGGGCTTTCAAAACACAGACCTGTGTGSAGAATCCAACAGCAGTACTTAGTTTTCACCTTCACACAATAGCCATATTACAAAAACAACTTGTACTTACATGGGAACACAAAGTGATGGATAGTCAGATTTGAAATCAAATATAGCTTTCCCAGCAAATTTTWAAATTGAGAGAGTCTGCTGCTGTCACCTGGTCATTTGCCATAAAAATGAGAAGAAAAAAAATAAAGAAAGAAAAAAAAAACCTACAGAAATATACAAGCCAATATTCTACAGCATCACTGTAAAGGGTAACTCTAGACTAAAAAAACCTGTTTTGTTAATTGGACACAATAGTGGGAAGTGAGGACTGTCCATCATATGGCTGAAGAAAAACCAACACACTGACACCCCTACCTTTACAGATGTCTTCTCTAAGCAACTTCATGTTATGAGTAGTCTAATACATTGTTTTAATTGCAATAYATAGGGTTTTAATCCAAAAGACATCCCCATTATGTTTCATTTAACATTCCTCTTCCTAACTAAAAACCAACAGGACATTTGCTCAGTTACAGGATGGTGCATCTGACACTTGAAGAGACAAAGAAAATTGTCAGAAGTGTGATTTTGCAAAGAGCGCTGAAGGCAAAATCTCGCATTTAAGCAGCTCAGAATTTGCAGTCAAACTCATCAATGGAATTCCTGCAGCACAAGGAGAAAAGACAGCTAACTGCTGCTCTGCAATAAGGACTGTTCCTAGTTTAATAGATGTGATCAGCTGACCACAGGGAAGTTTTGAACAATTATTTTAAGGTAGCTCTGTTTTYACTTGGGTCATAATAAGACTGTGGAGAACATTTTTGTAAGAGTCAAACCTCTGAAAGAATTGCATGATCCTTCTTGGTCATAATTTGTACAGTAGAAGTGACAGATTTGCAACAAGTTTCTGAGCTGCAAATTCTTTTTGAATTACTTTCAARTTCAGAAATATGGACTTAAGAAATTAAACTTCAGAATTATGCTTAAGAWATACAAACTTCTAATTTTATATGAAATTAAGTTCTAATGGATTTGCTCTAGAGGAGACTTTTTATGCAACACATGACAAGTCTGCATCTAATTCTGCATTCTGCCATAAATTCAATCAGGCTTTAGCACACCCCAGTTTACCACCACTGTTACCACTCACATCCATCACACAATGTTTGCTTAGTCTGTGGGGACACTGGAATACAGAAATTCCCAGAAATATATTGAGCATGTGAGCCCACCTATTCCACACAATTAAATCCAATACAACAGCAGCAGTATAAACACACTACTTCTGAAATAGACTGATTTTACTTTTTCCAATTTTCTATAAAACACTTTTGTAGACACAATCTTAAGATTCTTAGATTAGTTCCCTATCACTTCATATAACAGGCTATGAAGTCTTAAAAATGTAYCTGGTTCTGTCTCCATTTGGCAAARAAACCACAACAAAATCTTTAAAATCCTATTACAGTACATCTTTGTAGATAATTTTTCCTTTTACAAATAAAATTCCATTCAAGCCTGAGTTTAAACAGATACTCAAGAAATATTTTTGAGAAAATAAAAATTCTACACTTCTATCTGTGATGAATTCTGCTTTCTTTTAATAATTGATGTCAAGGTCCTCTGTCCAACTTATGCACTCAACTGCTCTTTGAACCTACAGTGTTTTATGGGCACACACAGAGCTCTCTTCTTTAACTGATTAAAATGTGCTCATTTCACCCATCAGCCATGGGAATGCTGAAGAAAAAAATGAAATCATGATGATAAAAAGCTTCTTTAAGCTTCAAAAGGAAAGCATACCCAGGGATGCTCCATTTAACATGTAAGCAGTAACAGACACAGCTACCAAAGCATCACAGGAGTTGATTTCTGTCAGCAGAGGGGCCAAACTGTGACCATCACCTGTGCAGAGATTCAGACTGGCTTTCATTTGTTTGGTTCTATTTCCAATTCTGCCTTTTTTTCTTTTTTTTTTCTTAAAGAACTGCAAATGTCCAGCACCTCTAGGGTCTGTCTCTTGTTCAGCTCCAGCCTGCTGACACACTGATGAACAGCATCTGCCAATTCAAAGAGGCTCTGACCAGACTGACTTGATGCAATCTGGCAACCCTAATCATCTTAAGCTGTCCTCTGGAATACCTGTTCTGCATCTCAAAGTGCCTTTTCCACACAAGGAAAAATGGTTGGTGTAACTTTGTAGAAATCCTTTGGTTTGTAACACTGAGCATAATGTTCTACATCTGGATGGCCTGGATAAATAGACAAAATCCCCTTTTATTCTCCCAGGTTAACAGTTCCAGGAAGAAAGGAGGGCATGATTTAGAGGAAGAGCTGAGGCCTGAACATATGGTTGCTGTAAGCAGTGCAATAGAAGCTGAGAGAAGGAGAGGGTAGCTCATCCAAGTTTATTCAGGAACACATCTAAGACACACCCATGGACACTGTATATACAAACCAAAGTATCACACATGAAACAGGCTTTAAGAAAAAAGCAGAAACAGAAGGCCTTTTGCTAATTTCTAGCTAGCAGCAAGTGTGATGTCTCTCTTTGGAAAGGGAGTTGGAGGCCAGTGGCAATAAGAGAACAAATTAGCTGTATTGGCCTGGAAAGTTTATGATTAGCTTGGGAGGTCTGAAGCCTGCTGATCACTACAAAAATAACATTTCAYTTTGATCCATGTCTATCGACTCTCACTATATTAAAATGTTTTCATTTCTAAATGTGGGTTTCAGCTGCTGTGTCTGGCCACCATGTGACATGAAAGTGAGGATTTTTATGTAACACATTTTTTTTCTAATCAGTATTTCACATAAGAGAAGTTAGCAAACACTGAATATTCTGTGTGCTTGTGTGCCTGCAGTGATTTAAAGAGTTCAAACTAAGACAAAATACTCATTCCTGACAACATACACTGGAATAAAATGTACAGATTTGCCATTAGAACCGAAAATATCTTACAGCAAATTTAGTGGACAATTCTGATATTTTAAAAATTAAGTCACAGAACTGCATAAATCAAGACCAAAACTCCAAACTAAAAGCACATGAACTACCAGGACATCGACCATATATTCTCCAGCAAACATATTAGAGAGAATTTATTTGTGTGTTGGCAGAAGTACAGCACCTTAAGTACTTGTGCAATAAAAATGTCGGACATGACAATCAGACAGTATGAAACTATTCCTCATAGGGCCTTTAATACCTGTTGTAAACTGCTGTATTATACAAGTTCAATCCTTCTTTGCAGCTACCTTTAGAATTTTATCAGCCAGAAGCAAACAACTCTTTACAAATGTGCCTCCTCAACCTCTGACTTGAGGGTTTGGGATTGGTTTCCCTAAATGAGGCCTGTCTTAAATTAGCTTTACAATAAGAAAGAACTGCAGTTGTACAGAGAAGCAATAAAGCTATAAAGCTCCTTCTGTCCTCTCTTCATTGAGTATGA
This sequence comes from Alauda arvensis, assembly GCA_902810485.1. Lineage (NCBI taxonomy): Eukaryota > Metazoa > Chordata > Aves > Passeriformes > Alaudidae > Alauda > Alauda arvensis. The sequence continues at coordinate 1,564,516 of CADDXX010000173.1, read as the reverse complement.
GAAGAGCTAATGGGTGTCACCCTGAATTTCTAAGCCTTTTGATGTTTTCATTTTTGAAGTGGAGTTTTCTCAGTTTCATGTAAACAGTGCAAATATTATTGTAACTGTCTTCATGCTTACATTCTTTCTCCTCCTAGGAGAAGGACAGACTCTTGGATTGACCACTGTGATTGGAGAGGTGAAGACTTCATTCTCCAATCTCTGGCCATGGTTAGAATTATATATAAATCAAGGCTGAAACATAAATCTCTCTCTTGCATTTGGAAAACTCAAGCGTGTATTGCCGTCTTTCTGTGTACCAGTGCGACAGATGGGGATCTTGTGTCACTGGCAATGGTCAGGGACTCTGAAAAGTGAGGTTCTTACACCTAAGCACAGTGAAATGAGCTGTCTGTGTTCCTAGATGGACAGACATATACAAACACAATTCAAAATCAAGTTTGGATTGTAAGACCAGCATCGAAAGACCACCAAATTTCACAATTTTGGAGATATTAGTGAATTTAGAGAATTAGAGAGATTTAGAGAAATCTAACACAGATAGAAAACTACTAGGCTATGGTGGTTTGGTTTGAAGATGCAGTTCCAATCATCACTTCCAAAGTTACAGWGGGTTTACATTCTACATTCCTTCTGGTCAATCCCTAAATGAAGAAAGAAATGAGGAGCAGAAGTTCTAAAAGCACCCAGATCTCCTACACACAGTGACAGCTTCCCTCTTTCACAGCCTTTGTGCAGTTGTTGCCAAGGAAGTAACAGAAAAGCCTCCACAGGTCTTCTCATCTGTCTGTCTTCTTAAYAGAGAGMCATRCAAATGTCCTCATGACTTTTGTACRATATTCGTGCAGCTCATGGAGGCTGCTTATTTCTGCAAGAGTTTCTTCTAGCCCAATAGATACTTACAGGTAATTGCAATAATGACAGTTCTGCAAGAGTTTTAGAACAATAAGAAAAAATTATATACCACTTCCCTAGAAAATTATTACCAACTTCTTTACTAAAACAGTTTTGGTGATCCCCAGTTCTCTTCTTAGGCAGACACATTTTGAATCCTACACAGAAGTTAATACAGATTCCAAACATTTGAAGCTGACAGTTTATATGTGCAGAATAATATATAYTGTTGAGAGCATGTACTATACAAACCAAGAAAACTGAAGAGATTGATTTAAAATTCACATTACACAGCTTGAGATAAGCTTCTGCATGAACTATCTGTCAAGGACAGCTACCACGATTCTGTGATCAAATAGCTGGTGACACTAGGGAAATTTAGTATACATATGCAAGTAAGATGGAAATTATTTTAGACTGATGTCACAATGCAAACAAACCAAAATGAAAGTTAAACAGAATGTTCTTTGTAATAGCTGAAAAAAGGAAGGGCACATTTCAGACAGATGTCCCTAAATGTCTATTGAATATGCTTCTACTGATATACTATGAAAAATTATGCCAACAACTTTAATGGGTAATTAAGTGGTTGATGTGAATTCATTAGTAACTTTTTGTTTTCCTTGGTAGYCTGATATTTGTGTTAATTTCCTGTCTTCTGTTCTAAATTCTTTTATTCAACAAACAGAAGAAAATCTGGCACAAACATCAAACTAAAGAGGCAAAACTAGGCAACCTTTCAACTGAAATCCACAGGATTACACAGTACCACACAACACTGGGGCAGTTGTTGATTTAGTGGAAGGAGCACAACACTGCACATTTAAGACACCTCAGTCCATGCAAGATTAAATTCAGTTGACTTATCAAGCAGCAAAGAGCTCAGCCATGAAGAGACTCAGAACACTGTAGACAGCCTAGCATCTGTTTAAGAAACAYACACTGATGGCACTCACGCTGTCAGGCTGACAGAGCACTTGGCTCACTCAGGCACATGGCTTTTGTTTGTTCTAACCCACAGATTGGTCTACCACATACAAGCTTTTTATTAGCATCTTCCTCACCATGTTTTCAAATTTTGGACTTTTCAYTACATTGTTTCTAAGCTGTGGGCTAATACTTATAAAATATAGCCTTATACCAATCAGATTTCTGCTTTTGGCTATACAGTTTTAATAGCTAACTACAGTTTCATTCAGTTTCCAGCACAAATCAGGATTAGTATGGAAAATACACAGGGCAGGAGAGCAACTTATAATAGCAATTAATGTCMTAAATTTAGGCTGACATCTGATGTTATTACTGCTTATTTAAAAAAATAAGAATGCAACAAATGTTGGATATTTTGAAATATTTTAATTGAACTCTTAAATATTGGGTAAGTTACTGTTTGTCTGAGCTGATCATGAGCTAGTAAAAATACTGCATTTTAATTAAGTGTGATCTAATCACCTTTCACTGCTCCATCAAACAAACAAATGCTTTAGACTTCCCAAAGGCAGGCCAGCTTAAGATACTGTACAGATTATTCCCAATGGTGCTTTTGTATACAATTTGTAGCTGTCTATAAAGTAGTAACTTTTTAACCAGTATTACTACACAAAAATAAGATCATGCAAGTATCCACTACCCATCCCCTGGCACAGGAGACCCTAAAAAGGAGACAGTGAATAAAGGGTTTCTTAGAATTGTGGAAAGGCAAGAAGGCAGCACAGTTGAATTGTAAGTTTGCAAATACAAACATTCCAGCCYAACCTAAGTGTGCACAGAAAAGGGCCATTAAAAATGGCAAAACAAGGGATTATATTCTCTTTGCACTATGTTCTTATTCCCTGGGCAGGTTTTTTTTCTAGTTGTGTGGTCCCTTGGCTAAARTGAGAAACATTCCTGGAGGACTTTTGACATGGCAGTGATGAGGAGTAAGGAGAAAGAAGAGGCTGGAGAACACCTACTGCAGCAGAGGTAACACTTGTGAGCAACAAAAGCTCAGACTCCATCATGGAACAGAAGGGGCTGCTAATTGAAAAGATGGGAGTCAAGTGGGAGGAGAAGGACTCTGACTAACAATCATGATTAACTGAGGKGGCACACTGGAAGACAAGTGTGATGATGAAAAAAGGTGCAGGAACTAAATGGGTTAGAGGCAGACTGTCACTGCTTTAGTGTGAACTCACAGGTAAGTGCCTCTGCTCAGCATTCTGTGAAATAGGAACAGAACATCCATTGAGCTGCATACTAYGAGCACTTTGTATCCAGGCAAAGACATTAGGAGTAATACTTYTGAAGTGATTATCTCAGGATATATTGAGAGAGATTCTATAAAATTCTTCAGGTCATGATTTAAAATGCTTGCCAAATGGACAAAACAAAAAGTTAAAATAGAAACTTAATGAATGTATTAAAGAACCACCCTTCATAAAACAATAAAAGTACATACTTGCAGAACTCAACTGAACACCTTAAACTAGTTATTAAACAAGTAAGAAAGTCAAATACAGAAAGTGTGCACCAGGCTGTAACACCTTGGCCAACTAGAAACAAACAAGGCCAGGTTCTCTCTACTGACAATTTTAAAAGAGGCTTTCTCTCTCTGTAAATGACACAATTACTGTAACCATGACATTCCATTAACACTGTAATCATGAATGGCTTTGATCTGTAGTTTATCAMGTAATTAAAAATGATATGGCTTTTCTATTGTTTTCCTGAACTTTTAATCCTTTCCTGACAGAATCTGTGGGTGGCAATAACATTTTCYCTGTGCAGTAGGACACAGACTGAGATGCAATGGCTACAGAAAAAGACATTCCTAAACATACATCAGCTTTCATATAAATGCCCTTCCTCTTTGGGGAGCTGAGGTGTGTCAGTGACAGTGACCAGAATCAGGACATGCACTTCTGACCCACAGAGCTCCTGAGAAYGCTTCCTTCACAGCCCTCAAGGGACTGCCATCAAACATAAGGACAAAYAGAAAACTGGAGCTCACCCTGTGACATTTGAGTTTCTTCAATTCACTAAAGGAYCTGCTCATAAAACAAGGCACTGCTACAAAAGATTTCCAAACTTCACCTTGAATTTCACATTCAATTTTTAAAAATGAATATTCAATGCTTAGCAAATCCAAAGAAATATTGATGAAATCCATTTAGTCAAGAACCCACCTTGCCCTTGGGGGAAATTTTCAAAAGCACCTTTAGTGCAAAAGAACCAGAGATGCTAGTGCAAGTCAGCACATCTGTTGTGCTCATCTTTCCCACTCCTTTGAGAAAATCTCCCCCATAAAGCAACAAAAATGTAAAAACATCTCTTAAAACACCTCTCAAAGCACTWTTCCCAAAAATCGCTATTCCCTGTATTCAGTATTAGACTTCTGATGTACCCCTGAGAGTGCTACTCTTTGGAGAGTAAACACTTCCTTATTTTGAGAATAAATAAAAAAAATTTAAATTACTAATGTAAACTACTTTTTGGGCAAGCAATTCAGCTCAATATTTCAAATTCCCAACAGAGCATTCATGAGTAAGTACTTCAAACACTCTCCCAAGGCACCAGTGACTTCAGGAGCCCAAACTCCAGGTTGCTGAAGGTCTTCAGCAGATCACACAGCTGTGCAAGGCAAAGAYCCCCAAGGGAGTGTTCAGGGGATCTGCTCCCAGCACAGAACAGAATTTAGCTGTGACAAGCTACACCAGCACTACTGAGTCAGGTCTGTGTTGGCAAATGGCTTCCACCATTGTTCCAAAASGAACATCTCCAAAAATCTCAGGCTTTTTACCCATGCTATGCCCAGAGCTATTACAGCTGGCATAGCACTGAAAAACAAATGCTCAACGGCACAAAAAGAAAAGAGTTTGTGCAGGAAGTCTTCATCTGTTTTCAAAATGAACTCCTGATGACATTTTACATTTTGTATGCAATCAAATTCTTATTCTTTCTTTGTCCCTCAAAAAGATCTTCAAAGGAAAAAAAAACAAGCTGTGAAGAGTCCTCAGCATTAAAAAAGCATGCGCTAAATGGTCAAAARTTTGAAAAATGTCTGGGTTTTCATTTTGCAACACAGCCACCCTACAATAGGTTGCACAGCTTTTCTTAACAGCGGTCTTAGAACGGAGGAGAGCACATGAGCCAATTTCCTGCTCCTCCTCCTGGGTACCATTGGGCCCTGGAGGGTTTGAGGCAGCCCTGCACAGAGCCATGGAGGTCACTGCTGCTGAATTGCTGGACCTGAGCTCCGTGCAGCTGTAGCAGCTCTGGGACACACAACCCTCCTGTGCCAGGAGTCAGGTTTCTCCACACAGAGTTCACTGGCAATGCTGCCAAGGAATTAACCAGAGACTCAAGTCACTGGGGGGGTTAATATGATTCCAAAMAAGCCAATCTGAACACAGTAAACTGTAAACTACTAACTAAGCCTTCTAAAACCTTATTACAGAAATTAATTACTCCTGAGGAGAAGGCTGGCATGCTAAAATGTTTTCAAACCCAAAATATTCTCTAGATGACAGCCCTAGGCACAGCTGCTGAAATAATCGTCCACCATGTGAAAACTGAGGTTTACTGGTAAAAACTTCCACAAAAGATTTGCATAAATCAGTGCACCCACTCAACACAAACACCACAGAGCAACATCCAGATTCCTGCTTACAGTTTTCCACTGAGTACTGCTGCCTTACAGCCAAAGCTGGCACATTTTTTAATTTTTTCCATACAGTTACTTCTAYAGAAATGCCTACATGATACTTTGCAGCAGATGAAACTCACTCTGTCCTTCAAACTCACCAGATACCAAATTTCCCTGTACAATGCAAGGGTGAAAGGTGTAAAATTTGACAGTGGGACCACATGCCTTTCTGAGACAAAGTACCAGGCACACTCAGGATCAGCATCATGTGGCTACAAAGCTTCTGCATGGCAAGGAACAGGAGCCAAAAAACCTTGTATCTGCCTGCCAAAAAGCATGACAAGAGATTACTTCAAAGCAAGCTAGAAGTAGATTATTTGGGCACCTGAGGCTTTTGRCTGCAAATTTTTTGACTAGATGTCWTATGSAAACCTCAGTCTCAGGGGTGCAACTTTAACATCTTACAAGAGACTAAAACAAAATAAAGGAAAAAGAAAGTCAAAACACAAGAAAGWAAGTTTCTGAATTAAATCTCTCTGGAGAGACACCACATACCTTCTGGATCAGGACATGGAAACAAACTCAGTACTCACTGCATCAAAATCACAGTATAAGACTATGCTCAGTGTAAGAAAAATAATTCAACAAATGTRCATGCATCACTAACTTCTGGATTTCATACCATCCATTAAGTTCTGGATGTTTATAAAACAGAAGGTTATTATGAAGTTTACCACTCTTACAGTACTGTCAGTCCTCCCTGCTCTTGCACCTCAAAATGTTTTACAGAATGTCATTGCAGCCAGGCATGTCATCCTGTGGATTCCACCACACCAGCTACAAACAACAGGCAACAGACCTACCCAACAGTGTTTCTGAGCCAAAGTTCACTTCAACACACAGACTGATTACAGGTGTCCTGATTTTTCAYCAAAATCATTAAGAATAATGTAGCAGGAATCCTAAATATGCCAGTCCARGAGAAAAAGCTGCAGTTACAAAATCTGATTTACTGAAAAGCTCAGAAGTCAGAATATTAAGACAGGAGACATTTATAAAGACCAAACAGTTACACTGACACCAAATTATTCAGCTATTGTATTGCAAAACTATCAAGATAAATTATGTTGTGCTAAAAATATTACCAGAAATACCACCCAAAATAGCAATTTAAAAAAAAACTCCAAGGAAACAGAGAGGCTTAAAWTGAAAAGGAGTGGTTTACACATGCTAGTCTCAGACAAGTAAAAAAACCCCTACAGATGTAATTTTATCTGCTCTACTTGTTTTGCAGCACAAGTCAATGACACAAAGTACCTAGAAAAAAACAACTGGGTCTCTCAGAACASTGAAACCYAATGCTACTTTTGCAGGTACATTTRCAAAACTCACTGTTTTAGATTGATCTATGGCAGTATCCCATTGGGAATATGTGAAGGGATTAAAAATCTGCCTATGTTCTTTTACTTACACYTCTACCCCTCCACAAATACATAGAAGCACAATCCARTAATTTGTAAAATGTCATTTATTCTTTGCTCTACACRGAATTCACGTGTTTCACTATTAAATCACAAAACCTATGCATTTGCCTGAACTTCTCAAGTCCCCAAGTCAAAACAAGAAAACACATATGAAAAAGAGAAACCTCGTGAKTTCAACACACATCTTTGTTCTCATAAGCCTTAGCACAAACTATTTATTCCCCAAAGGAGTATTTATTTCCTAAAGGAAAAATTCAGTCACAAACAGCAGCAAAGAGCAGTCACACAGTATCAAAACATTCAGTCCATTTCAGCTTATTTCTTAGTTACAACTTTATGTTATGGCAGGAATAAAAAACTTGACAGTTTGGCATCTGAAAAGCACTCAATTACATAGTACCTGATACTGTGTACAGCAGATGTTCTCCAACCAGAGCCCACTGGCCTCAYGAGACCAGTAAAGACCTTCTAGGGCTCTGCAAAGTTCCTTGATTTTGCTTGTAAACTTGTGCAGTTACTTAAATGGGCTTGTTAGAGGGGGGGAAAGGGTCTCCAGAAAAACCAACTCTTCAAAGATTAAGAAAAGATCATCTGGTTTCACAGCACGTGCACAAGCACAAACTGAAGATTTAAAATGCTCATATAAGTTAAGATCTGAACAATATTTATTTTGATCATGCTATGGCAACAGAGAAAATYTGGGTATGGAAACACCTCTTCATCCTTGTTTGGGGAGTTATTTGAGCAACCTGGATAGAATGGGTTCCTTCCTCAGCTGCCCACAGCCTCCTTRTGGCCCTGGTCAGTGCTCCTGCTTTATTCCTAGAGAGCTGCAGGGATAAAGCAGCTCTCCTTGTCCTGCCATGGCTTTTGGCCCTCCCCTCCCAAGYAGAGTCAGGAGCTTCCCTGCCACAGCACAAGCACAGCAATTATGTGACACTGTCAAAGTCAACAGCCAAAGGTGAGCTCCCAGCACTGGGAAGGCTGGGGATGACTGGCATGCAAGGCCTTGGCCCARAAAGGATCCAGGCATGGGTTTGAGTGCAAATGAAGGCAGCCTTGATGACATCATATCCYTGTCACAAGATATGCTGATCACTGCACTGCTCTGAGATCCCTCTCAAAGGCTCCTGTTCAGAAATACATTTATTTGCTTTACAATTTGGATGAATTGTCTTTTTGTTGGAAAMCTGTCACAGCATTGCTTTGTTTACTTGAATACAGATTCCTGTCTGGGAAGCACTGAAAAGCCAGAGAAAATTTTACATTTGGAAGTAAGATCACTCAAGGAAATTGCTAGTTTGCAGTAATCCAGTAAAAACACAGAGCTTAAAGTCCCCCTTTGAGTAATTGCCAGATTTTGGAATGATGCTGTTCAACACTTGATAAACTACTGGCACCACCACTCTCTGTGTTAGGTTGGCTGCAATARTTTCCCACTGAAATTAAAAAATGCAGCACATGATGGACTTCCTGCTTCAGTAAACAGCAGTGGGCACTATTCCTCAGAGATTTTTCTATTTTTAGAAATTAAAAATTTCTAAAATTTTTAGAAATTAACTATTTTTCATCTAATGTGACTTTTYCCCCCAATTAAATATGTATTTCTGATTGTATCCATGGGAGATACACTAATGAAAATGCTTGCCTAATGTATCTGTGCTTAGAAATGCTTTCTTGTGTTACGAAACTCAGTCAGCAAAGCTTCAATTCATCAAAGCACTTAAGCCTGCACCTAACTCCAAGTATGCACCTAATCCCATTGACTTTAATGGGACTGCTTACTTGCTTAGTTAGGCATGCATCTAAAAATCAAGCTCCATGTAAGCATAATTGTGCTCTTTGGCCTGGTCCCAAGGCCTTCAAAAAGGAAAAAAGYAGAATGGAGAACAAATGGTCAGCAAAGATTTAAGAAGGCACAGCAGCCTTCTAGGAAACATGCACAACATAACAAATAATTTAACTATCTTTATAGAAAGTCCCAACAATCAGAATTACTTGCAATCTAGTTATTGAAGTCTACCAAGATATTTTCAAACCYAAACTGAGCACTTTTAGTAATATTTATTCAGTAAAGTTGTTAGAAGTCATAAGTAAAAGAAAAGCATGCCAAGATTTTGTCCAGGTGTGTTGATGCTGCTTCTCACCATTTTTCCAGACAATTCTCCAATGCTGCTAAGCACTGACACCTCCCTCACTTGCTAGTGGGCTGAACTTTATATTATATAGTTTTAAAACAATGTATGCAAAGTCTAAATTTGGAATAGAATTCCAACAAGGTGCACAGCTGTAATCAAGAATTCMGTCATGTAGCTGAAACCTCTACAGCAAGTCAGGCACAGAAAATCTTGAGGGCTGGAACACAATGCAAATGGTGAAACTGAGGAYTTCTGACTTCTTCCCCTGTGCATCACAGATGTTCAAAAGAGAGTAGAAGCAAAGGCAGCTTTAAGTCTCTAGGATACAAAGTGGCAATAGTTTCATTCACATTATTAAGATGATTTAAAAATACATGAGTAGTGAGATTTTTCCAAGATTGATGAGTCCTCCTCATGCTTGCTAACAATCAGGGTAGATAAAGATAACAGGSTTCTGACAAAAACAAACCCAAAAGCTTTCTATTTCATAAAACTGGAATTGTTTCTCTCTCAGAATGGCACTTAGACATGATAGTTCAAATGACCAAACACTTGAAAGATAAAATTTTTATGTGGTTTTATAAAACAGTTACCAGAAAGTTTAACATYAGAAGAACAACTAAACAGAACACATTTTCTGAGGGATCAAGTTTCAGTTATACTTATTTTGCTCAGCAAAGCTGCCTTGCAGGAGAAAACAAATAAGATGAATCCATTTTTTAACAATGACTCATAGTGCAAAATAAGCCTGAAGCTTTTCTTAAGTAGTGTTTTCASTAACAGAACTATAAAGACACAAGACTTTAAATTCCTAAATACATTAGATTCACAGAAAATACATCATAGTTTGCTGTAATRGCTCCTGAAAAGTAAAGAAATATACACTGCTTTATATCTGGTATCTGGTAGAATTCAAAGCTTAAGCAACAACAACAACAGGAAGTACACATTTTAAAAAGCCCTACACGAGAAGTCAAGCATTTTATAGTCCAGCAAGATGCAGTTAGTTAACACTGCTGTTCATGATCTCCTTTTGGACTGGTTTTCTTGGTTCTATCCAGTATCTGGTCTCCATCAGCACAAGCAGTAGCAGTAAAGCATCCATAATGTATAATCACAATGCACAAGTACTACTTGCAAAACAGTAACTTTAAAAAATGTCTTGCMCCTCCTAGAAAATAGAAACTTGAGCTTTATAAATATACCAGAGGGGGGAAATAAACCTAGAAAAGCAATTCCAAGCTCCTGTCTAGCCYCAGTAGCTGTACAAATTCATTAGTGTCCATAACAGAGGTGACTGACCTTGGAGCAGTCTGGGAGTCCACTGCAAGCATTCCAGAGTTCAGAAGTCATGTCCATCACACTGGGACTTTGTGTKGGCAAAGGGACTTAACAAACTTCAAGCACGTAAGATAAACTCCATCTGCCACATACAGCCAACTCTAAACAAACAAGTCTTGCAGTAATAAAATTTATTTGTTTTAATAAAATTCTGTAGGTTGTAAAACAATATCCTCGTGCAGGTAGGATTTCCATAGGTCAAAGACTTTTCAGTCACGCCCCATTTCTTAAAATGTGAGCATGAACTGCAACAATCCCTTTAAAAGGAACCCTTGCCATGGTAGGAGACATACACAATTATGACTATTTCTAGTCTTACAGAATACAGATATTTTAGGATGCTTCCATGCTGGCCACCATACCAAGTCAAGGGTCTAAATGCTGGCTATTCAGACACTAACACAGTTTCAGTGCATGTGTACTTCATCCACTCTRCACAAGATGATGATACTTCCTTATAATACTCAATGATTGTGCAAGGTCACCTGACTCTATTTTAACAGTTGTTTCCTCCCTCTCAGCACACATTGAGATGAATATTTTAGTATTAAGACCCCAAATTTAGGGTCCAATTTGCCTGTGTTCACATTTCATTTAAATAAGCTTTAGTGAATGCCTATTCCTTCATATCTCTTGATATTTCACATTCAATCCTTCCACTATTTTACTGCATCTTTTTTTATGTGCACTGTTTATGAGAATTTTAAATCATGAAGTAACTGCATAAATGTGAGGACTTCTATTTAGCTACAGCTGGTTAGTGAAATGAGGAACAGAACTACAKTAATTGCATAACCCTTCACCCACAGCAAATGGAAGGCAAACCTATTATCTTCAGTCTCTAGCTGCAGCATTTCCAGGCTGCATTATTTCCTACTTGACATGAAAACAGATCACAGTCACAGGTGGYTACTGTCTTCTGGGGAATCTGCAATAATGGACTCTCACATCCAGCCCCCAAGTACTTTCAAACCTTAGCAAGCAGCAGTTGATTTAAAGCCATGTTTTCTTCAAGAAATTTGCTGTACTGCACACACTGCACAGGTGTGTGAAACAAACCTTTCCTTCTCATACTACCCAAGCCATGTAAGACTCCAAAGCCCCACATTATTTCCTCCACAGACAGCCATTTCTTACCTGTGTGACTGCAAATCCATGACAGAACTGTCTAGATTTGGTTAGGCACTGAGTATCATCAACAGAAGCATCAAGTAAATTACAACTGAAGAATTCCAATTCTTCTTTTCATTTCACTTTCCACTCTACTAAAGTGGGTAAAACTGTGTATGCTAAAGTGAACAAATCAGTCATACAGATATGATGGGAAACAGCCTTTTAGGAAAACAAGATTGCATTCATTTATTGGAATCTCATGTCACAATGATGTTGAAGAAGCAGCATCTGCTTTACAAGAACATGCATTTAACATCACAGCAGAAACTTAGTTCCCCTTCAAAAACATTCTGCTAAGGAATTCTTCCACTTTGCATTTTATAARATGCCACCAAGGCACACTTGAAACATCTACAGAAATCCATTATACTCATGTGTAAAGGCTCACACCCCTCTACAGAAAACAGCTTGGGATATTGGGAATACACATGGACAGCAAGGGAAAGAAAGTGCCTCTGGCACAGAAACACTTGGGACTAGAGGACTGCTTTTAGTCACAAYTAGTTTCTGAAGTTGCTCACTAGAATTCTGCAGATATTTTTCATATTTAGATGGGAACCAAAGTGATCTGCACATTCCCACCTCTRTCACCACAGTTCCTCATGTGTTCATGACCTTGATAAGGATAAGCCAGATTACATATAAATAGCAGCACCAACAGTCCAATATCAGTAACTAACAAGYCTGACATTTCTGATTTCTGCAAGGTCAACAGCCCAGCATACAACAGTTACTATAATTACAGGCACAGCTCTAGTATGGAAAGGAAAAGGCAATGTCTTCAAAAATGTTTTGTATTTTATAGATGAAAACACATTTTTGTTTCAAATGTATCTTTCCTTGTTATGAGATACATATATGTGTATGTTTCTGATTTCACAGGATTTGTAAAAGCTACACACAAGGCAAACTACACTAAAACACTCCCAGTCAACTATTAAGATCACTTGACTGTGGACACAACAACTTTAACCTTGGCCACATTTTCAATTCATGAAATGCACTTAGATGTCACATTAAGCTGCTTCAAACAAGAAGCCAATAATGTCACGTGGAAAACATTATTGATACATTTAAATGCACCACACTTCAAAAATAAAATTGATCAAGTTTAATGCATGGGGTCTAGTAGGTTTTTATGGGAGGCTTTGAACAGATCAGGTGTCTGTGTTACAAAGAGGGAACAGGAAGTCATTCACAAGCATTTTGATGACTCCACRGAGCAAGGTATAAATGCTCAAGTTCAAAGACACCACATTGTCAGAACCCCAGAAAACTGGATTGCTTCCTCATCAGCAAGAATGTGGTACAGTCCTGTGACTGCAGAGAGGCCTGTAGCCATAAAAAGGATTAAATATGTCAGTCTTATGTAATAGCATCACATTTCTGTTTTGTTCAAGTTTTGGTATTTCTGCAAATAGGGAAAATCTGTTGTTGCAATAATAAAATGTCTGAGATGCCAAAACAGGGCACAGCCTTGCAAACCAACAGACCTTTTAAGAAGGTTTTGAGCTAACCTCACTTGTTTTGTGAAGTATAAGCCATTAAGTGAGATCTAGTCAGTTTGTGATTTCTCTCAGCAAACATGGAAGCTGGAAATTTAAATTCCTTTAAATGAAAAACTAAATTATCCTACATTCATGTGACTCCACTCTCTAGGACTTCAAAAGTCAGGCATCCTTGCACTTACAGGAAGAAAAAAGAAAGAGAGCAGTAGAGGCAGTTTCAGTGTGAAGCCATATGAAAATGTGGCTGATTTCAGGTTCTGTCAAAAATTCAAATTCAGCCAAGTTTGAACAAGCTCATTTTGATCTAGCTGTACACCATTTTCCAATCTCTAATCTTATTAAATTTCACAGACTGAGGTGGTACCAGATGGCATCCAGGATACTTTATTCTGAACTTTTGAAAAAAGCTCAAAACCCTCATGAAAGCTTAAGTAATGTGAAATTTAAACTGAAGAGAACTCTGCATAGACTTCTGTGAAACTAAATTGTATCCTGGTAAACATCTTGTAAACATGAGCTGCTGCACAAAAATTCAAACTCTGGCCCAGCAAAGAGTCAAGACTCAGATTCTTGCCCTCCCTGAGAATATTCTCCCACACCTTTGTTTGACTGAAAGCACAACTTTCTGCAGATGAATACGGTCAAAATATACAGAAATTACACAAAGCCCCGTTTGTTGCAGAGAAGCTTAACACTGCTGTTAATTTGACTTTAAGTACATTTCACTACCATTAGGACACACAAATCCTATTAATCCTATAACACAAGGATTTGCCACATCATTCTCATTTTGAGATGGAGAATCTGGGCACTAAAAGCACATTTGGGACAAAGATGCATCACATGGAAGAGATGAGAAGCAGTTGCCAGCAAGCCACCCAAGGGAGGGAAGTAACAAAACTACTGCGCTCCACCTTGGTTAAAAAAATTGGTTCTTAACAGGGCTACAGAGTCTGAAAAAAGCTTCTGAGTGCAGTCTGCACACTCAGCAGACACTCAGTGCCCTTGCACAGCCAACAACCAGAGGGTAAATGAGATAGCCAAGGTAAATCCCCTGCAGAACAGCCTGGATCCCTGGGCTGGAATAGGGATCTGCATCCACACCAGCTCTCAGAAGCAGCCCCTCTGCTCAGCCCAGGGACTCAGTGTCCCCATGGGACAGTGACACAATGGCACTTGCCTAACTAAGAGTTACAGGTTTGCATTATTTCAGTCTAACACAGTCAATACTTCAAGCATATTTTAAAACAGAACAGCTCCTCAATTATTTGCTCTGGGTGCATCTGTATCTATGTGTGCAAGTGCTGCATAAAAAAAAAGACAGATACAAACACACAACTAGAGCTTCTATGGACCTTCTTCCCAAGGATTTATTTCTTCATCTGACAAATTTGCCAATCCCAGTCTATCAAAATTGTAATCTTTGTTTTAATAGAAGTGCCTAAAAACATACTGGACCCTTTCCAGGCTCTAAAGTAATATCATAATGTAGTTAMATGAAAACAAAGCCTAAATACTTAATTTCCTGTAGATTTCCAAGATTGCTGTTTCAGTTTCCTGACTAAATACTAGATATTCTGGAATATTCTGTTGCAGTTATTAGCATTTTCAATTTGCTCCTAAAACTCACCAAAACAAAATTAAGCATTAACTTAATAAATCCTCAGTAAAAATCAGCTTAGGTCAGACAGCATTTTGCTGCACTGTCATCACTTTCTAAAAATTCCTCTATTTTCACTAAGACCTCTGGGTTACTGGCTTCTGATAGTTTATTAACAAAGGAAAAAATCCTAGTGCCTAAATACTGAAGTTCCTGAAATGACTGAATTGTGATAAACTTTTCATTTAATCAGTGATTTATCAGTAGTAACAATAAATTAAATACTACCAATACTCACTTGTCACTAGATTTAGGAGTATTGGAAAAAAAATAGAGATGAACAAACCTTTAGCAATAAATACACTTCTATATTGTATTTCTAAGAACTCTGACTTTTAGAGAGGCCTGAAATATCACTAGTCAACACAGCATAATTGCTAACACTGCCAGCAAAAGGGAGCACAACTGCAAACAAAGAAAAAAGCCTCATCTCCAGACCACAGACATCACAGAGGCAGCATGGATTAAAAGTGACAGAGAAAGTAACAAAACAAATCAAATTAAAATTAAATACTAATTCCATTTATTGTTTCAATTATTGTTTTAGCACTCACCTCATAAATCCTCACATTTGAAAGCCTTTATTTTTCCTCACAAATGTTCATAAATAGCCCCTCCCTCTACTTCGTGACCCCACCTGCCATGAGAACACATCAATCTGCTAATARGCTGTCTCCAGCATACAAATGTCCTTTTTTTTTAATGTATAATAACTTTAAGTTTTACTGCACATTCCAATTCTACAGCAGGTTAAATTCTATTAACAGATGCCATGCAAGCAAGCAGAGGGAAAGTACACAACCAAAGGAGAATTCTCCATGAAATATGTGATACACAAGCTTGCTCTAGTACTGTACAATTCTTTTTTATTGTCTTTGCAATTCTTATGTTTATCATGACAAAATAATTTGTTACTGTTTACAGCAACAGTCTTCTAGTAAAAACACGAGCAGACAAGAATAAATTCAAGAACAGTTTCTTCAATTTAATTTTTGTGTATCACATAACACCACCCCCCTGCTGCAGTAAGCGAGTTCCCCTTTCCAGAACCTTCCTGGACAAAACCAATGCTGCCCATTCAGAGCCTCTGCTGCCACAGAACACATGGACAACAGCCCAAACTCAGATGCTCCCATGTCAGCACCTGTCTGAGGGGGTCTGCTGGCAATCTCGAAATTCAGGCAGCTAACCAAGGTGCCAGGATCTTTTTAAGCATTCTGCAGAGAGGAATCTCTAAGCCCTTTCTGGGAGTCCCAAGCTAACCACCACAATGAGATGCTGAAAGTCAAATGGCTTTCTAGGACAAGAAACATGATTCAGCCAATTAACAACAAAAGGTATCATTTATACCTCAGGAATAATTGCAAAGTTTTCATCCCTCATCTATACAGGAGCACAAGAATGAATACTTATGCAGCCCAGCCCACTTCTTACCAGCCTTCTCCCCACTGCTTGCTTGTCCAGGTGTTTAACAGATCCCTTAAATGTGAGTTTCAGAATGTTACTTCTGCTGCAGCCCTCTTTGTTTCTTTACAATAAAATCTAAATTACTTTGTTTCCTTTTGCTATTTAACCTCAGAAGAGTGGTCTTGCATTAGCTACATGACTCTTTTACAACTGCCTTCCCATACATCCACTGAAATCAAATGCATTTCAACTGCTTGCAATTTCTTTTTTTTTTTTTCCTTTGAACTGCTGCAACATAACATAAAGCAGGTTTGGTTCTACTGGTTACTTAAAAGGCATTAACAATATCTTAGTAATTTCTGCAAAAGAGACATGACATCAAACCCTTTACCTCCACTATGATACAGAGTACACAGTTTTTCATGGGTTCCTCTTTTGTGAATGCAGGTCAGTGCTGCAGTCTATCTTCCTATGGACTGCCATAGCTCGTTTTGATAGAGTATTCTAACAAAGTATTAGAGCATTCATCCATGAATACTTCAGCAAGGGACAGAGAAAAAGGAATGGCTGAGACCACATTCATTTTCTACTTTTATCCAAACTCCTTTTTCCTTGTCTACACTGAATTTCCCCATCACAGAAAGCCAGTACTGCAGAAAAAAAAGCAGTGACCACAAGTTTAGGTTTTTTTATGAACAACCATGTGAAGCGACTGGTGTATTACTGAATGTTCCTTCATAAACACTCCCAGCCTCCTTTTATACCAGTGTACCACAGGACTGTATCTTGTTTCTTTAAAACTAAGCTGGAGTGATCATTTGATTATTCCAACCTAGGGAATAATTAACTATCCATAAACAAACCTGACTTCACCTTCAACAAGGCCCAACAASATACAGTATTTTATTTTCTACTCCATTGCTATCACCGGCATCCTTGAAAACTTCCTATTTTTTTTTTCAAATTTACTTTGGATTTATTTTAAGTACATCATTTTCAACTAGTTCAAAGAAAAGCATACCTCAAGTATCATAAAATCCCCTAATTGTGTCACTTAATGATCAGTGATAACAGCATTTGCTTTCAGAAGAACTTCTGTAGTGATACAATTAAGCTCAAAGCTGGGATGTATTTTCTACTGACAGCCAATCTATGAAGACAAAGGCATGCTGCAGATAAGGACATCCTTATCCTTTTTCTAAAGACATCCTAATCTGAAAAATTGTTTTAAAAACTGCAAAAATTAGAACAAAATAAAGGTACACAAAACTCCCTCACTTTGCTGTATCTCAAGCTGCTTCTGTTAGGCAGGTTAGACACTACTGACCACATTTGACAGCAGAACATGTGGAGCACAGAGACAATCAGAATCTGGATTAGCCTTCTATGCTGCACTTCATCAACTCCTTTTGCTTCAAAATGAAGTAAAACAAACACAAGCAACATGCTGTGTATGTAGCAMATTTAAAAGCAGTGAAATCCTTTTAGAATGAAGATATTTTGTAACACCATTTTCGTTGGTTTGGGTTTTGTTTGCTGTTTTTTCAAATGTTAAAYGCCATTGTAAGCATTTGATCTGATCCTGATAACATCTGTTTTACAGGGTCATTCATAGCAAACTGAAGATGYAGAGCYATAGATTCAGCTAGCAGCTCCATGKAAGAGYRAGGAGCTCCATCCTTTGCATTGTCAGGTCTTTTTCAGAACAAGAGGCTGCTAGACAATAGGAAAAGAGCAAATATACAGATCCAGTGCTTAGTCATTTTGTCTGAACTTGAATATGTGCTACTCACAACCATCTACCACCAGATTCCACATCAGTTCAAAGGCAGCAAAAWTRTCTTTTCACTGTTCCTACATGTGGTGGTTGCTTTTTTGTTTTGGTTTTTTGTTTTTGAATCAGGTATTAGAAATCAGTGAGGTTGTGGTCAAAGATCATACACAAAAAAAATCAGGTAAAAGGCAGATATAGGTATCTATGTGCCATTGCCTCTGCTTTGTTAATCTAGAGATCAGGTTCTTTCTTATATTAGTAGTGTTAAAAAAGAAGACAGTAATGCTAAAGGAAAAAGGAGGAAAGTTTCACAGAAGCTAGCACTGCACAGAGTACTCACTCACAAGAACCCGTAAAGTAAACACAAGAGGACAGAGATAGGAGAGAAGTCTGGCTCCAACTTTAAGAAAGAAAACACACAGAAAAACTCTGAATCCACCCCAGACCTTTTTTCAAYGTAAGCAATCAATATTGCACAGGAAAGCTGAGATTCCTACAGAAAACAGCTTCTGYAACCTTACAAGAACAACCATAGGGCTAATCTATATTCCAACATGTATCAATTAAGAGAATAACCCTAACTTATTAGGGTTATTCTCTTAAGTACACACTTCTCATTACCCTGATCTGTCACTCTGATCCTACAACCATTAAAAGTTCCYTAATTTAAAACAATAATGTCATCTGTAGTTCTCTTACCTGGACACTGGCACACACCAGCACAGTTCCAAACAGGAGCTCCTTGCCTCATCCTGCTTTTCTGATGGAGATTTAGCATGGTTGGCTATGCTTCCTACAGCTGACACAAGTTACCTCCCTAGGAAGTCTGCAAGTTTTTCAATATCTGATGCTTTCTTCTTTTTTCTTTCAGGCAAGTAAAATCATATTACCAATCATTTTGCTACTGAAATTACAGTGTGCATTTTAAAACTGCTTAGATATTTTTCTATTAACTTCAGGAGTTATATGGAAGAAGAAAACAAACTACATTCCAAGAGAAAATGTAATATAAAAATCAGGAGACAGAAAATAGTTGTTTCAGGCACCTTTAAGAGGCATCTTCAGTTCCCACCCAAACAGAATTTCGGGTGAAATGCTAAATAATCCTTTTGTAAGCGCGCCCCCGCGTGGTCACCAACGTGTCTGCAAGCCCAATTTCCTTCTCAGCTCCCAAACAACTTTTTGTCTCCAAAAGCACCTTGAGTCGGTGCTCACACCTRCCCAGGTACTGGCACGGCTTCTCCWAGTGGGAGTGTCCCAGACACATGCAAAAACACATGCAACATTCTCCCCTAGAGGCACGTTTTCCAATCTATGGGCAAGGCCAACATTATTAAGAACATTATTTTCTCACAGCTTGTTTATTCAAGTCTCCTCAGTATTCTATCTGCATTTTTCTTCTAAGCTTGAAAGTTACTGAATAGGACAAACCCACTGTCTTCAGGAGAAATATAAGGATACACTCATTTTACACAAAAGCAGAAAAAAAAATCTTGAAGGAAGAAAACAGGTAYTTCTGACTAAATAGCAAGTTGAAGTCCTATTGGCATTCTTTAATTTAATAGCACTGTCAAAATGTGGGGTTAGAAGAGGAGTAGCAAATGTATTTAAAAAACAACATCTACTCAATAATACTGAAACATATTCCAAGTATATGTATTAGGAATAACCACCTGTGGCACCAAAAAAAACTGTTAAAAAATTAAGGTGGAACTCAATAGAACCATCAATGAAAACATTCGTTCACTTAAAAAAATCCATCAGAAATATTAYTGTTCAAGTGTGCAGAAAACCAAACTTACACAGAAATAATGCAACTGATTGTCAAGATCATTGTTGTACTTCTTTCTTCTGCATAGSTAGAATATCACCCCATCCTTCCTACTTTGCCTGGTTTTATTTTTAAAGTATTTAATGAGGAAGTTTTAATTTCATTAGGATTCTGAATCTAGTCTAGACCAGGAAATACATTATCTTTTCTATACAAGTGAGCTTTTTATTGTAGTACCTGCATTATTATATGTGCCAGTTATGACAGTGTCACAGACAGACAATATGTTCTTATGATGAAATACCCTAAGTTGTTGGTTTTTCACTTCAAGCTTTCTCAAAGGACTATTTCATCTCATACATAATATTATTTACTACATTTCTGAATAATTTTTATTGTAGCAGCATCTTCCATCTTTTTTTTCCTCTTGAAGATAAGGTAAGCTAAAAATCCTAACCAAAAACAATGGTCCTGGGAACAAAATAGRTAATGGTTTGTAACACAAGGATATTATTGTTCTGGTAATGTAAAAAATGTCCAACAGAGGGTGATAGAGACCATACATTCCTCAGACACAACTCAATTATCAGTTTCTGAGTCAGATCAGAACTGCAATTAAAACAAGCTTCTAGCCCTTTCTGAATTAGTTTGAGATCAAGGAAAGCTTTAAAGCACAAACAACTTCACCCAGATCTATGCTATACAAAGGAAATTCAAAGCTATGGCTGTGCTTGCACTAAGAAACACAGAACAGAAACAAACATGGCATTGTCCAGATGTGCCCAAGTAGAGAGGGACACGCAGAGGACAAGGCTGTATTCATCAGTGATTTCCCCTGGCAAACCAACTATTTAAACTGAACTTGACCTTTCACTATTTGAGTTCATGAGTCACATCTGAGCCACTTCTGCATCTCTTGCCAACACATATAGGAAACATCAGCCAAGCGTCAAATGCCCCTCTCTAGGAATTTATTTCTTTCACTAACCACACTTGAAAGATTACAGATTTTTTTTCCTAAACACTGTAACATTTTGTTTAACATTGCTACCATCTTGCAAAAAGTGTCTTTATTCACWGCAAATGGAATCTGCACAGCAGACTGCAACATGTCAACACAGCAGCTMCTTCTGAACCCATGAAAAGTAACCACTCAAATGTTTTCTAAGAGAACACTASGGCTGAGTAAAAGGAAAGCCAGTAAGACCTGAGGCAAACACGGCCCAGTCAGAAAAGTYAGACTACAAGGAGCTATAAAGCAATCAAAAGAAACCATTCCATTGCAGACTCTGAAAAATATCTCCACTCTAAAACTGAATCAAAGAAAGATATTGTATTTCTTTCTTATTTAAGCTTTTAATCTGTTCTGATTCTTTCAAAGAACCTCTTCTGTAGAAAGTAAAACATGGGAAAAGCTTATTGGCAGTCACGTTAATTGTGGCTAAAACACCTCCTGAATCCATGCCTTCAACACCCCTTCGTTTGTTCTCAGTAAATACAAACGTTAGTTAAGAAACCACCCAAGGTGTAATAATAAAAGTGAATGTTTTCACACGTCCTTTAATAAAACAGCAGTAGAAGGCAGCCCTGTGCAGGTCAGGGCAGCCCCAGCAGGCTCACCTTGCACTGCCCTGCCACACAGATGGCTGTCCCGTTGGGCTCGCAGGGGGTGCCGTCGATCACAGTCTCCGCCTGGCGCACGTAGAAGCGGTAGCCGATGGCCCGGCAGTTCAGCTCGCACTTCTGGCTGCCCTTCACTGTGGACACAAGGCAAGGCCCATTACAAAGAGTACTTTGGAAAAGGAAAAGCTCCTTAAATGAACACTAAGGGCTGAGGGGAAGAAACAAATATGCCAACGATGCAATTCAAGTGACCACATCAAATGAACGGTGATGAAGAAGCCAACTCCAAGGTAAGCATTCCAACACACTCTGGTGACAATGTCAACAGTACCTCAGCTGTTAACGACTGACACTTCCCTAAGTGACCAAGAGTATTTTTAGTGGCATAAAAACATTGACCAGATAATGTTCTTAAAGCATAGTAGCATGCTATGGCATTTCGTAACTCCTGAGTGCCAGAAAAATCACATCATAATCAGAAAGATGTGCATCCATCAGGCTCACTTACAKTCTCCAGTCTGCTCAGGTCTGTTAGGCATAAAAACATCCAGCACTGAGAAACATTTTAAACAAGATAGATGCACATTTTTTTAAATCCTATTGTTTTTTTCTCTTCATTTTTACAAGTTACACTTTAGTGGTTATTCCACTAAAGAAACTCAATTCTTCCATYCTATTCCACTAAATTTCATTTTCAAAAATGCATGATTATTCAAAACCYGTGATTGCTGACATGCAAGAACCACTAAGAAATCAGTCCACTGAACTCTGGGTGAGAGGAACACAGAAGACAAGAAGTAAGAGGTGTTATCTTTTCCTGAGAAAATCTGTTCCTTGAGCAGCTACAGTCTAACACTCCSCCCAGCTTATGCTATCAGGTTTGTTAACACATTTGTGTAGCCTTTCTGTTGCAAATCATCTGTCATGTCAGGGTTGCTCTCAGCTTATTACCCCCATTTGCTAACTGACATAACAGTATCTTCAGTATCTTTCCAACCCGGAGCAGCACTGATGAGTGAGTGCTCATCTTTCTGTTTGGACCTCACCAACACAGTGGTGAGGTCCAAACAGAAATCCTTTTTCTCATGACAATGCTTTCATTGCTGCCATAATAATGAACTGAAATTCCTCTCACTTCATAAAGCTTCAGCTCAGCCCCTATACTGAAACAGAAACCTACTAATTAATCTAGGGGATGTCAAAGGAGATGCTATGTGCCCTCATTTAATGCTAAAACAATGCATTCACAAGATTTTTTACTTGACTTCAGTGTATTTTTCAATCTTCAGCTAAGACATAACAAAAAGTCAAAATAAATAAAAGCAATCACTTCAAATATATATTCAACAACTGTTTTCTACAGAATTTTCAGCTCAACTTCAGTTAGCCCTTGAGCAGACACAGGATTAATGCAGACCAATTCTGTATCGTTGATTTTGCCTCACACAGCTGAACTCATTTAACTGCCACTCATATACATCATGTATTSTGTCTGGCAATCTTATGGTAAAATCCACGAAAACAACTACTAATTTTAAGACTGGTCTAAGACCTATTTACCTAGTTTGGGATTTTGCAGAAGCCATGCATACCATGTTCAACTAGGTCATTCTTACATTGGCTACTTTTTTTTTTTTCAGATTCACTAGCTTATCATCCCAATGACTTCACTTAGTTATTAAAAAAAAAACCCCAAAAACCCAAACTGAGGTATTTCCTGCAGTTCAATCTCCAAGTGTAACAGTCAGGTCTAACGATAAACTGAGCTTTATTCTTAGCAGCTTCATCACTTCACACATAACTACACTCAGAATTCTCAAATAAATACAACCCAGTTTCAGTGATTCATTATGATTTAAGTCAACTTGTCCTTTTCTGTGTCTGAAAATGTCCTATTTTTATAACATGCAAAGCTAACAATCAAGCAGCACCTCTGGAGGATACATTTTCTTATCTTTCCATTCTCTAAAATCAAGTCAAACAAGCCATTTAGGGTTTCTGAAATATCCTTATCTTCTGTGTTGGTTCCGTTAAGCTCAGTATCCTGCAGCTTCACATTCCCATATTCTTCCTCTCCTGATTCTCCCCCASAGTTTTGATATTTTAAAATACTTATTTTGTAAATTATCAGCTGGTCTTCTAGATCCCAGTAAAAGTTTTGTGCTAGTTGGAGATGAAAAAATTCCCTGCTGGAGCATGATGTTTTTTCCTGGATCTCTCTCTTCCTTCACTTCTGCTGTGATAGGTCAGCCTACTGCATTGCTAATGCACCATAGTAACAACCCCAAGCAGACATGAAATTACTTGCTGTGCAAAAATATAATTCCCATTTCATTATTTCTGTGCTTCATTCTTTCTTATGTTCCCACACACACATAAAAAGAAGGATTAGAACAGACACTGTCTGACCACAAACACACAAACAAATCAGGCTCTAACAACAAATATACCCTAAAAATTCTCTGGCCTTCAATATTCAGATTCTTCTGATGAGTACCTGTAAGGTACTGCCTTGATGAAGCATATACCAACCACACCACCTAAAAAYAACAATCCCAAATGTGAAAGATCTGAAAAAAAAATTGTCTACAAAGAGCAAAATCTGTTAACTGAATTGCCCCTGCTGAATGGCAGGCATTTCCCGTAAGGATTTTATGTAAGCATTATGTATTATTGTGTAAGATGCAGAAATTTCAGCAAAACAAACACATTTTAGAATTCCCATGTAGAACAACACACTACACTAGTAAAAAAGCCTCCCTCACCCTGGGTTCTGCCACAACTCGTCAGGTTTAGCAGTTTAGGTGGTAGGTCAAGCTGCACCACTGGATGGGCAACTGGACATAAAATGTCAATTAAACAAGGACCTGTGAGGCGACTGATCCTACACAGGCCACATTCTTGAGTCCATGTCAGCTGATCCCAGAATTCACAAAAGGATCTCTCTGACCCCCAGGGACATACTAAGGCTTCTAGGTGAAAGCCTTCCTAACTAGCTGGCAGTAAGACACATTTCCTAAAAAAAACCTTGGCTCCCTTGAAGTGTCACACAGTTTCTAGGACAGTTCATTATACAGGTAATGTTTAACACATCCTCCCAGTGTATTTGTTTTTTATTCACATGCTCACCTTAAGCACAGCTAAGTCTTTGTGCAAAGTCTCACCTTATCACACCTTATTAAATAGTGAACTTGGGTGAAATTTAATGYTACCACACAGGTTCTGCCAGACATATTCATTATTGATTTAACTGAAGGAGTTGCCTTTAGTGAATAATCCCAGTAACATGTAATGTTTGGTTTTCATTTTACAGACTGAAAAAGTATCTAGATCCAAAAAATCAGTACTTTCCTTAAAACATCCTTACCCAACTAGCCTGAAGTACCTCAGGGACATCCTGGTCTTCTCCAAACTGCAAGGCTCGTGACTTGTTTAATTTCCAAGTCCCCTGTTGAAGCTTACCTTCCACCTTTCCCTATGAGGAACAAGAGCCAGGCATGCTAAAGCAGGACCACAGCAGTTCTACCACCTTCCACACCCCCAATTAGAACACAAAGACCTCACATTATCTTACAAACCGCACCTGCTCTGCATCACACAGTGCACACTGCAGTGAAAACTTTCCACCGTTCTCTTAAAACTGATTTTACTGATCAAACATAAATCACAAATATCAACACATTTCATTGCAGATTTCAGTGCAGTAGGGGTGTGAGAACAAAAATAAAACTGTCAAACATATCCACACATTTTTTAAGGGGGAAAGAGTAATTTATCACAGTACAACCAGTGGCTGGAGTTCAAACTGTGTCTCCAGCAGCTTTTCCAGCTGAGGMCTCTCCTCAGGGCCTGCAGAGGGGACAGCAGCCGTACGTCCACTGGGAAACACTAGCGAGCAAGTGAGGAAGTGTCCTCCACCGGGATTCACAGGCTAACAAAGAACAATCCTGATCTTTTAATCCCACGACAGGGAAAGCACTGGCGTATCCGAGCCCCCGGCACGCTCCCGGCCCAAGATGGCGTCACCGCCGTGAGGCGACGCCGGCCCGACCCCGGCCCCTCAGGGCGGGAGCAGCACCGGGCACGGGCCAAACGCGCCGTGGCCCGAGGGAGAAAACTCCCGGGAGAGAGTAAAACAAGCGACAACTCCCTGCAACTGAACACACTCGTTCTTCTCTCGTTCTCGCCCCGGGTCCAGGCACTCCCCGGGAGGACAGCCGTACCTAGGCCGGCTCCCAGCACGTTCGGCCGTGAGGGAGCCGAAGGCCGTGAGGGCCCAGCGAGGGCCCGGCTCTGCCCGCAGTGATGGCGGCCGTGCCCTCCCTCAGCCGCTGCCGGGCCCCTCAGCCCCTCTGTGCGCCCGCCCCTCTGCCAAATTTCACCCTCATCCCACGCCCTTGCGCTAAATCGAAGTGTAAGAAATTAAAGTCCTCACAGAACACCCCGCCCTAATCTAGAAACCGTGCACGGTAGAACAAGGCAGAAGGTCACCCCTTTGGAAACATTCCTACTTGCAAGAATTTGTGAATAGACTTGTTCGCATTTCATCGAGAAAGAGCATTTCCAAATGGCAGCGCTGTGCTGACCTGTCCTAGCGCCATGCTGAGGCTATGGAGCGGCACGGGGGGACACACAGTCCCCCGGTTCCAGGGGAACCTGGGCTGRCACAGCCCACAGCCGGTCACCAGGGCCGGTGACCCTGTGTGGGCACACACGTTCCGCCTTCCCCACGACCAGAACCCCGCAGCACAGCACAGCACAACCCCCGTGTCCAACTCTCCATGCCGGCCTTCTGCCTCCCGGCCCTCCACCTGCACACCAGAGTGTGTGGGAGGGCATCTGGGCTTCATGTCAGCTCCTCCCCGCCTTCAGCTTCCCCTTCCAAGGCGTTCTGCCATCCTCACGGAGCCCCGCCCAAGGAAAGGCTGCGGGGAGGCACACGGCAGTGCTGGATAAGGAGGCCAGGCTGTGATTGAGCTGCTCCACAGAGAGCTTGAAGAGATACAGAGCGCTCGGCAGGCAGATTGCCACCGCACGGAATTGCAATMTAATGATATTCTTAAGAAAAAATGTCAGAAGAAAGAGCATTCCAACCACAATACCTTTGATAAATAATGTATTCAGCTGTTCAAAGGGAAATTAAAAATAGCCACAGACCAAAAAAAAAAAAAMCCCAGGAAATAATACCCAAATCAAATAAGAATGGAACTATCAGTAAACTGAATGACACCATACATTGACTGTCCTTAAAGAATGTACCACGTTCTTCCTTTCTGTCTCAGCTCTGGAGACTTCAAGCTGCTTGGAGCACGTACTGCCTCTCACAGCATGCACATTAAATCTCCTGCCACAGATAATGCTGACTGTAGGTGCAATCAGAATAAATGATACAACAAAGGAATTTCACGTTCCTCATGCCATGAGGTAGGGACTGGAATGTACAAAACCTCCTTGATGGTTCCTTAGTCCAAATCTTAATTTAATGTGAGATCCAGACTCCCTGTTGTTATCTACAYAGCAGTTCTAGTTCTCCACAGAACATTACAGAATGCTTTTACCATTTGTCAGTTTTTGTAAGTTTGCCTAAACATCTAAAAATAGTTAATAACAAGCTGTGCAATTTGAGAAACGTGCCTTGAGGGTGCCCACACAGAAGTGGCATGCACACTCTTGGCAGGCAAATATCACAATCATGTTAATACTACATTATGGGATTAAGCAAATTTAAATTAGGCTTCATTCTGTGTGCAAACTGCCTTGTAAAGTCAACTTCAGTGCTTCTCCATAACAAGCCAAGATACACTCACCCATGATGTGTCAGAAGCAATTGTTCCAGGAACAAGTTGTCTCTGCATAGCTCAGTTATTTTCAGGGCCCAGCTTGCCATGGGCTGTAGTTCAGTATTTACTCATGATAAAAGCAATGAATCTGCTTTACAGGAAGTGTAATGAAGCATAGCAGACACTGGAAAAACTTTTAAGAGATGTGCTTGTGCCAATGTAACATGTCCTTTAGTTAAGCTCATCCATGCTGAGTTTACGTGGGGTTTCAGCAATAGACTTTCAGGTGATGAACATTATTCCCTGTGAGGGTGGGGAGGYYCTGGCACRGGYTGCCCACAGARGCTGTGGATGCCCCATCCCTGGAAGTGTTAAAGGTCAKACTGGATGGGGCTCTGAGCAACCTGCTCTAGGGAAAGGTGACCCTGCCCACAAGCAGGGGGGTTGGAACGACATGATCTTCAGGGTGTCCCCTAAAGATTTTCTTTTCATACAGGAAGTGCTTCAMGACATGTGCACATCCAGGGAAACAAAGACAGGTGCAGTACACTGCAGCAGAATCTGTCCTTTCACACCCTGCTGTGGCTGTAAACTGGCTTAGAGTCTRCACCAGGCCACAAAGAGCTCCGTGTGCCAGCTGCACTCTGACCCAGCAGGGATCCCTGCGGAGCCTGGGCTGCATGGCAAGTGTTGGTGTACTGCTAAACACAGGCAACCCAGGGCACACAGCTCCCTGTGCAGCTAAGGAAAGTGCATATGAAACATAACACACCACAACCTCTACAAARGCCTTCAAGAAAGCAGAGCTCCTTTATTTAAGGTTTCCCTCTTTAGACAAATAGATTATGTGGGCTTAGTTACCAGAACYGGAGCATGAGCTCAGGCTTTGCATTTTAGGAGACTATAAGGYTCATGAGAGAAAACTGATCCCAAATTAGGTTGGTTTTCCACTGATGGAGAGTAACAAGTTTTTGAGGTGGCCAGAGGAATAATGCTTTTTACAACAGTTATCATATGCCAGATTTCTAAATAACAATATGCAAACATTTTCCAGGAAATCATTATCATGTAACTACATTTGGGCTCTCCAAAAGAAATAGTAATGTGATGTGGTCTGTTTTATTTGAGTCACTTTTGATACTTTGTCCTTATTAGGCTTGGGAACATCTCTTGACAATAACCAGAAAGGGTCGTGTTTATTTTTTTTCTTGTCCCTTTCAGTTTTGTTAACTTCTTTTAAACTTTTATTACTCTGGTTCAGATTTTTTTTCTAAAAACATTTTCCATTCTTCATTCCAGTGATGGAAGAACATTGCCCTTTTTTTTTTCCCTACTTCCACTTTTCATTTTTTCATATAATAAAAACATTTATTACTTCACGTTGTCTCAACAATGTAATATATATTTGAAATATTGTCTGCACTGGAGTTTTGATATTCAGTAAAAAAAAAAAAAACCCAAACTTTTATAATGAACCTGCTTATTCAATTCACCAAGCATGGAGCCCAAAAGGTACCATTTCAACAAATTCCTCACCATTACCTGAATATACCACATTTTTTTCTACTCTTCAGTGAACAGAGTATTTCTGAAAAATGCTCCATAAACTTGTCCTCATAAATAGTGTTTAAGGAAGTAAAAAAWTTGCAAACATTGTAATTTACTTCAATTTCCCTGCCATCTCCACTCCTCCCAAATCCCTGTCATTAAAAAACTATTAACRATATCTTACAGATTTACTGGCATGCATTAAAAATAACTGGAAAGTTGAATATTATTYGATGTAATTAAAAGAAACCAACTAGAAACAAGTAATTCCTAGAACCACATGCATATGAGTCTCTCTTGATCAGTTGGACATCTGAAAATCAGCAGCAGATTTATGTTTGATGTGCTTCTATGAAATTTCAGTGCAGCTCTGAGCAGAGTGGCCCACATGGGCACCTGACCAGTAAGTGCTGTTGGCTTCAGTACAGCTGCCACAAGTTAAATGTTGAACAGAGGCTCCAGGCCAGCACCCCTTTAAATGACATAGCCAGGTAATGTAGTTTCTTCCACAGACCTCAGTTTTTACTGTGTTACATCTGGAACTCCTTTCTGAATTTAAAGGGAGAAAAAACCCAACTCCTAAAAATGCCTTCTTTCACATCAGCCTTTCATGTGTCTGCAGTCACAATGCAGAGACGACCATCTGTCAGCCAGTGGCCACTGGATGTCTCCACTGGCCCATGCAAACAGATCAAAGCTCTCCAGCAGTGGAAAGCTCCTTTAACAGGCATTTCTCTGGTTTACAAGCCCTCACTTACACTGTCCAGAGGGCACAGCAGCCACACAGGGGTGCCCTCTCTGGCCCCCAGRACAGGCAGGGGATGGCAGCTTCAGGGACTGCACTTCTGGTGAGGTTTCTCAGAGCAGCCCCCAGTGTTTAGATCGGAATTATGAAGATGTGGCTAGGTAAGAAGAAGAAAACTAAATAGCAACTGCTTGAGCTCCAAACTTTTTGTTTCTGTTCATATTCAGTGATAGCTAAAACTATCAATAAAACCCTCATAAGACGACGATATCATAAGATAAACTATTAGGATTTCATGAAAGATGCCTTTTCTTGCAGTGATATAAAGAATTTACTAAAAATAAAATTCAAATATTTAGGACACATATTATTATAGCCAAAACTACAGAGGAAAAAGAATACAAGATCTAAACAATCTAATTTTCTGGCCAGATCTATTTATTTATTTATACTGGAACTAATCAGAGAAGTAAACCTGCTACATGCAGTGCAATTTCTCATCTGGAAAAATACCAAAATGTGCTCCATCCCCTGAAGTGCTGGCCACTTCCTGAGGGACACTGAGAGCTATCACTCCCAATTGCTCTTAGCTTGGGATGTTCTGGAAGGAACTTGATACTGCTTTCTGTCCATCTTTGTAATTGGAAAGAACTGAATATTTCTSTTTGTTTATATTAGAATCTTACTGGCCTCTGAAACCTCAGCTTGCATCCAGATCTGTAATTTGCAATGTGATTTTATCTCCATCAGCACACTAGTAGCCCCAAAAACTTGGAACGTCAAATAATGTTAAATTCTATAAATCAGTGTTTTGGCAACTTTAGTATATACACCTTCAAATCCTGCCTCAGACTTTCCACAGCAAGCTTGGTCAATTCTATTCAAATTGGTTCCACTGCTGGAGGACTTCATGTCACGCTTCASAATAATAAATGCCAAAGGTAGATGGGAAGAAAGGAGATTCAAGTTGAGGCTTGTGATTCCCCCAGCAGCATTCCAGACAAAAGCTGTCAGTCACCTCTTAAGGAGGCATATTTATAGTTAAATGTCTTAGAAGTCTCTCTCCTATTAAAACATGAACTCTGCATGTGACACAAAAAACTCCCAAAGTAATGCCTATCATGAAAAGACYATAATACCAAATCTCTAGTATTTAATAAAACTCCAAACAAGGCTCCACAGAAAACCCTGCCWCATGGAAACTGATGGCACACTCTTCTCCATGCACTCCTCACTGAAGTGCATATTAAAGAAAGAGAAGCTTTCTTTAATATGAAGACAAAGAAGGACAAGCAGCTGAAAGTGGCAGCAAGGGAGGGAGGGAACACAATGCTGCTGTTTCCCAATATCAGCTCCCAGACAAAATGAGGCAGCTCTCACTTGGTTACATGATTGGCAAAAAAATCTTTGTTTTCTTTCTTAAACAAAACTGGCTCTGAGCTGTACAGTTTGCAATAAAGTCTAAATGCTTCCTGAAGTTACACTTTTCTTTAGCTTGGGGGAAGAAACCTAACATTTTATCTTTAAAAATGAAAATTGTTACATCATTATTTGTAAGAAATGATGACACAATGTTTTTAAAATCATTGCATATAGAAATCAACTTTCATTTTATTCTAATTACACAATTCAGAGATAATGACAATAATGCTTTCAGTTATCTCAATCTGCATGTTTTTAGTTTCTTTAAACRGACTGAATTTGCCAAAATTTACCAGAGAAATAATTTTGGATCAACTCACAAAAATCCTTGTCACTCCCTGCCTCTTTTTCCTTGCTGTCTCCAGAGGAAGCTTAGAAATGCTTCCCCACCCCCAAAAATCCAGTTCCTGGACCCATTTCATATCCCTCAGCTTGATAACCTCATCATTTACAGTCCTCTATGCTGACTTGAACTTGGCCACTTTGATGAACACAGACTTAACATGCACTACCTGTGCTTGTATACACTAAGTTTTATAGTTGTTATACACAGGATACACATGGATCAATGTAAAAAGCAAGGAAGAGACTAAACTCCTTTTTTKAAAGATTCTTTGCTCTGGAACACCAAGAAATGACCACCTGAGGAGCCACAGCAGAAGGAATGAAATGAGAAACAAGCAGCAGCTAAAAGCCAGCCCCAGACTCACTATCACTGTCCCTTAGGAAATACTTACCAGTATGTTCTGACTGACTCTTATACACTTACAGATTACTTTAAGATTAAAAAAAAAAAATGGTGGGGTGAGTGTTTCTGAAATAATAAAAAAGACTTGTACTCATTTAAATATTAATACAGCTATTATTTGGTCTGAAATGTCCTAACTGTATTTCCATGGCCTCTTGCCACAGTCTTTTACTAAGCAAATAAATTCTTAAGGATTACTTAAAACATTCTGTGCTTTTATTTACATACTCGAAGATATTTATTTCCTTCACTGTCATAAACATCAGTTTAAAACATGAATGTTCATTAGAACAATGTTTTCAGTAGGATGCCAGTGACCTGCAGCTCAGTCAGTTAACTTGAAAGCTGCTTCCCTTCTGGTAGSAGATAAGACCCTAAACATTCAGTGTTTCACATTACATTTCATTTTAAAGACTATTCTTATATACAAAGCTATACTGATCATTGACAAGACTCCAGATTTCTTAGCAACTTTGCTTCTAATTTTTCCTCTGGGTTTTCAAACTTTGTTTGCCTTGATTGTGAGATGTTAAGATTCCTTGCAGAAAACTGAAAGGTACCAACTCAATGATGTTTTCTCAGGGAAAAGCTAACTGGAAGGCACTGGGGGGGCAGCTATTGCTTCCTGATGCTGGCAGCTGGGCTCCACCACCTCTGACTTGGAGCCTCCTGCTCTTAACTGGATTTCAGAACAACAAAGTTCAAGTTGTCTTATCTCCCATATCTCTCTCAGCCAAGGGGAAAGTGGGTGTCTGGTGAAAGACAATTTTCACACTGAGAGTTCTGCCCTGTGAAACTAGGATCTGTCTCTCCTCTACTCATCTGTGGCATCATCCCACTCCTTCCAGCAGAGTAGTAGAAACCAGTATGGATGTGTCAAGATAARAAATCTTGTCAAACCCCTTTAATTTCCTTCTACAAACAGGCTCTGCATGCAGGAGAAGCAGTGGCTRTGATTTAGCTTGGCTTTTTGAAGGTGTCTGACACTTCTTCAGTGAAAAATGACATCTGGACGTTACTACAAGGGATATGTAAAGTTGTTTYGAAAATTACTTATTAATTACTACTCAGTAATTCACTGGCTGGGTTTTAGTACCTAGTGAGTAAGAAYATGCAAGATCTTTCCCAAATACAGCTCCAGCTCATGTATTCATGCATGAGATAGATGATGTGATAGCAAGAGGTTCACAGGTAACACCAAGTTGGGAAAGGCAGCAATACTGGAGGGAAGGATTAGAGCTCAAAAAATATGCTGACAGCTTGGGGAAGGATCTGAAAAGGCAGGRTGAAATATAATAGGGATTGGTATGATAGCCTACATTTGTGACAGAACAACCACCTGCACAAACACAGACTGAAAAACTAGTGGAGAAGCAGTAATTATACAAGGAATCTGGAGCAATGGCTGTSATTTAATGTGAGGCACTGAAGGTGTGAGCTTCACAAAAGAAAAGCAAACACTGTACAGGTCAGCATTAACCACAGGGCACTGTGCAAATCACAGCAGAGCCCAACATTCAGTGCAGCACTGTCCACTTCTGAYGGGCCATGTGAAGATGATCCAGAGGAGAAAGTGAGTGACCAGAGCTTTAGTAAACACAGCTAAAGAGGAAGATTCAAGTAATAGTGGTGTTTTGAAAAAGCAGAAGGGATGACAGTCTCTAGGCAGAGATAAAATACAACAGGGAATAGAAGTCTTCCTATGTGTGCTGTGAAGCGGACAGGAGGTGATGGGCCAAAGCTGTAGCATGGAAATCTGTAATTAYACTTCACAGAATTCCTCTGGAAGGAACAGCTAAGCACCATTTATTCATGGAGACTGCAGAATCTCCACCACTGGAKACTGGCACTGGACAAACTGAACAAGCACAAACTGTGCCTTTCTAAAAGGTTCTAGTTCCTAACCTCAGATCTTGCAGAGCCCTCAAGCCTTCCTGTGTTTATTTATTGACTTATCCCTCCTTCCACAGTGCCTAGTTATAATAGACACAGCAGTCACTTTCCTTCAAAATATATTTGCTGTCACGTAGTAACCATTCAGATACTGTTGTTCCCCATCAAGGAAACTGTTACCATTCATACAAACCATTTCTGCWTGAATAAACCTCTCTCTGCAGCTTTTCCCCAAAGAAACGTCGATACTCAAGTGCAGTCCTAGATACACAGATGTTCAGAGTTCAAAATGAAAAATAAGGAAGATTTTCTTGCACCTGTCTGGACTCTGTCCCAGAGAATTGCACCAAGGAACATAAAGTCTTAATTGYAAAAGTATTTCCAATAGGTTAGTTTTTGTCTCTGGAAAGCAGTAAATTGTGAAATTTCACAGTCTTGCAAATTCTACCTCTCATTCTGGACTGCAGAARGCATAATGAAARTGCATAATTTTCTGTCCCTGAAGTTGTACATGGACAGTATCTACAGCCTGATCAATGTACAGCTGGGAGTCCAACACAGTAAAAGTAAYGTAACACTTAAAATCCTTTCTAAAATGTTATCACCTGTTATCTTAAATATCACACCAACAGAAACCCAGAGCAACYGCTGCCTCAAATGCCTCGATAACATCAAACCCATACATCTGGGTTCCAGGCTGTTGATTTAAAGGTTTCTGTAATGATATATGCTGCAACTGCTTCAAATTATCTCACAYACCCTGGAACACCTTTGTTTCTACCAGCCTAAGGTTTGCCCCTTGAACCATGTCACTATAAATGTCTTAATAGCATGCTGGAGGTCAAACCATGAATCTCTAATAATGAAAATATCAGGATGATCACATGGCAGWTAAGTAGAGCCTTAAAAACCAGAAACTCCTTCTCTTGAATGGTAACAGACTGGTTACCATCAGAAGGGAGCAATACAGAGTACATTTGTCTAATGCTTCACTTTTTCCTTTCCATACCACAGTAACCAACTGTCACCTCTGTAGGAATGTATCAGAACCATTCCAAAGACCTGAAACAATAAAGTTTCTCACTTTTCTGAAAATTAACTTGGAGGTGTTAGATTTATAATCACCTTACAATGATGGTGTGAGGCAGATTAGCCCAGAGCTTTGTGTCCRTGCAGCCAGGCTACTCCACACAAAACAATACAGAATTTTAGTGGAGACTGGGACATAGCAAAAAAGTTTCCAAACCCTCAAGAAAGCTAAATTAATAAACCATGTCCAGCCTAGTTACATTCATTCTTCCCAAAGCAATTAGGGGGSAGAGGGAATGAATGTTTAATTGTGCGAGTGATTTTTAAATGTCTGTATCAATTAATG
Organism: Alauda arvensis; assembly: GCA_902810485.1. Lineage (NCBI taxonomy): Eukaryota > Metazoa > Chordata > Aves > Passeriformes > Alaudidae > Alauda > Alauda arvensis. The sequence continues at coordinate 1,529,608 of CADDXX010000173.1, read as the reverse complement.
CTTGGTAATGTAGCACAGAAAGAGGGGCACACATCACTACAGTTCCCTTAACATTTGCTAAAGCTCTTCCCCCTGCCCCATCTCAAGTTGGACTCAGTGCAACACAGTAATGCAGAAATCCTTTCAAGTCTGGCAGTAAGACTGCAGCCAAATATGTAAGCTATTCACAAATATTATCCAAAACCAGAGGGCAAGCCAGTTTCTGATTTAGGGTTCACCTGGTACAGACCTTTCAAAGGAAGAAACTGTGCTGGAACACCAGAGGTAGCCTTATTAACTAAAGAATCTGAGGGGCAAAGAGGGGAAACTTCAGCAAAACACTGTTGTGAAAAATAATGGATCACACTCCCAGACTTTAAATATAAATTACCTCTCTTTTAGCCACAAAGCAGCTGTACAAAAGCTGATGTTAACGATTATCCATTTTCCATTGAAACCATTCCATACTGGCTCAAACACTATAAAACTGTATATGCACACACAAGCTCTCAGCAGCCCACCCTCCCCCTTTCTGAAATAGTGCCTGCTCCTCTGGTGAAAATAAGCTGGTTAAGTCCTGTAAGCAGCCTGCTCAATATGATGCCCAGTCCATAGTGCATAATCATGGATTTGGGGGAAAAAATCCACTTCGTCTTTTAACAAGAAACACAAGGAGGTTTTGCACTGTGATTCAATCCCCAGACTTGTAAAAGCAATTAAATATCCATCCTCACTCAATACTCTCTTTTATTTGGCATTTTCCTGAACTCCAAGATGCTTGGCAGGGAAACAGGAGCACAGACATGAACTGGCACTGCCCTGTCCCTGCAATGATCAGCCTCACGGTACCTAGGGCAACCCCTGTGCCTTTAAAACAAAACAGGAGAGTCAGAGGAAAACACAGGAGATCTCAAGTTGCATTAACTGCTATTCTTCTGGAATTAATAATTATGGAACAAGAGATGTTGCCAAGCAAATGACCTATTCAGATAGATTCTGAGAAGAAGATTACTGATGAAATAAATATTTTGAATTTTGTGGCTCTCTAATAGCCCACTGAGCTTCTGTTACAATACAGCCAAGGACACTGACCCTATCAAGCATTTTACTAAATAAACCTTACATATGCTAACACTTCAGCTATTCCTGTACATTGACCAGCATACACAAGACACAAATATGGAACAAAATCATATATTAACAGCATACTCTTGAGAACTCCAGTGAAGATGCAAGAGAATTCAAAACATATGGAGGTATTTTCCTATGAACTATATTAAATAGGAAGATGTATTAGTTACAACTGGGAATTACTGTAGACAGATACCAGCCACAGACATAGTGCAGCACATGATGTTTAACATTTGAACATCTCCAGTGCACATGAGAGCCTGATCCAGAAATTTGCACTGCCCTGGGGTGCACAGATGCATCAAGAGAACTGTTTCTGTTCCTTTTTTCCTSACTGGAACACCTTCCAAGCTTTAAGTTATGCCACTTAGTAAATAATGTAAAGTAGCACAGTTTGTCACTGGGATGGAAAACCAGCCCTGGTGCTCTAGCTGGTATTTCTTACACCAGATCAGCCCTCTCAACAGGGAGTTTCAGTTAGATTCCAGTTCTTTCTCTCARTACTTCTACAGCACAGAAGACTCTTACCTCAGCTGTCTCTCCATTTCCAAAAACAGACTTCATATTAATAAGCTAGTTCACAGCAACTAACATCAATCCTGTTGGTTTTAAAAGACATGACAGAAATGCAGCTGGAAGGACCTACAGACAGGCATATCCATATAAACTTCAGAAAAAATAGATGCAAATCTGTAGACATTAAATTGCATTTTACAGTACATATAGTTATTTAAACTGCTTTATCTTCCAACTATTTTCCAACTCTTTCATGGTCCRGTCTGTATGTGTTTGGTCAAATTCTTTTATGGATGCTTGATGTCCATTTCCCTTTGCAAAGACCTCTATGAGCACAAGGCCATGATTCCACTCTGCAACAGGGAGCAAATACAGTCACAGAAAATTCCCTGAGCATCTCAACACTGGCTGTGAGTCCCTCACAAGACAATCAGGATGGCTTATGGGAATGAGATGTGAGAGACATGTATTTCAACTGAGCTAAGCATGTTGGAAAATAACTGGAGTCAGAAAGCAAGCCTTGATGTAATATTTTATTTCCACTCAAGACAATCCCTTCGATGAGGGTGGTGACTGTGGATGGAGTGCTGATGGCACTGACATGTGGCTTGGCACAACACAGCACAAGGAATGGGAAGAAGGATGTCTGTTGCTTATATATGATTCAATATGCTTARTTTAGATCAAATAGCTAATAGCAAAGATGAGCAATTAACTGTATTTTTCTTCTATATTTCCACTGAAAGCTGTTGAGCTGGTTTCAGAGAAATTCCCAAAATGCTTACAGCATTGGTAAGATAGAAATTTTTCTCATCAGTTTTTCAACTSAGAACTCATTTATGGTTGTAAGAATTTAATAACCATGACACTTAGTTTCTCCTTTCATGGCTTCAGGGATGATGGATAGAATAAACACCATTTTAGGCAGAATGCTTCATATTAGATCCTGCCATAGCTAAGACTTGCTTTATTGCATTGGACAAAATAGTAACCAGACGTGTTCTATAAATTACAGACATCAGGATAAAACTTTCTTTTTCTGCAGAAGTAGTCCCACCATTTCTGAGATGCTCACAAAGCACTGTGACAAGAGCCAAATGAGTACCCAGGCAGATGGAGTCTCCTGCTCCCAAACATTGATTTGCATCACATYCAACAAGATATCACTGTGATTAAAGCAGATTTACACTCAAACAGCACTCAGACTGAGAAAGCACAACAAAACTGGCATCTGGGTCTTCTTGCTTCTTAAAAGCAGGAATTCCTGATAAGCAGCACTGCACACAAATCTCCATCTTCATGCAGCAGACACAGCATCAATTCTATCTGCAGCTGTTTCAGGCAAGAACAGCTAACCCCATAGTTTGGACATTACTGCAAGTATAATCTGACTTCATTTTAAACTGGATTTTGTCCAATGTTCCTGCAACAGCCCCGAGGAGACTTGATCYACTGATGACTTCTAAACTGATTTTCATAGAACAGATCCAACATACTTCAAATATCTTCTTTAATTTCCCACTGACTAATGTATGTTGTTTCCATCAACATAATGTTTTAATCTAGTGAAGAAAGCCAAAGCTTTTAATTTAGAAAGTTCACCTTCTTCCTGTATATGCTGCATCTTCTGTGTGTTCCCAGCTCCCACCCCAAATGAAAACAGAACTTGAGGCACAGAAGGGCTAAATGTGTCAACCCAGCCAACCATAAGAACTTTCCATCTGGACAAATGCAGATTCATGCAGCAAAAGCTGCTGTCCTCAGACAATAAGACCTCTGACATTTTTACATTAAATTTTCCAAGTTAGCTATTATCACTTGAAAGGGTTTAATTTTTCTTTTTTAAATGAGGATGATACTGAGAAATCACTGAAAACAATTTTCTAGATAACTCTCACCGATTTTAACAGGAGCTACTCAAATGTCCTCGTGGTGGATAATCACCTCAGCAAGCTAAAATGCATGCWTGAAAACAAACCTGCTGGTTTGGACCTACTCAGATTCACCCACACTTGAAGTATTTAAATGTTGCTGTGCTGAATAGCAGCTAATGACCCTGTACAATATCTGGAAGAATCTGGTATTTTTTCATGGTTCCTTTTGCTCATGCTTTCCCTGTGCTCCTGCTCTGGGATGGGAACCCMATCCCTATGCACATCCCCTCACACTGCCAAGACACTTCATGGAGCCACCACCCTCCACAAAGAAATCCCTTGGTTCTGCTCCTGAGACCTGATTTAAACCTTCTTTCCTCCTATATATAGGATGCAAAGGAGACCGTGGTTCAGCACAGCTCCTCCTCTGGTCAACAGGAAAGGCAGAGACAGAACCCCACCCCATTCCCCAAGGTGAGCAGCAGTAGCCAAAGGAACTCTGTCATCCCAGTTTCTGCCAGTCAGGACACTAAAGAAATAAATAAATAACCACAGCAGAAYGATCTTACTGAAAACCCTCCAAATTTCAGTGGAGCAACAATCTCTTAATATTGTTTGAACACAAACCAGAGATTGAGTGTTCTGCAATAAAATCTCTGTCAGTGACGCTAACAAAAATATTAAATTTCAGCAATATGCTGACTTTTAAAAAATGGACATCTGTTTGTATTTAGGTTCTTCATGTGAGTATATTCAACAACAATGAAAGGATGAGAGCACTCCGTCCTCCAAACCTCTCCAAAACTGGTAGGTGACTATCTAGCTGATTAAATTGAGAAATTAGCATTGGAGGAAATAAAATCCAGCAAATCAATAATGTAGTCCTTGTTCAGGGGAGATACCCCTACTGAAATCAAAGGGAAAAACCTGAACTTCAAGTGATTGAAATCATTTGAGGAAAGGATTGCTGGATTTGGCACAGGATCTGCAAGAGATCCCAGATTGTTCTCAATGCCTCTCCATCCTCATCTCCAGACACATGCCTGGTCCTGGGCTTCAGCAATGAGACCACACCCCATTGCAGTTTTGAAGCATGGAACAGCAGATCCTTGTTAGAACTGAAAAAGTCTCCTTTCACAGACTCCTGTCACAGACTGACAGGAAATTCAAACCCCAAGGATGAAAGCACAGAAGAACCTCTCTGTGCTCCCCTCCACCCCAGCCCAAGGAGCACCATGAGCTGACATCAAACCTCCGTCCCTGGTGCTGGCACCRGAGCTCCAGCCAAACACAGACCCAGAGCAGCTGGGCAGCACTCCCACAGCCCCTGGCCTCTGCAGGGATCCCCCTGCTTGACATGCTCAGCACACTCTCAGTGAGCCTCTCACCAAAGGCAGCCAGAGTTCTCCAGCAGCATTTCTGCACTSCAGCCACAACTGCCACAGTCCTGTTGCTCAGCCATTGCCAACCATCAGACAGCCACAGCTGGCAAAGGGAATCAGAGAGCCTCAGCCTTGTGATGCTGGGATGTCACTGTAACCCAGTTCAGCAGGTGCCTGGATTTCTTTGTTCCAATGGAAACTTTGCAGGAAGCCTTTGATGTCATGAGGAGCAGACAGGGCCAGTTTCCCAGCACAGCCCCAGCTCRCACACAGAGCTGGTGCAAGGAGAACTGGAAGCAGGAAACGAGGAGATGGGGACTTGACACAGAGCACTAGGTCTGCCTGGGAACCAATGCAAAGTGTAAACACTGCCTGGTATTCCCATTAAGAAATGGGTATTGTCTTCTGTATAGCTACTGACCTCATTTCTCACACTTACTTTTGTGAGATAAATACAGGACAATAAATTTTCATCATAATCTACTATATATCAGAATTGCGTGTTTTCACAATTATCAATGCAACAATTCTTGGAAACAAACTAAATTAACACCGGAAATTTTATCTGAGTTACTCAAATAAACTACTTCTGGAAATAACTAAGATTTTAATCCACTTGAAATTTCAGGAAATTGAGAAAACCACAATGAGATCCATTTTTTTTGCTGTGTTATGCAAATATCTGAAGATCTGAAGAGTTTTAACAAAGAAACTGTTTCAACAATTTCAAAGCAAGAGACACCAGTAAATTAGATTACAGTTCATAATCAAGTCTATATATTAARTATATATCAGAGGATAAAGGGAACTGATGCTGCAAAACTAGGTGCTTCAACTATAATTTTTAATTTATTGCTTTCCTAGATTGCCATTTGAACAAGCTGTATATAATCAAACTCCACAGAAATCTGTCCATACAATATGCCTCTTTAAAATAAACCATATTTTCTTACAGAAGTGAAAAGCCAAATCCCACTGGCTCCCTAGGTTATGTATGTACTAGGAGTGCACATTCCCAATTAACTGGGCAATGCCCACTAATAACATGCTTTTTAAACAGAGCTAGAATCCACTGTACTRCCACTAAGGTAATGTCATCAACACTTCCATAATCCTATTTTCTGGGATTTATGTTAATGATCTGCCAGATTTTTGTGCTGGCTGGCAGACACTGTACCAAGTTAAGCATATACACCCACACAAATGAACCACCAGCTCTCCCAGACTGTTCTGTACAGGACCAAAGCCTCATACAATTCCCTCCCTCTCAGATGAGCAAATSTGAGCACCATAAAAAATAACCTTCCACCATCATATGAAAAAATGTAGAATGACAAAATTCCCACTGACTACCATGAATTCAGTAGTAGGATCAACTGTGCTGTTTTTATGCAACCCATGACTCCTATTAYTGCATTTAGTGAAGYTGAGAAAGTCTGCAGATTAAAACARTATTTCCAGTCAGTCAGTCAGCCAGCAAGCCTGTGGACATTTTTTGAGACATTTGACAAYCTGGGTGAGTCCCAGTTTGGGAGTTCTGGTTTTTAATGGTAGCCTGTAGACCTCACATCTAGTTCCTGGGAGCAGTCAGGATCAAATCCTGAAGTAAGCAGCACAGATTTATTGCTGCTTCACTTTTAGACTTGRATTCTGGAACTGTATTTATGCATAMATATTACTAGAACTKTAACAGTCCCTCATTTATTTGGARTATTTACCTGACTGAAGGGAAGTACAGAGAGGGGCAATAAGAAACATTTGAGTGACACTTGGTTTTGTTGTTGGGATGCTGGAAGACTCAGCTTTTTTCTCTTTTCTTTTTGGTAGGTTACTGTAGAAATTGCAGAGAAGTGACCACAAGTGTTTGAATTTGCTTTTTGCCTATTTCCATTTGCTGAAGCCCATAGAGATCAGGCTGATTGTCCAAGGTCACCCAGAAGCAAATGGCCCCAATAAGGATGTAAGATCTGACTCCATTCTTCCCTTTCCTGCAGTTCTTTATGCTGAATCACGTGGCAAAGTTAAATCTTCTTCCCCAAAATCTTACTCAATTTCTCCCCATTCTTCTGTTTTACATCAYTTCATTACTCTTCTAGAGCTTGCAAACAATATGACTCAGTGACCTTTTTTCCTTCTATTGTATTTTTCAATAAGAAGAGTTACTGCATAATTAAACCACATTTTTGAGTTTTAGTTTCTTTTATTTWAGAACTGTCCCTTTGCAACAGCCTTGGAAATTCTGTGAATGAACCACTTTTCTCTACCAGTCCATTTCTTTTGAAAAACACAAATTTTTCCTGCACTGAATTAATTTTGTTTCTGTRTCTGTGACTAGTTTAATCTGGACTTCATTATCTTAAGGATCTTTTTCAGCCTAAATGATTCTCTGACTGCAGAAGACTCAGCTGATTAGCAACCAACTTCTACACCAAAAAGAACAGAGGCTCTAAACTGTGTTTAAAATGTACCTATTTTATCTGGCCCTTGGAAAGACATCTACATTGAAAGGCTTCAAGCACTCAGGGACAAGATCAGCATCCCACAAAATGGTTACTGCTCACAGCTCACATTCTTAGACTGTGAGCCCATCATCACTTGTATGTAGGTCACAGGTTTCACAGAACTTTGCACTCCTCTGTATGAACTGACTCCTCCCAAGAAGGGCGCACATGGAAATGGGTGCACATGGAAATGGGTGCACATGGACATGTGCAGGACCACAACAATAAACTGAAGGTAGCAGAGAGCAAACCTTGCAGACAGACAACAGCTCACCACAAATATACAACAGCTTTAGAAAGAAATGAATCCTGATCTGGCCTGTGTACATGGGTAATCTAGCAATTCAGAAAGCACTTCCAGCCCACTCGAAATGTTTCCAAATTCAGAATAAGTGAGGCAACTCTTGGAAGAAGCAGCAAGGAGCAATTCACATCTTTCTATGAGGTAAACTCATCATTTCAACTGGTGATTTATTAGAAGTATAAAGGCAAACTATTAAAATCTCCACTCTCTGGATCTAAAACAAGATCGTGTTCAGCAGATATTCCACATGCTCARTAACTTAAATATGTATAACCATCTACATATTATCAGAATTCCTGATAGTTGTAACCATATCAACATGAAGTGAAGGGTTAAAAAGATCCAACAGGACAGCATATCCATCCAACATAACGTTTTTCTTTTTGTTACTCTTGGGAAACAAAAAATACCACTCTCTCCATCCTTCAAGGTACTGATAGTTCAGATTTCTCTTACATTCAAAAGAATGGACAAAACTTTCCTTGTCTTATGAATTAGAGACAAAGGAAATATTTGTAAGTATTTTGGAGATCCTTAGTGGTGTTTCACAAAACTTCTTTGAGAAATCACAGGTGCAAGGCTGACTGCACTGCTGAGCTCCCATTTCCCAAGGCTTCCCAGCTGAAGACAGAGTAAGGGATAAACCACAATGAAATACAGAGCTTGATGCAGTTCATACAGAGCCCACACCAAGCATCCTCTCACAAGGACTAGCTGAGGTCTTYAGTGGGATGCAGGACATTTCCTTCTCCCTAAAGCCTCTCTGGTTTAATTCCACAGGGCATGGGGTGCAATCCAGGTGTCTGCCTAAACTGTACTGCAGCACTGGCATGGTGAGCTGACCATGTGCCTCCCTCTGCTTTCACCTGGCAGCCTCCTAAAGCCAAGGCAACTTTTTGCAGAGCATGTCTTTGAGACATCCACGTTCTGCATGTGAGGTGTCTGAAAAGAATGATCAGCTTCCTCTGCTCAAATGTCCCCCCATGCTTGGCTCCTCTCTTTTTCTGCAGGGCCTTACCAGAAGCTGACCTGCCAGCCCAACTGTGCAGCTGCAAGGTCCAGGAACACATTTAATTCCCGTTTTCCCATGAATTCCAGTGGATGATACAGGAAAGCACAGCCCTACAAACCTACATCTGTGGGCAGTAGCACATGCTGCCCTCCCAAGGAAAAAGGCAGAGGGATCAATTATCAAGACATGACTGGGAGGGAGCCAAATTATTCCTACCTAAGGAGGAGTGAACCTACAGGGAGCCTCTTGATTCCTTGGGTAGACCACAGAGCCAGTCTCATGTCCAAGTAATAAATTAAGCTCTGCAGAAGAGGGGTTGCTTCAGACTCTGGGCGTGGTGTCAACTCCTCCTGGGTTAGGGAGAAGGGCCAACAGTCTCCACAGGTCTCAGAAACCAGAAGTGCTAAATACTTTGATTTAAAACCACTAATAATGAAACATATAAACCTTTTGAAACAAAAGCTCCAGGTCTTACTTGCTGACACAACACCGATTTTTCCAAATGCTTGAAACAGTTACCAATGCTCTTTGAATTAACCCACTCATGTGAAAACAATAAATAAAAATTCTGATTTTATAATTTCTAATGAAAGTTCCCTATGCCTTCACATACATGGAAATACTTAAATTATGTGGTACATCACTGCTTTCCTTAATACACAGATTTTGTAAAACAGCTGTTATCAAAYGCATKTTGGATGCACAAGCTGAAGCCACAYGAACCACCTGCAGATGTGTGCAACTTGCACACACCCATGTTTGGTTCAWTAATGTATTGTGTGTGACACTGGCCACAGCTCTGGCCATGCTAGATTATAACCCCATAACCACATGCTAGATTATTCTGTAGTGATTACTATTACATATTTATTTACATTTAAATAGCTGCTTTAATTTCTGAGTTGGGATAAGRGTTTATTCCAGGGCATTTGTAATTACTAATTTCATTCTAGACAAAGGCAAATGATGCTTTTTAGAAGTATGTGAAATATTACTCAAACACTGCTGTGCCAAACAAGCTAAAAGGTCTCTGGAGAAAGAACAATGATAACTGTTATCTTGCTACTCTCTATTTTAAATTAAGCTTTCTTACATTTGGTGCTTTGTCTTGAYGAGTTTAAGACAGCATGGCAATAGGCACAAATCCAATCTGAATAGTAAAGGGTTTTGTTACTATACTTTGATTTTTCATTATTTAAAACTCTGATCTTGATGCTATTTCATTCATTATTGTGAGTTTTACACTTTGTTGGAAGCAGTTGGATCCTAAATGAGTTTATACAGGAAACAGAAGATCCTTGTATGACTAAAAAAATGTRTAACAATGTATACACTGTAAAAATGTGTAACATCTAGCCAATACTATCAGGTTGTATGGGCCTAGAAGAAGAGATCAGCCCCTTTCCAGCTGACTGAAAGAGTTGTGAAGTGTTTCTGCTTCCTTTGTTTTCTCACAAATAGGGSATGTTTGCAAGTTTTTTGGGACATACTGTCAGAGGTTTTCATACCTGTGTGATTGGTTTGGGATGGCCTCTGCTCTGCACAGCCWCTTTCAGTTTGGGCCAGGGGAAGGATAAGGAATCTTGTGCTAAACTAAGCAGCCTTTTCAGTCCTCAGCTACAGGGTGGCTCATAAAGGAAGCATGCCTGGTTAAGGATTCACCACAGTCAGGGCAGATTCTAACTCAATGAGGTCCTCATTACTGACAGACCTTTCCTCCCATGTGTCTGACAGCTGACTGCTCCTGCATTAACCTTTTGGATATAAAACAGTTTTAGGAGTAGCCCTTGACAAAGATGAATCAAAGCTTTGCTACTGGATTCAAGGTTGCCTGAAACTATCTCAGTTTCAGGTTTTGGAAGGAGCAGGAATCTCATTTGACACTAATGAAACAGACTGGCACATGGGACCACATCTAAAACCTCCAGCTGTCATATCAGAATGATCCYAATAAGCATTACAAGCTCACCTTCTGGCTTCTGGTTTTGAACATCCATGTCCATTCCATCTAAAATTGCTATGGGTGTTAAAAAGCCACACAAATCTACAATTAATCTAAAGGAAAATTTTCCTGATGTCYCTGAGACTGGAAACACCAACTTTCACATATGCTGCCTCTGGGAACTGCACAATTACATCCATTGACATCTCCAAGTTCTCTCTTAAAAACATACTGAGGCTTTCAGTGGGCAGCTTGGAGCCCCACTGGACACCTAAATGGCTGGGCAATAGTTTTAAAATATGCATTTGTCCAATAGAGTTATTAAGGTGTATAGTGGTAATACATATTTGCTACTGGCATGCACCACTAATAAAGTTTCTGATGAAAACATCTTTAATAAGCAGTTTTGTTGTTAGGGTACAGAACCACTTCTCAAGCACCCAGATACATCAGCTTTACTGACAAAGTATCAGCATTAAGAGTTTACCCACCTCTCTTGTTCAAAAAAGGCCATGGTTTTGATTCTAGAGTATGCAGTAGATCTTTTATTATACGGATCTGTTATTTTGGAACCCAGTTGAGCATGGTCTTGGGTAGATCTGCTRAATGTGACCCCAAATGAGCTGGGGAGTTGATCCAGACAATCTCCAGAGGTCCCTTCTGATGTCAGCTGTTCTGTGACTTAYAACTGCAGCTCCTGTTTTCTCTCAGATTTCCCCTAATGAGCAGGAGAAGCTYACACTTTGTATCCAAAAACCACCACCTTACCCTGAGATCTTGCCAAAACCCCTCATGTATATTGTACTTCAGCATAAATACACATAACAATTAATTACATCTTCATACCACAGGATCTCAGTAATTTGTGATCATTCCATGCAATGTACCACAGAATACTAAACAACAAAACAGTCAAACTTCCATTTTTAGTTTAAGTGCCTCAAATTGGGCAATAAAATTCATTCTAATGTTTCTGAAACCACACGATATTGACTGATGGAACTGTTCACAGTTCATCCAGAAACATCTCTGCTATGTATCATGCAGGTTCTAACTCCTATGGATTTTATCACCAATGCTCTTCTGTACCAAAACCGGCCAGCACTGTTTTTCTAGCTGTTTAGACTTGATCTTAAACACCCCAATATTTGGTATTTTTCTTTAAACTACAGACAAAARTAGGACAACCTCTAGGTCCATTTTTAAAAGACTCCTTGATTTTCATGTGTACRATGTTTTTAAAAAGTAACTCCATTAAAGGACCAAATTTATCATGTGAACAAAAATCTCTCCCCAAAATACAATCTTTGAGGTTTCACCATTTCAGTGCAGTGTTCATGTTTTTCAAGGCTTTAGTCTGACTATGTAAAAGAAACTAACTACATGCTACAAGGTGGTGTAAAAGAAGCCTGAAGAAAAGAAAATTGGTCCTGGAAAAAGGAAAGAAACATAATTTTTGTTCTGACAAGAAATTCTCTCCTTTTCTTTGCTGTGGCACACAGAGCAGGATCTACAGGACATGCATGGACACATACCCTAAATACCTCACATGCCTTCCCCACCCTTACAGCAGGAAGGCAGCTCTCCAGCTCATGAGCTCATGCAMAGCCACACAGTTCTAGTTCCTAATGCACTGTGGATAAGGAGCACAGCAGCACAGCTCGGGATGCTGAACTCCCCTTTGTGCATCTGCACACCTGCACACCCAGGCTGTCCCCCAGAGGGGCTCTCACAGACATCTCCATCCTGCTCCTKGAACTTCCTACCCAGCAGTTCACCTAAGATTATTTCCATGGATTCTCACTAATTGTATTCAGTTTATAGGTTCAGCTTGTCAATTAAAAATTATTTTATATGTGGTACTTTTTTGAACTGCTGACTGTCTGCTCATCCCTAGATACTTAGGAGGACTTGCAGGCAGCAAGTCTGGTATCTCTTCCTGTTTTATTCTATCAAGAGACAAAGTTCATGATCTGTCTTCAACTGTTTTTTCTTTTTAAAAAAAGCCTGATTTTCCATTTACATTTCTAAGAAGATAAACAATGTCATTTTCCCAAATGGGTCCTCAACATTGGCTAAAGGAGAAATACTTTCTATGCCACAAAAATTTCAATCTGTGAAGATAAAAGAATAGTAACAGTTTTATTTTTTAATGACTTCTTATGTCCTGAAATACCTTGCTGACCTGGCCCTTCAGTGCCTGCTTATTTGCACCAGCCCTGGGCTGGGATGTCTAATGCTTGAGAAGGTCACCACACTGTTATGGCCTCATTAAAGACACAGACTGTGTTACATGAACTGTGGCCAAAGCCCAGTAAGGTACAGTAATGCAATTACTGCTTTTACTGAAGTCTCTCTATGTGGAATATAAGTGCAGGGGCCTCTTGGGAGGCAGACTTCCACAAAAAAGATTACCATGAATAATCCTAGGAAAAAGGTCTTTTAGGAAACAACATATTACTTATTTGTCCTCATGCCAACTCTGTCTCAAAAACTGACACGAGGCAATGGTCTCAGAAGCAACGGGCCTGATTACAATTCACAGAAAAAGAAACACAGAGGAACGAGTTCACAGCCAAAGAGAACATTAATAAAGTATCCCTTTGATAATAGCAGGACRTGCCTATAATACCCATGTTTTCACAACCACTTGAATCTTATCTCAAGAGATCCAATATCCCAGGCAGTAGAAAAATCCTTTTGAAACTTGGATTTGTTCTTAACAACACAGTCTTTTCTTCTTTGAAAACTTAACACCTGCTCTCCAATCTGTAATTGTAATTCAGGCCCCTGGCCTGCGTGGTTCAGCTTTAACAGAGAGTGCAGGGATCGCCTCTGGCATGTACAAGAATATCAATCTTGCTAATATGATTAGAAGCAGCTGTGAAGACAAATGTATACAGATTTTAAGCTGTCTGTGGTGTAGGTGCACATACCAGTTGCCAACATACACAAATCCTCAGGCCATCGTACTTTCACTGCAGTTGATGCCCGTGCTAACTAGATAYAGAACATATGCTGCATTTGGCCTTCCAAATTCAATATCCTCCACTAACCGTGACCAATAGCCACTATAAACAGGTGGTCTGATCAGCAACACTTCCACTTCCATGTGAMTGCAATAAATATTTCAATAAGCAATTATGCAATAAGTATTTATTGAAATGTCAGGCTAAATGATTGCWAACTGCAATAATTTAGTGAATGATTCAATAATTTAAATGCTGCAATAAACACCTTAATATGTATTGCGGTATAGTTTCATAAATCATAAACTATATTATATTATATGTGCTGTACAAACATGCAGCACCTCCTTCATACACAAACACTACACAAGCTTGCATACACATAATTCCTCAATTAGAAGGTGGGGAGGGATTTACCAGTATATAAATAAGACTAACTGCCTAGGTTTAGACACATGGTTTTAAAATCTGTTTAGTTCACTTCAGTGAACTAAAAAACATATTTCTAACTGTCACAACTGTTTGCCTCTTTGTAAACACTCCTGTCATGAAAATTAGTCTCAAATAAAAAGATTTATTAGAGGCACACTTCATCAGAATTAATATCAACATGTAAAAATAAAAGTAAAAATTAATTTGTGCAAACAGTTTTGCCTGCGTGCATTAGGCAGTATCCACAGAACTTGACAAGTCAGATATCCTGATCTTGAATTTCAAAATATTTTTAAGGCCTTGACCATATTTTTGGTTATGATTTGAATTTTGCAGGTCTTCAACATCAATGCACCACTCCTATTATCATTTCATTTGGAAGCCAACATGTGTTGTCCCCAAGTACTGAAGTAATTTTCTGTGGCAGTAGCAGCAAAAATACAGAATAACTGCGACTATTGGATAAGCCAGAGCTGACTTCACAGAACTGTGTATCACAAAAAGGGCCAAGAGCAATCCTGTATGGAAAGATGATTGCTATCCCCCAAATTTCCTGAAGAGCAATGGTAACTGTGAGCTGGAGATTTGGATCTAGCCCAGGGCTATGCAGTGAGGGCAGGCACAGCTCCACTCCAGCACCAGGATCCCATTTCCTGTGTCTCAGCCCCGCGGCGCCCATGCCAAGCTGRTGTTTACTGATGCATTCATTCCCCGTGCTCTGCAGCAGGCACACGAACGAGATTTTCACCCCAAACACAGCYAACACTTCATACAGCTGGGGGTTGTTCTCCTTACAGAATGGGCTAAGAAATGATATGTGCTGCTGTAATTGCAAAGCAGGTGATGGTGCAATGCACTTGGGCTGGGCTGTACAGACATGCAGGAAGCTGGGCCTGCCCAGTTCACCTGAGGGAATGAGCAACACATTGCACACATGAGCTCCAGGACATGCCTTTRGATTTGAAACAGGAAGGACTAAGGCACTGTCCATATAAAAGAAGGATAAATCAGAGAAGGGAGAGGGAAGAAATTCAATATACCAAGTAAAAAGTAATCCTTATTGCTCTGCACTATCAGATCTAACCATGGTGCTAGAAAACCAACACTTACCATAAAAAAATCTTATAAGCAGTCACTAGAGAAAGCCAGATTTTTTTAATTCTCAGACTCAGTTATACTTTTCATAAATGATGAAAGAAATAACTAGACTTTTCTTCCAATTACTTTTAAGCTAAACATATATGGTATAAATGACAGTCAGGCATAAACATCTGAAAATACTGTAACCATCCAATAAAGGATTAAGAATGTTCAGTAAAGCTGATATGGGTTTTGGATTAAGATCAAAATAAAACCCTCAAAACCAAGCCCAGAACCTAACTAATTAAAAGAAAAAGCAAACACTTGACAGTAAGATTGTTAAATAACTGAAAACCCTCTCAAGGAGAATTAAGACCATTTAAACTCAGAAAACCAAGTTCTAAATACATAATGAAACTAAGGATAGACAAATCAGGCTAATCAGCACGTCTTTTTTGACTCTTTTCAAAACTAATGTTCTGTATGGTCACTGAGATAAAACCAATGGATTTTTATGGTGTGTTTGGCTGCTGAGGTTCAGGTTTGGGGAATGGACAAACACATGGAATCAGGTTCTCTCTCATGCTTCTGGAACTCCATGGCAAGCACTGCTCCTGAGGCGAGGAACAGCAGCCCTGCAGCAAGAGCTCAGGGAGCAGATAATCTTCTCCTTGGTCTGAGGAGGAAACTGGCTTTGGAATGGACACTTCTGACCTGCCTTACCTGCCACTGTCAGTCCTGGCTGCAGGTGGCCCAGTACAGCCAGCCCCTTCCTGAATCAAATTCCATCCTTCCACCACAGCTGAATTTACCAGTCTGTGTGCAGATGTACCCACACTGTACAAAACCAGAGAATGGGAAACTGGCTGCTGTTTCTGTTTTCCCATGACAGTTTCTGTTCCGAATCAGGCCTTACTCTTACATTCAAATGACTTGGCTATGTGCARGAATCTCTTTGATATATTGTACTGTATATTGTATTTTCAGCATATTTTTCARTCTAGTTACAAGTACAGTGGAGTCATTCAACTGCTATTTTTCCCATTTTTTCAAAAATTTTAATTTCATGAAAACKGAAATCYTTCCTCACAATATGTTTGTTTTGCTGAAAATGAAGAGAGGGATGTCAAAATAATTTTCACTTTCTCGAATCACTTCAATGCTGAAACACCTTACTACACTGCAAATTAAAATAGTTTTACATCCTAATATTATTACAATTATATTTATGTATTTAGGTTTTGACAATACTGATCCCAAATAATTTGATACTTAAAAACATTTTGTATTCTGGAAAATTTTCCCAGTTTTAGTTTTTGTTCAAATTTGGAATGAATACAAGTAGTCAAAATGTTAACACTGCAACAACACAATGCAACCCTCTCCCTAAGACACACAGAGCACACAAACAATAAGTTACATTACAACTCATGCCAATTTTTTACATAAACAATGTCCTGTTGTTTGTTGAAGGATGCTTTGGCTCTTGTCAGTAATGTTAAAGCACCTCATATGCATTACAGAAAACCCATGAGAAACAGGGCACTTGAAACTGAATTTTACAGCCAGGATCTGGACACAGAAAGATGAACTGACTTTSTCACTGCTGGATAGGAACCCTGTGCCAGCCTGAAATGCAGTTCTGCATCCCACCCTGGGGATCCCAGTGCCTGATGCCACATCCCCATCAGCMCCAGCTCTCTGAGCTCAGGGCCAGCAGCACTGCTCTGCCTTTCACCAGATCTGCWTTTGGAGCATTATTTATAATTTTGCTACTCCAGTTGATCAAAGTAATGGACTAGATGTTGACTTTTTAGATGCTTTGGCAGCATAGYTGGAGGAACTTGAAATTATTAAGCAGATGTTCTGTGCTGTAACTGGGGGCTTGCTTTGCTCTAATGAGATGCAGTATTTGTTACAGTGAAGGAAATTGCTTGTGGATTTGCTCTAATGCATTTCACATACACTGGGTTACATTTATACTGGAGCAATGAAAAGAAAAGTAAAAATATATACAGTAATAATACAGTAAAAGTCTACATTACTTTTCAGATCTGATGATGTCACCAGACTCATATTATTACATCTGAAAAAAGATCAAGCTCAACTTTTTGAGGTCTGTTTCTGTTTTTRTACTTGATATTCCCCTCAGTGATGAAATGGGTCCAAACAGTTAGCTCTTTGTGATCTCTCTCCAGAGGAATCACTGCACTATTGCAGCAGAACCAACCAGAGTGGGTTGCACCTCAGTGTTTTTAGGCCTCTGACCAAAATTATTCAGAAGCAGATCCCTTTGTAGACAYATGAGCAAATTTAATGCACAGTTTCTCTGGCTCTTTCAAATTCAATTTTAAATTTGTGGTGTTTGGATTTAAATTCGGAGTTATACAGCGCAATATGGAAAGCAAATTAACAAATTCACAAGTTGACTCAGTGGACMAATGCCAGAGATTTGTATCAATCTGGGTGTAAGAGCAAGGACTGATCCAGAAAATATTAACAAGAATTGTCTGTCCTTTGTAAAAGACCTCAAACTGTGGCTTAGATATTTATTATGCACCACACTTATAAAACTTCCAAGATGTCTGATGGAAACAGTGCACAATAGAAGCCAGTTCTGCTTTTCATTTTATATACTACCACTGGGAATCTCTTTCTTCTGATGTTCATCCATATTRTAAGTTTTTTCTTCACAGTGGGTAAGAGTTTCCTTGCTTTGAAAATGGTAATTCATCATAACAAGAAGGAATATTGAGCATATATAAATGCCAGTCCAACTACTTATACTGTCTAAATTGGCAAAATCTGTTTAATTCCCTTCATAACACTCAGCACTACCAAGTAACTCCATCAAAACACTAACAGAACACTCCAGAGACACAGAAATGCCAATATTTAAATTATAATGTGCAACACAGGCACCCACATTCATATTAATAAGTAGCCTAATTTTTCTAGCAAACAGTAACATCAGTGAGAGCTGTGAACTCTGCTCCTTTGAAAGCCTGTGAGATGAAGCTGGAAATTGTCAATCTGAGGGCTCTTAAAGGAATGCCACATTAAAAATTACTCTGTAAGCTTTTGAACCCTCTGTAGTAGTTTATCTTCACAACCTCTCCTCCCTTCCCCCACTCTTAAAACCCTGCACAGTGACTTCAGACTAAGGCTGAGCTCARCGAGTCTCAGCCCTGAGCTGCAGGCACAGGGACTAACCTTGGCTTTCCTACAGAGCAGAACATGGAGTCTTCTCCCTCACAGCCCACAGACACTGATTTCTCAGAGAGGCTAAAGCAAATGACTTTTACCTGGCATTTGTCACAGGCCAAAGCAGGGACAGGAGCAGTGAGCACATTTCCAGGTCAGTTCACTGAACCCCCACCCGTGGGTGCTGGGACAGCCCCTCCAGCAGCAACCCCCATCCCTGGAAATGGCTGCACCTGCAATTGGGGCCTCACCTGAGGCAGCCTGGATCTCTCACTCTGGGCAAAAACTGCTCATGCTCTAAGTTCCTGCAGCATGTTTAAATGTCAACTACCAATAAGCCACCAATGAGGAAAACACAGCAGCAGCAGCCTTGCCAGATCTGAATCCTAACATCTTCCAGACTTCAGCAGGCTCCCTCAAATTTTCAACCAGCCACAACTTCTGACTTGTGACCCTGCACCTCACTACTGCTGGTAACCATGACCAAAGGTTTTGGCCCCACTTCAGACTGACCCAAAACTTAGCTTCAAAATTGGGAAATCCACAAATTTTAGTGAAACCAGAACTTGTATATCTACCCTTCCAGTTGACATAGGTGTTACTTTCTAAACTCCATATTATGCCATAGAAATCACATTAAGRAAATAGAATTTTACACCTAAATCTTCTGGAAAGTACAAGTTCTACTACTGAGAGTATGCATAATGAATTTTTGAGTACACAAATGGAAACTGTTAACATAAATGTTTAGATTCACATTTGACTCTCTCTGAAGTTATTGCTTTCTTTAATATTAGCTGAGACTGGAACAGGCTCAAAATGAACAAACTAAAAGTGAAAAGTATCTTAATATGTAATTCTTTCAATATAATGTAACGTACTCTGAAGAAATCAGTCTTCCAAAGTAGATGGGAAAGAGTCTCCATTTACTAGGATCCCTTTTAGAGTTTATTTCTCCATTTCTCCATTACTTCAGTGTTTGGAGCTTTTTAGAACTAGAAATACAAGTACTATTGTCACTTCTCAGGACAACTGTCAATATTTTTGAAGTTCAGTAGAATACATGTTTCACTTCACTTGTGAGTCACCATTTTAACTATTCAGGAGCACATACAGTAAAACAAAAGACAGAGACGTTTTGGGGAGGGGTAAATTAGGAAAGGACTTCGGCCTCTGATATGACCCTACAGCCCTTCTCTGTGCACTTGTAATTTGTTCASAGAATGAAGAAGAGTCTGAATCCCATGTTTATGTCTCTGTTTTTGAATCCCTGCTCATACACCCACCCAAGAGAACCATCCCAGACTCAGCAACAGCTCCCTGACCCTTTGAGCAGAGTAGAGGCTGCAGGTGCACTCTTTGAACTCATCCTTTTTCAAAAAAACTGAAAATTTTTAGTGAGTCCTGAGCCTCCATGGAACTATGTTCATACCARTTCTCTGAAAACAAAGAAATCTGGGGAATATCAGCCTGCAAAAACATTTTTTAGGATCAGACCTCAGTTCTGCTCACTTTTTTAGTTACATGTGGAATTTTCTTCTAAATTACCTCATGCAAKAGCCATTGAAGTGAATGGGAAAAACTCATGCTGACCTGAACAATTCTTATACCATTAGGACCTATAAAAAGTTATATTTATATTGCTTTTCTTTAACTTCAGCAGCAACCTGACTGGGAGCTCTGCAGCCTGCTACACACACAGCACCACATTAGGACACTTGCTCTTGGCTGGAACAGATAAATGTGAAAGCTTTTCTGAAATCAAACAGATGGAAAATACTATGAAACTATTTAAAACCTTCTGAAATGCACAATTGAATCATCAAAAACTGTTTCCACACATTAACTGAGGCAAAGATAGTGTATTCAYTTGATTTTTAAATCTGCAAATCATAAAAGAAATGTGTTGAATATTACAAGAAATGTGTTGAATAAATATTTCATGCATTYAACAACAAAAATGGAACACATCTTGATAATCCTTTGCTTAACTGCTGTGCTGTTTATTCAATATTCCCCAAAGTTAATGCACAGCATGTTAAAATGATTACACAGTTTWGACCTTGCAGCTCCATTTTATTCTCCAGACTATTTCATAAATTTGAGAGATAGGGCAGGATCACTGGGGTTCATGTAAGCAGTGCACACCTGCAAAACACTGGGAACCCCAAGTTTCYCCCCATTCCTGTCATCATACTACAAGAAATGGCTGTGCAGATCTGCATGACAGGGACTCCTAGGACTACAAACATGGAACTCATACAAAATAGCTTCCTTGTGAAGCTGTAAAACACATCTGCTCAGAGCATCTGATCCTGCATGGCTCTGCTACAAAAGGAATCTATAACCAAACAGATTTAAGAGAATTCAGACTAATACTCATTTTTGTATCCCCAAAGAAGTGTAGGAATAAGGACAGGATGCCCTCTTTTCATTAGTGTTTGCTATAATGAATTCAAAGGAAGTAAAAATGTTGATTCAACACCAAAGGTAATTTTTTTGAGTGAAATTTTGTCTCTGAAGCTTAATGGAGGACTTTTCCCATGGGCAATAGGAGTCAACAGACAATACCAGCAAACAAGACTGAAGCATAGCAAAGAGCAGTACTCCTTAACACGGTTTTGGATACAGTAACCATCCACTACAGAGAGGGAGAAATTACATTTCTCCATTTCCYCAGATTCTCTCCCTGATCTTGGCAAACCCAACATACAAAAGATTGGGTGCTATAAAATGAAATGGAGATTCCAAAAGATTTTTTTAATCCTCCCACAGGGTAGGACTGTGGGTTACCACATAACCTCTGGGAGAACTGACAGAAAAGAGAGATCAGCATTATCTTTATTTCTTATTCATACATGGCAGAGGTTTTGCTGCTGAGAAATCTGCTTGATCCAGAACAGAGGACGCAGAAAAGATGGAGACCAACCCCTTGGAATTGCCAGGACAGGTTAAATTCTTATGGTATTTTAATTTAAAGCAACCTTGCTCTATGCTCATTTTGACTCCTGGATAATCACATCCATAACCACACCCTCAATCCCTAGCAGGCCTCTGTTTCTAGGGTATTCCCTGGCCCATCTTTACACAACTCAGACTGTTCCCCAAAKCAAAGGGATCCAAATCCTCAGCTGTGCACTTGCAGCAAAGTTTTATGCTGCTCTGYACAGCCACTGGACACAATGAAGCTGTGTAAGAAGCACAGACAGATAAGGACTGGGACAGATTCATTACATGAGCTCATTTATTGTTGACTCATGTAGCCATGCTTATTACAGACTTTGTCTGACAGCCAAGTCAGACATTGATAAAGTTGTGATAAAGCTACTAAGTACTTAATACCAATAGCTTGTGTTTTGTGGATTTGTGGATCAAAGCAGTGTTGATTCCATTTTATGGGGTAGAGGTGTTTGTTTTTAATTCACTTCTGAATACTGGATGTTGGCATCTTGTTTCAAGGGACACTAATAGGCAAAACAGACAAATTTTATCAAAGTATCTGTATCATTCTATGTCACACATGCTTTGCAAATAACAAATCTCCCATCTACATTCTGTTCTAGCCTAAGAATCTTCAGTACCACACAATCTGGATACAATTGTGTTTCTGCTTCTGAGCCCCAAAGCCACAACATCCGTCTTTAACTTTCTGCTCCAACAAAAAGGATTAAAACTTTGAAATGAGGGCATCATTCTTCCTGGGACATTTCCCAATAAATGTGACTGGACAGGTCAGATACTCTAAAATACACCAGTACATATTGGTCAGCTGGACACAGAGGGCAGTGTCTCTTACAGCAAACCTAGGCTGCAGTTCTCTAAGGCCAGTAGGGATACCACAGATATGCCCTGTCTGCTCATCTCCTTTCTCTCACTTCCTTGTCTTACAAATATATTCAGTTTAAATGGTTTACCTTCCATTGCACTTCAGAGTGTCTTGAATTTACAGCTGAATGRTAACACGTGATGGATGTAATTTCCCATTTTCCTGAAGGCACTAATAACCATTCCAATTMTTGAGGTTCATCCAGGTGTCCATCTATAAACACCCACTTCTTGCTCTCACCACTCTCAACCCACTTTCCCCTCCAAACAGCAAGTAGAAAGTGAGGAAATTAGGTATGCACAATGAATTAGAAACATTACACGTGGTGCATGTGATCTATTACAGGGAAATGGTTCCTTTCAGTCACCAGAGTATGGTGAGCCCTGCTTAAAATAGTCCACTTAAAATATATACATGTATTATTAATTATTGTAACAAACCACAGAATCAAAGGCAAAATATCACTACAGCTCTAACATCACCAGGTTCTAATATCATTAAGCTTCTTACAAATGCAAATCAAAATATGTATAATAATAAAATTATACAGAARGAACAGCTATAAAAGGTAAGTTGCCATGTGGAAGGACTAGGTTTCCATTTACATAAATACCTCAGCATTTTTTATTTTATTAAAGCTTTCTATAGAAGTAGTTACATATTTCAGTAATACACAGGATATTTACAATTTCCAGGTCAAGCTCAACACAACAGATGTTCAGGAAGCAGATTTATAGATGAAGTCAAAGAAATGCCTCAGATACTTCACCACAACCATACTTTTAAAACTGCAAACATCCATCTGCTTTCTCTTGTGATCCATTCACAAACCAGCAATAAATAAAGGGGGAAACAGAGACMTAGTGTAAGTGAACCTCTTGTTCTGCATTTGAATAAATTCTAGTCTCATAAGTGAGCAATATTTCAAAAACAATTCAGTTAGAAGTGAAATAGAATTTTCAGTAAACTGTGGAAAATGRATACTTCACTGCCTCACAAAGGATTTCCACTAAGCCTGAAGGAAATCAGAGCTCATATTCCATCAGAATTCAAGAGGAATTTTATGCCTCTAGTGCCTGATCTTTTGTCAGTAATTACAGGTACATGCTTCAGGATGTCTTGTATCTATTTTACGGAAGCAGGCACTGAGTTGTAACTAATCAATAAAWATAAACACCATCTGGGAGACATTTCAAGTCTCCCAAAACTGTCTGATGTCTCATTGATTAATGCCTACAGCATTTCACATAAATCAAGAGAAGCAAAAAAAAAATATCTTAGAAAATAAAGTGCATGCAATTAAAGGACATGCACTGTAAAGAACAACTATCCACAGGATGGAATAGAAGCAATCAAGAGGATTTCTAACAGGTGGAGGCAAAAGAGAAGCAGAGAAGTATGGGCTGCTGCAATGAGAAATGAAGACTTCAAGCAGCTGCCTCATTGAATATAATACCTTGCAGCTGGGTGAACTGCAGCACAGCTGGATTATTTCTAGAGATACTGTGTATAGATTCCCAGTATATATATATATACATATATAGTTGCAGGATATATGTATATCTGTACGTTCACTAACTAGAAGTTACTTGAGAAAGTATAAATAAAACAGTAAGATGACTTCTTGTCCTCTGRGTGAAAACATGAGGTTGTCAAGTATTGCACACAAAGCTGAGAGAATGTAGTTTCACAGCCCCAGGAACTGGTAGCATCAGGGCAGGCCAACCATTAATAAACTGGGGCTCAGTTACCTTTGGGTCTCAAGGACTGCAGTGCCAAGGATCACAGGCATTCAGGAAACACCAGAGCCCACCTTCCTGACCACACACARCAATCAACTCTCTGAGTACTCTAAACTGAAGTTCCACTTCAGTCAGAATACTAAGCAGATGACATGTTAGGTTTCTCCATATATATCAACCTTCACAGTGTTTCTAAAATGGTTTCATACCAAGATGTAATGAACTCCAGCAATGGACACTGAATGATTCCTTGCTCCAATAATATGCATATAAACAATATGTATCTATAATTTGTTTATAAACATATCTCACAATTCTAAGAGAAGGAAAAAACCCCACACTAAACCACTGAAAACAAGCATAATATATTCAAGCTTGGCCTTGGAACAGCTTTCTGCTGTTCCACTGCTGAATGGAAAATACTCCACAAAACATCTTATTGACAAGACTTTAGAAATGAATAAATGGTCTCCTCTCAAGCCCTTCTATCCTTGTCTGCATAAAGTCCAGACAACTGAGCCACAACCTCATAAGCCTGAAGCATCAGCACAACTGCTCTGTGCCTACCACTGACTCTGCAGGACCCATAAGCAGCTTCTGCACTGTCCTGGTAACTGCACTCCCTGGATCTCCTCTCTGAAACCAGCCCCCTCTGACTCCTGGGTACTCCAAGTGCTTGATGCCACTTTGCACCTGACCAAGATTTTTAAGAGACCTTAGGCTTTTCTTCCATTTTATAATTACTTCAATCATATTAATCAGACCTCATTCAGTGACTTCAGTGTCATCAATTGCCAGCAGACTCAAGAAGCTTCTTAGCAACTTAACATCTTAAGCTGGGCCACTACATTCTGATCTGTTAGAAGAAACTATTYAATCATTCAAAATGAGTGAAAACTGTTACAAATCCAGCAAGAAAAAACCACAAATCAATAAAGGCAGCAGCTTTGCATTACACTTCAGTCTCCATCTTAATACCCAAACTGTAAGACTAAATCTTACACAAAGTATTGAAGATGCAGTATTTACTAGACTTGTGGAAGCTATAAATTTCATTTTCTTCTGAGCTTATATCTATCCCAGCTGTAKCAGGCAGACATCTCTAGCTAGAAGTCAGGTTACTAGAAGATACTTTAAGACAAAAGTGAACTGATAAATGATTTTATAGCAGGAACAGATTTACCTGTACAGTGGGTTCTCCTCTGAACACAACACAGGCTTCAGGATGGAGTATTGAATTATTTGTATTTGTCATTAATATTACTGACACTTGAGTGTCATTTTAGAGAAAAKAATACCATTGAAGCTCAGCATGAAAAACCATACTGACCAAATATTGTTCCATTCATTCAATGCTCGGGATTCTGACACATTTTAAGTCAAGAGAAGCCAGCTGAAACTGCCTCCTCACCTGTCACAAGGCTGGGTGCTGATTCCTGGCCCTGTCAGCCTGTTTCGCCCCAGCTGATTTTGAATCACTCTTTGTGGTGCCCATCAGTAWKTAGGTTTGACAGCAACGATACTRGGGGACACTGGGGACACATTTTTCCCCCACAGAAAATGCAGCAGTGACACCAGTGCCATTTGACACACCCTGCTCTCATCTACAGGAATTTTCATCCCAGATGGAACTCAGCCTGACTGCAGCTCTGCTCCCAGGAGCAATGCRGTGTTACAGGCTCTGTAAGAACTCCTGTTTCTCAGCATCAAACACAACAACAGAGAAGGTCTCAGGAGCAAGTCAGACCTGGCAGCCAGCAGGAATGAAGGAAAGGCTGCCAGCCTTGCAGAGCTCCTGCTGGCTGCCAGAGCCGCCTGTGCTGGCCGTGCCCGGAGCAGGTGAAGGTACAGCCACAGAGCAGTGAGCGGGGCCTCTCCGTGAGCTCCGCACAGCCCTGCGGCCTCAGCCCTGGCTGCCAGCAGCAAGCTCCTGAAACAGCTCCCGAGATCTGAGYGTGGCTCTGTTCCTAGAAACTCGGCTGGCTTCATCCAGCATTTGAAGCCAAAGACATCTTGACTCTACCAAGTGGAACTAAATCATGTGTACAGACAGCACAGTGATGATCCCTGAGCCACGTCCCCGCTCCTGCTATTGCCTCTGGAGCCAACATSCAGTCAGCCCTAACACAAGCCACAGCTGCACATGTAAAATCACACACACTCTGGGAACAGCCAGGATTCCTGGGAAATAAATGTCCTGCCCTGCAAACAAGTGCAGTCACCTGAAAGGGGAGCTCTGAAACTAGAGCTGATTTATTTACAACAAATAGCAAACCTAAACATCATTTGGAGGGAATGCTTGGTCAAGTATGCATTTTAGAAAACTTCCCATTAAAAATTTYGTTGTAAAATAACAAAACAAACAAAAAATTAACATAATTCTTTCCATTTAAACTTAACCTTTTCTGTACTTTGAGGGAAGAGCCTCCCTCAATTTATCACAATTATCACKATGATTAAAATATTCATTATTTCTGCAGTTAAACTTCCTTACAGGTTTCACGGCTATGTCACTGTGATGTTTTCCCTCTGCCACACCTGGATTCTTCTTCTCAAATCCTGCCCTTAAAATCATCATGTGCTATTGGTTGTCCCACACAAACTAGGTGTCATTAAATACTCTCAATTCACAGGGTTTATAGTCTCTCTAATATGACTTCTTTAATAAAGACAAAAGTTTATGTTGGAGCAGCAGCAGCTAAAATGGGTTAAAATGCAGCTGCACCAATCTAAACCAGGAAGAAATAAAAATATGCATATTTTTTAAAAATAACAATAATCACACTTCACTCACCAGCAAGACAGTGCTGTGAATTACAGTTTAACTGCCCTTASTGATCCATTATAAGCACTAGGAGCAAGCTGTGCTCCTAGTGAAGGGGAGGGATAAAGAAATGATCATGGCATGTTCTAGATCCCCTGATTCATCTTTCCTGGCAAAAGATAGAGTGAGTCAAGTCTGCTGTGYAGGAAGCAGGGAGAGGGAGGTGGCTCAGCACTGGCTGGGTCTTCTCACCTGGGGTTTGAAAAGAGATGCCCAAAGCTAATACATGGTAAATCTTCAGGGCCAACTGGCAGAAGTCATGCTGCCTGCAGAATGTGCCTTCAGCCCTGTGCTTGCTGGGGAACCTGGCTTCCTGTTCTGCCCAAATGCAGGGTACTAAGTGCCAGAGCTGTACAGCTTGAAATTCCTTTGGGCAACTTCACCAARCCAAACACGGCTTTAAGTAAAAACATAGCACACACTATGTTCACAATTGGAGATGAAGAGRTGCAGCTCTGCCAGTCTTCACTGTGCCCACAACAGATAAGAGACATGAGAACTGAGACATGGCTACATTAGAAACAAACATTATCAGATCTAACTGGATGTCAGATATAAACCTACCTTCATCTGCACTGACTCATGTTCAGGTGTARAAGTAGGTAACATCAGCTCTGGATCAAAGCTGCCTGAGGGCTCCCACCAAGTAAAAATCACATCTGCCCTTCAAAACAYAGTCTGTATAATAATGCAAAACCAAGTTGTTTTCCCTTACCTTCTGCAAAAGGTTCCCATTCATAAAATCGACCCATGAATGGCTTGTTATTGTATGATGCACACTGCACCTCTCTAATATTCCTGCTGCTTTCAGGACACGCCTGTTCAGATAAAAAAAAAGTAGCATTATAGTCAACAGCAAAGTTATTTTTGCCTTCCTATT
This sequence comes from Alauda arvensis, assembly GCA_902810485.1. Lineage (NCBI taxonomy): Eukaryota > Metazoa > Chordata > Aves > Passeriformes > Alaudidae > Alauda > Alauda arvensis. Next base: position 1,502,010 of record CADDXX010000173.1, on the reverse strand, counting down.
AATGAACTTTAGAAGGTTAGTGAAGGCATTGMAAAATTCTAATCCAGATGATTAATATAAAGTTCAGGAGACCTCTTTACAGGTAACAAGCTGTGCTGTTAAGTAACAGTATCAAAAGTGCCTGTTGAAGAAAATTAAGTTGTGAAGTTAAAGGAGCAACAGTTCAATTAAAAAAAAATAAAGCTTTTATTGAGCTGTCATTTTCCTCAGCAACAGCACAACACTTCAAGACAAATTCAATAGTAGATTACAATTACTTCCTTTTCACAAAAGCTTCACATTTTTCATCATTWACTTTTTGGGCTCAGATTCAAGAGTTGAAACACTCAATGTACAYGCTTCCATAACTTATTAAAAGCTGACCACAGCAGCTTCTTATTCTCATCCTATGCTTCCAAACCATATTTCCACTTTTCCTTTTGTATTTCTACATGCTGCTGTTACAGTCCCTGCATGACTTTGCATTTTAATTCATGCCTTCAGATCCTGAGCTCTTGCTGGTATAGGAATTAAGTGACTGAAGAGCTGCTTCCCTACAAGCATGTGTGCACACACAGGTATTGAGGCAGGGCAGGTTTTACAGGTGCAAGCAGCATCCTTCCTTAGGTTACCTGCAAGGCACACCTTTGGCACACCAGCCTTGTTTGCATGTGAAGTAGATTCCAAAAGCAAATACAAGTTAAATACTTAATGACTTTGCTCTGCCTGAATCCTCACATTACTGCAGTTACAGCAGAAGACTGCTCTGTGTATGGGCACGTACAAAGGGAGAAAGACTTCTACCAAATTCAGGGGATTAATTAGAACAATTTCTATGCCTGGAAAAAACAGGCAAGCTTTGGGCACAGAWGCATTTTTTTGCATAGCCTTTAGATAATGAAATACTAAAAATACTATTCAAAAACAGTAGAAATCACATGAAATACTCAACTAGAACAGCAGAATATTTTTTCTATATGACAGATTTCAAGGGAAARCTACAGAAAACATTTTATGAAAACAGCATGGCTAAATAACTGTCTTTTCAAAGGGACAGAAGAGAATCACTAAGAAAACTCTTGTTGCAGCTGCAAGTCAGTTCTCTTATGTCAGTACAGTAGGAAAGATTGGTTGTCTGCTGGGGAAGCCAGGCACATCAGAGGTCCCAGAGGAGTTCTTCTTTTGTATCTACCATCTCCCTCAGAAGATGCTTGTAACTGGATCAAAGAGATGTGCAAGTCAAGAGTTTTCAAGTGGGCTATAAACTGTACCAAAGACATGCCCGGGGGAAGGTTCATGGACTACTTTATCTTCTATTAAAATCATGGTAACAAATCTTCTAGAATAAACACTGTTTCTGGCCAAGCAGCCATCTGTGCTTCTTCGCCCACCCTCCTGAGATCTCCCAGTACATGCAAATACTGCTTTCCTCAACAAACCCTCTAATAAAAAGAAACAAACCCAACCAACCAAACAAAAAGCCTTCCCTGCAAATCGGACCATGAACCACCGCATTGGAAGGGTGGGACCAACAGCCTTTCTAGTGCCAAATGCAGAAAGCAAAGCTATATTCCCACAGCTGAAGCACAGCTCCTTCCGTGTGTGGCACAGCAATGCAGAACATTTATTCACCACAACCACCAACCAAGGCAAGGAAATGTATTTTTCATGGAAACTAATTATTGCGCATATCCTAAAGGTGAAGGGACAAAACCTGAGCTGGCATAAATTAAGGTCACTACACTAAATTACAGCAGAGCAAACATCAGTTTGCACCAGCCAAGAAGTCAGCCTGAGGGGTTTGTTTCTGGAATGCTTTTCCCTTTTTTTTGGCATGCATTTTCTACCAGCCTATTGTGAAGTTGTTTCTTGTTTTTCCTTTTCTGACCCTTGAGCTCATGCTCTCGTGTACCAGTATTTCTGGCTCATAAACCATTTCCTGTACACCCCGCTCATACCAACAGCAGGCAATGGATGAGTAAAAATATCAAAATATTCATTGCTGTTGCCAACAAGCAGTGACACCCACCCCTTGTAAGATCCTTTCTACAGAGCTACAATTTCTGGTTTTAAACTTACTGACAGTTGCCCACAAGACAGAGACCTCAGTGCTTTAAAGCAGGACAAGGAACAGACAAATACACAAAACTCTGTGTGGATCAAGCAAAAATCAGAAGAACAGGATAACTCAGAACATCCCTGCTACTTTAGAAGCCCCAACTCAGTTGACCTTCCTTCATTTCCTTCATCAAGGTTTAATTGCAATATAAAATTTTGAGGAAAAATTTGAGCAACCTGGTCTGCAAAAACACTTAGCTTTATTCTTTATACAGCTCATATTAATTTTGTATTTTTAATGTCCTCTAAAATATTGTTTAGCTATGAAGATGGCAAAATTACTACAGGCAATGAATCACCACAGCTTAAGAGTTATATTATGCTCTCCATATATACTAGTTAACATCTATGCACCATTTACTAACCCCACCTAAATTGATAAYGCACAGCTGAATGCAATGACAGTTTTATGGTGCCTACAGCCCAGCCTCCCTGGAAATGAAATGCTTGAGCTTTTCTCAGTAGACCTAAGAGTGCCAGGCACTTTCTCTTGGCCTCTCTRGCTTTTTAGCACTTTTGTAGGCAGAAAACCACTAAAATGAAAAAGTATGACCCTGTATAAACCAAAGCAAAGCTGCAGGGTAGGGATTYGTGTAGATCCTCATTTTTTATTTATTCCCCAAGAGTACAAGCTATTTTTACACTTTGATTTAATTACTATATCTGTAATATATAGCTTGACTAAAACTCCTAAAATACAGCAGCAAGCATCTGTGATGAGAAGATGGAAAGCCCCAAGACAGCTCCTATTTCTAGTGTCTAACAGGTGTCCCTTGCGGAGCTCAGCATCACCC
>CADDXX010000173.1:1475592-1492614 GCA_902810485.1 Alauda arvensis | reverse complement strand
TCCCCTTCCAGCCCTGCTGAGCCAAGGGCAGTGTGCTGGAACAAGCAGGCACCTTGGCATGTCTGCAGGTGAAGAATGTTCCTCTGGCTAAGCCTCAGCGCTAGGATTTAAACAGCCCAGATCTTTTTCCAAAGTTTCCCAGAGACTTTGGAATGAACTTTGCTAAAATATTTAACTTACTGTGTGATTCTCCCTCGGTGACGTGAGGGCATTAAAATAGTGCTGCTTGCTACAGACTTCAAAACAGTTTTTTGGTAAACAAAATGTTGACTTTGATTCAGGGTTTTGTTAATGACAGATCTGGAATTTAAATTTTTTTTCCTCAAAAACCCTGTCTTGAGATTACTGAGGGAGTTATCTGAAGTTTTCATAGGAGTTTTGATGCAGAAAACGGGATGGCCTCTTCAGATGTTTGTATTAAAAAAACCCAAAAACCCAAAAACACCAGACCTAGGGAGGCCAAAGCAGCAAAAAATATACTTTGCATCTTTGTGGAGAAGCACAATTATCTAGAAATATATACTCTGCTGGTAGAGGGTTTTTAAATTATTGTTCTGTCAGTTGTACACTGTAGAATTAGATACAGCATCTAAAAAGTATAATTTTGTACATTTTTAGATGATGTTTATTCTACTTAAATAATGCTGCTTTGGACAATGCAATGATGTGAATTTAGCATTTAGTGGGGGCTGCATTCAGCAAGGTGCCTTCAAAGTGCTGGATACTGATCTTTGCACACAAGGTGAGGTGTTCCAGAGCTGCCCCTGCTGCAGTCTCATGTGGCTCTCTCAAGGACACCTCAGCCAGCTTTTCCTCCTGTGCTTTCAGAATGTCAGTGAAGTACCAGCAGCAGCACAGCTCTGGGTGAGGAGGGAGGCAGCACTTAAGACTAAATTTTAGAAGTATCCCTTTGTCTTGTGGGACCTCGGGCCAACTTCTAGAAATGCACCGTGCCTGCTGTTGACAGACACTCTGTACTTTGGAAAAGGCTTTATTTATGCCTCAGTTTCTTCTGAAATATTGCAGGTATGAAAGCAGTCTGAGGGACACCAACACACAGTATTTGCTTTGTCATGTACCATTAGAGTTTTCTTAAAATAAGCTGCTAGTACAGTWAAGACTGTAAAACAAAGAAACCACCCTGCTAGCTTTTTAGCTTTTGGTTAGCACTGGAAAAGCACACTTTTGAACAAATCCTTGACACTTGATTTAATTAAAGAAGTGCTGGCAAAACACCAGAAAATTATCAGTCTRCCAGCAGATGTGGGCTCCCATCTGCCATTAGCAAAGCTGTGTCAAAGCTGAGATAACACACTTCTGGAAATGTGGAAAGGGGCTGATTTGGTCCTGAAACCACCTCCACAGGCAATTAAAACATTGACTAAGATTTCTGGCAATGTTTCATTCTTATGACYTACAGTAACTGGCAAATGCTTTTTCCAAGGCCCCATATCCCTTCTTGATTCTCCAGGCTCAGWCATAATTCATAATTAATATTTTCTCTGTGTGCAATACTACATGTTCAATTAAGTCCACATAATCTTGGTGTACTCTTGTTTTCATTTTTGTAGTGGYTCTATATAATCTTGTTAATCCTTTGGCATCCCAAAGGATAAACACATCTCCAAAGAAAAATAATTGAAATACTTGTTTCTGAAACAGTAATCTGAAAATGTTCTTTCCTTTGCAGAGCTTACTCTTAAATGTGCAGTGTCCTTCAATATCCATAATCTRTAAATTCCAGTTCTTTACACAACAAGCCACCACATCTGGAGGGAACTTTGAATTTTTGCTCTGAACTGCTGGTGCCTTGTTTCTCCTGAAACCTACAGAAGCTCCAAGTCCGTGTAAGAAAGTGGAATGTGGGGTCCTTCAAATGTTAATTTTCCAGCTCAGCTGTTTGTCTTTGCATAGCCAAGGACCATGCCTGSCCCACAGGTACTACCTCAAATCAAGGCAACCTACTTTTGTCCAGCTGAGCACACACTGAAAGAGAGCAACCATTTAAAATCCTGGAGACTCTCTTATTTCCCCAACAGTTCTAATTTTATAAAATGGTAAGAGAACAGAAAGTCAGCTGTCTGCCAACTAAAAAATACATATATATATATTTATATAAGGCATATTAAATATGTCTAAATATCTGTGGTACAAAATACCAGACACAATTCAAATGGAACCGATGCTCCTGAAAAACCAAAATGTGCAAGRAACTTGAAAATGCATGTGAAGAACAGCTCTGCAGTAACAATAGTGCTAGCCAGCTCTGGTTACAGTGCACAGGCACAGACAGTGCACTSTAAATGTCTGGCCTGACATGCAATGAGAATTTCCATCTGGGAATGCAGTGCTATCTGCACGAGTTTATGAGGAAGGAGCACCTGTACTGGCAGACTCTGCACTGCCTCAAGCCATGAATTTACACCTCCRTGTCTGCTGCACTGGAGACAAGCAGAGTAATGACAGTCACTGTAAACTCTGATGTGCTTTCCTAACCACACATTCCAGGCCAGGCAAGAGCCTATGGCAGCAACTGGGGATTGCAGCCTTTCTCTTCCCCCWCACTCCTTTCAAGGGCTGCCTGTCACAGATGGTAAAGACCTTAGATGTGTGCACAGTACAAAATCATTGTATTTCTACCCAAATCCCATCCAGGTARCAATGAGCTTGTGTTTGGATGAAGGAAGATGGGCCCTGGCAGAACTAGGGGTACCAGCCTTCCCCCAGGTACCTGCTGGCTGCCACTGGCATGGGCCAGGGACCTGCTGCCCTCTCAGCCTGCAGCTGCAGAACCCTTCTTTCCATTCATGATTTCAGCTTTGCAACAACRAGGTCCTCTGAATTTAACTAGAAAAGTCTTTGAAGTGTTACCCAAACCTGATCTTTATTAACTGCAATCTAACATACACATAAGGCATTAATGCATAATGTGGCAAGTGCATTTATTACTGCTTTACGTTTTTCCATTCTGTAGCACTTTACATCTGAAAATGCAGTCTGTCTAATAATGGGGAAGAAAGCTCAACCAAACAGATGGAAAAAGAAGTAYTGCTGCTTAACTTCACAGGTTTGTGGCTTTTTTCTTTTTAAATCCTCACTGACAGATCCATCTGATTAAACTGAAATAACTTACTTTATTTCAGATTTACAGCACCTTGTAAAAGATTCAAGTCCAGCTTTAGTTTTAAATAAAGTATTAGTCACTCATCCATCCCACACAAAGCATCTCCAATRATCCAATGTGCATGACTGGAAACGTTTGAACTACTACCTTAGGAGGGGCTAATCAAGGAGCTATTATAGGAAAATTAACAGTACATTTCCTCAGCAATACCAAAAATATGTCAAGAAAATAATCCAGTTCTGTTTAATGCTAAAACAAAAACAAGCAACCAAGCAACCAACAAATTCTGAGAAACAATAATTGGTTTGTATAAGATGGAAGTTGAGTAATTAGAAAATGGAAGGCAAATACTGGAAACAGTCCATTCTGGAACAGAGTATTATCTGGTGTAAAGTGATACACAAGTATGTCCTGGAAGTCAGGCCTATGTCAGTTCACACCTGTGAACTGAAGACTTGCTAGTCTTTTTTTGATCCAGCAAAAGACCAGATGACTAGGTTTTTAAAGTTGGGGGTATTTTAAATGCAGTAACTATTTTACTGTCCCAAATTTCTTTTAGGACCCAGGGCCCTGAGCAAAGAGCTAGTTCAGTATCGAGGCTGGAGTTCACATAGAATATTCTTTCCATGCTCCCTAGCAAGCATCAAAAGCTTGCCATTTGCAGCAGAAATCRTAACTGCTTTGTACAGCTGCTGTTCCCAGTCTCAGCAGTGCCATCACTTTTCTATATAAATRTGCTGCATTAAAAAACCCCACAGAGACCAGAATCCCTCCAATCAAATGCCTGTTTATAGAAACACTACACAGTGCTCAGGGTGCCTAAACTGCAATGCTATTGCCTCACTTAACTGGAAATCAATGGAAAGCTACTGACATTTCACACAATCTGGTTCAATGCCTTAACATGGAAGCTTTCAGCTTCAGCATCTTGCACTGTCTCATCTGTGTACATTATTCAAATACACCTGCAAAAGGGAACATGTTTCATTAGTCGTTCTCAGAAAATGGGAGGTTTATGTATTGAGAATAGTTGCTTTAATATACTAGCAGTAGTGTTCTTTATACTGGAAGTATCAGCCACTCAAAAACCCTCTCTGAAAAGCACCACCAATATCAGCTATAAAGATCCTGAGACAAACTCCTGCTTGATCCATCTTTAGTAAAGTCTACAGACTTTAAGCAAAGTTCATGTATCTGGTCCTCATAGTTTATAGAAAATTATGTCACTGTGATAAAACATCTACTCTAGGGTTTCCAGCAGTATTTTATTACATTTTTTTAAAAGCATTGTTCTTGAAGCTGCCTGTTCTTTCTGGGGAGCAGTTTTTATGTGACTMTCATTCCACCAGCTTCTGCAAGTGGGCAGGAGAAATCCTCTGGCAGTTTTCTCTATGAAAGCACAATCAACTTCAACAGAAACTCGATTGCATGCATTCCATTTAAATGATTGGTCTTTGTGTGGGAGGAGGCACCACCTGAATGGTTCCGGCAGGAGGACTAAAAGTTTAAGGAAGTTTCTGACTGGCATTACCACGATAATCTACTTCTTAATTTAACACTCATATTGCAGCAGTAATCACAATTTTTAGAGAATGAGCTCTCGTCTAAGTAACAACCAGGCAACAGAAATGTCAGTGTGGTGTTACATGAGAGAGAAACTTACAGGCAAATGTACAGTTGTTACTACAACCAGGGGRAATTTGAAATAAGTCTGTTTGGACAATTTATTTTGTTCAATTTTGTTTTTAAAAAAATCTACAATGTAGAACAATTCGCTTTCCACAAAAAGTGGAAAAAAAACATCTTTAGAGCAATGTAAATTCAACTGAAAAACAACTTCGAGTCTGCAGGAACCAGCGTAACAGAAATTGCAGCATTGTTCAGATTTTAGAGTTYTTGTTTCCATCAAAAATGAGTTTTTGATACAACACACATTTAAACTGTTTCTGTGGTATATTCTTTCCTCCTTGGTCATATACTTCAAAGAAAAAGAAAAAAGGCACCTCAAACCAACTGGAAGACACATTTGTCTTATTTTAGAAGGGTTTAATATAGCTGCAGCTGGTAGCACTGTCCATTTACTGATGAGTTTGTCCAGCTTTAACCTCTCAGACTAAAACTTTCYGCTCCTGTTATCTGGTTTAGTCTCTCTTTATTTTCTTTTTTTTGACTGAAGCATTGCATCCCAGAATGAGCCCAAAGGAAAACAAAGGGGAAAAGTGTTCTATTTTTTTCCCATGCTGCCAAAATTCTGATTTTTTCCCCAACTGTAAGTGCCTATTCTATTTTAATGAGTGAAATTATGTCAGCCAGGAAAATGGGTTTTTTGTCAAGAATGCACCCTCTGCTTTTTCTATAGAAATCCACTCAAGTATAGTCAGGCCACAAGAATTTTGAAAATAATGCTGAAAAGGTACTTTGTACACTTTCAATCAAAACTTGTTAAAGTTCTGCATGTGACCTAGAGGAACAATCTGTTTACAAGAGTGCTCCATACCTGAGGCTCAAAGAGGCTGAGAAGCTTTCCAGCAGTTATTGGAAAGTGTTCYTGAGGTCTGTAATAGGGCAGGGACTGAAAATTAAGACATCTCTCTTCTGCTTTTMATACCCACTTGAGCCTGTAGCTAAYATGCATGGAAAACTTTGGAAAAACAGATCAATCTTAGGACTGGCATTGAAGAGACGAGGCTGGATGAGCAAGCCAGCTGAAGAGGGTACTGAGAAGAAGAAAGTGAAACTGGATGAAACTGGAAAGAAGCAGGGAACTAAGTAAAAAAAGAGAGACAGGAGACAGAAGAGATGGGGAGAAAAGATGAAAAATAATGAGACAAGGCACTAAGAAAGTGAGAAATGTGACTGAGGAGAAAATSCAGTGGGACAGCTCCAGCCAGAGGGAAGAAGCAGAGCCAGGCTGTCCCTGGAGAAAGGGMAGAAACACCTGTGATGAGAAAGACCTCAGCACACCACAGCAAAGCAATCTCTGTGCCCTGTGGGGCTCACAGAGGGCAAACTCCCTCTGCCAGTGGCTCAGCTGCAATGATCTGACAAGTTCTGTGAATACTGATAAATCACAGGATGGCATTCTGCTTCTGAAGCCTTTTTTGGTTTGTTTAACCACTATGAAGTAAGTCACAGGGCCTTAAAAGAATGTTTAATCTCAAGTTAGAAGAGACTGTCCATGCAATTACTGTTATCACTTGGCTCTTTCAGCCTGGGAGGTCCACTCTCAATTCCTTGATTACATACCATACTCCCCATGAGATCTCTGACTCATTCAGTGTGCAGAATGAACTTACTCYGGGGAATGCTTAGCTAGAAGGGTTATCTACACAATCKCTGYCTCATTCACTATAAATTTAGYAGGTAWAAATGGACATACAGAATAAGGAACATGAGSACAGTMTGCAGTTTCTGGAATAGCTACTCTACCAGTTTTGAGGGACAAAATGTCACCTATGGTGCAATTACTTAATCCAATCCTTTCTCAATTTGTGAACTATGTATTCTGTCTGACTGAAACCAGGGGGTTTCAGGGGATCTGACTGAAAAACCTCTGGACATGATTTGCAGATGAGCTGCCAAATCGTAATTACAGATTTGGCAATGCAAATTTTGCTTTGATTGTTGTCAAGTGATAAATAGGATACTGAATATAGGGAAAAATTCAATTCAAACTACTTGACAAGCAGCCCTAATTATGGAACACTTCTCTTAAACCTCATTCTTCCATTTGCCAGCTCCATTTCTAGCAACAGATTAGGTCTTGCTATCACACAGCCGCTTTGTGAGTTTTAAAGCAAACACTGCAATAACAGCATCAACAACCAAGTTGAAAATCAAGTCCTTAGAGAAGCCTTTTTTTTCTCACTTTCTGCAAGGAGCATTTTTAAGGCAGGGAGCCAAAGGCTGAATAAAAAGAGAATAACACTGAGTAGTGTATCACTCATAACTAAGCACTTGATCTGTGCAGGGACCCTGGGGTAAAATGATATATTATCAGATAATTAAATAGTTTTCTTAACACAAGAGTTACCAGAGGATTGCTCACAAAACTCTAGTTTTGAAAGCTCTAAACCTCTGCTTTGTTTGACTTTGTCCTTCTAATGTCATTTTGCTGCTCAAACTAAAACCTCACATCATCCAAAAGAACTGTCCTCAGAAAGTGACCCAAACTGAGGTCTCAAAAAGCCATCMAGGCCATCAGTATTCCTTGCTGTCTTTAACAAATGAGGATGCAAACAGAAATTCAGGCAAAGCAGTATGTGGGTTGGCTGGCAACTTACTGAGTGCTGCAGCCMAAAGCCAAAGCTGGTTTGCAGAATGAGGCAGGGGATGTTTCCCTGGTCTCTTCCCCCTACAGATCACCCAGTGCCTCTCTAACACTGCCTGACAGGTATAAAACAACTCAGGATTGGTTTTTCCACAAATGTAAGTCAAGAGCTTGAAGACAAGCAGCCCTACCAACTTATCACTAGAAAGAAGCTCTCTTTCACTAATTACTCYTGTATGTCTGCACGTGTGCAATATGCTGCCCACAGAGGTGTTACTTCTGGACAGACAGCACAACTGATGGAGGAGATGAAGTGCAAGAAAATACGAGACAGAGCACACCAGACTGGTTTGGGCTTTGTTGTTATTTTTCAATCTCACCACAATTTCAATTATTTCTGGGGTTTGCATTGTTCTGTAGGCAGTTAGCTCTTAATGGATTGTATGCAAAAGGTTTGTTTACCTGCTCAGGGCACTGCAGGGCTTGCAGTGCCAGGTTTCCTTCACACTTCTGGGGGAGAGGGCTTGGACTTTCATCCCCAGGCTGTGTTTAGGCCAAGGAACACATGCTTGCTAGACACAATTTGACATTTATGTTTCTTAACTTTCTACACAATTTGCYCTTTCCAAGCCCTGCTTAAAAATTCTAAAATTAAATCAACAACAAAAACAACACCCCCCCCTTTCCCCAAACCCCACAAAACTAGAAACTGGACAGCACTGCTAACAACTTTTTCAGTATCCATGGCTTAACTTTGGCAGCTTCTCCTGCACTTCCTTCTTCCTCTGCTCACCATGGTGAGCACAAGAGAGGACTGGGATTGTACTGGTGGTAGTTTCACTGAAAGTTCCTGTATTCATGTAATGCATGTTGTTTTCCTGCTGTCTGGCTTGAAAATGTCTTAAAATTATGGACTGATATCAGCAATAACTGAACTAATCTCTTAATAATACCAGGAAAAAGCTACTCCTTTCATGTGCCAAAGCAGACAYTGACATTTGACAGATGGTGGTTTTTATACCTGTAATTAATGRGAATAGTTAACAAATATTCATAAAAACAGCATTAAAAAGCTATTTGTAAATTAACCATGACATCTGCAGCCTCCTCTGTTTTGAAAACCTGGATAMAATTAAACTTTTTATATGAATAAAAAGCACATTTCTTGTTAAAATTATGAGAGTGTTGAAAAAGTCCACATCAGAATTTCAGACAAACATATTTGTCAATAAGAAYTGACAAGAAGAAACAAAGACAAGCTGGAATGCCTTCAAATCTCTCCCACAACACTTGCCTGTATTGATAAATGACACTACTCAAGTTTACAATACACTATTAAACAAACTACAAATGTATCAGGAATGCAACCATCTGCTTGCAACTCTGAAGTCCCAATTTTCATTGATGAGCTTCCCCTTTAAAACTTGGCACAGAAGTTACATCTGAATGATAACCAAGCAACCTAAATCACCCTGAGTCCTGTTCTAYTGCAGAATAAAAACCCCTRCTCCATTTCAACAACAATCCCAATGAAGTTTCCAAATCACTCCACAGGATTTTAAGTGCTAATGCTGCTGTTCATAACTGATGAAGTGATGGAATAACTGTGGATCTTTTTCCTCTTCTCCAAGACACATGTATTCCATTTAYTCCAAGAATTAGCAAGGTAACTTCTCAGACAATTCCAACTGCTACATGAAACCTCCCATTCAAAGTTCACCAAGAAGTTAGGAAAGAAAAGCTTTAGGCAACTGATTCTGATTTTCAGGCACTTAGATGAATTACTAAGATTTTTATGCCACACTGCTATTACACAAAAATGAATCTTCAGCTATTCATGGACACAAATTCACTCCACTTGAGGCAGACTTCTCCAGCTGTATCATGCAACCATGCAACAGRCTCACAACTTCAAAATGAACCTCACAGAAGAAAAAGGCAGCTCAATGCTTCCTGCAGTACCATAAACACTGAAGTACTGCTGTGTTAACCATGCCTTTTGAAGTACCCTTGTACATTAAAAATCAAGAAAATATATATTGGGAAGTTGACAGAGTCTCTTCAAAATTCAGCTCCCAGAGCATTCTTGTCACAACRGGGCATGACTCCTGGATTCCTAGATGTTTAATTTAAGTGGCTTAGATTTATTGATCAAACTAAAGAACTCAATTTTCAATTAAACCCAAGAAGCTTCTAGACATCATGGTTTTCAAAAGTGTGTGATTTTAGACTTATTATGAACATTTTACTACATTACTAAGTAAAATAAACCTAGTAATAATGAATTTGTGTARAACAGCTACTCTGTGTTACTGGCATAAGTACAGAGCACACTTGCATAATAAAACCCTTGGAGAGAGCTTTTAGAGTCACCCCAACATACTTTTCCTAATTATTTACAGCAGACAGTTTCCCATAATTATTTAAGTTCTAATAAGAATGTCAGRATGCAAAACATTTTCCAATGTTCCAAAATCTCAGATGTTGAAGGGGATGTCATGGAACCACAGTGCAGACATAGAGGGGAAACAGTTGTGGTGCAAGAGCTTCATCGGAGATGTCTCTCTGTGACTCTTCTGTRCACAAATGACAACTGATCAAACTACATAAGACCTTTAAGAGCAATATCTCTGTGCCAGCCTCTGGTAAGTTCAGCCTGCACTGGTGACAAATCATTCTGAATTAATATTTACACACCTCTGCTGCAAATAGCAAAACATTCAAAAAGCAAGACAGTACAGCCCAAAGTAATGCAAGCTTTCAATGAGTTTCCTATACAGCCACAGAATGTCAGACTACCAACCCTACACACAATCCCACAGTGTTTGCATGGAAAATTCCTCACATAAAGTCAAGTTTAAATTTCCTCAGGAAAAGATATGTCATCTTAACCCCACTTTGCCACTTATGTCAAACACCTACTCTATACAAATCTCAAAATGAGAATAAATAAACCCTACAGTAACTCCTTGAGAATAAGAAGGGGCTTTTCAGCATTAAAAAAAAAAGTTCACTAAAAATACATAGGCTTTTGTTAGTCTTCACCTCAATGTGTGAGCATCCCAATTACACTGGAGTGCACACTTGCAGCACCCCATATCAATTCCAAAAAGACTTCTCTGGGAATTATATTTTCTGTTCCATACAAAATTAAACATTTCCATTTCTATCTTAGCTATAACTTGAAAGGCTGGAAATGCTTCAGTTTCTGTAGAGTGGAAAATTTTCAAAGCTGCTTGGGCAGAACACCAGTGAGCTGGTGGATGGCCCAAGATCCCAGGTGCCAGGGGACCCTGCCAATGGCTGCCTATGTGCTTAGGTGACAGRAAAGCACATCACTGTTTAATGGACTCAACACATTCCTGCAGAACATTGTAATTCTATTTAATGAGGGGGTTTGCATCCAAAAAAAGCCTTTCAATGGCACAGCTGTAACTCAGTATCAATATCATCAATAAGACTCTTTGGAAAATCAAGTCTTTTAATTTGTCCCATCATGATAGAGCTAAGGACTGATCCTGAGTTTTTTACCTCATCTCACTTCTTCAACTGTAAAACCCTCTTCTATTTCCAGAACTGTCTTTTCAGCTATTTCCCATTCCCTGCTCAGGTGCTGTTCTCAAAAGCTCTGCACACAGGAGCACAGATCCAAGCAGAGGACTCTTATTCAGAACCAAAAGCTGGATTTTCCACAGCTGTGCTACCATATTAATAGCAGGCATAGCTGCAGAGGCAGGCCAAGAAGTAAAAGTAGTCATTGTCTTCTGATCCTATCTAGATACTTCTCCACAACACAACTAACTTCTTGCTAAACACCAGTCACATAAAATACTGAGAAAAGCAATCCCAGTGAACTGGAGATATGACAGTAATCCACATGAACCAGTGGGCAAACCAGCAACTGGGAATGGAACTGGACAAGCTCAGCAAAATTTTATCTGTAAGTATTTCACTGAGCCCTCAGCTGTTACTCTTTCATACATTTTACCTTGACTTTTCCAAAGTCCTACATGAATTTGGTCAAAAATTCACACCTCAAGCCACAGCTAATGAAAATTCAGGTTTTACATCCATGTAGCATCACTCTTCATGCTGAAACTACCTCAAGTAGTCTGGAATATCCAGAAGCCTGAAAGCTCCCTTGTGTAAACTGCCCAAGTGACCTGCAGCCTGGAGTTGGTTTACAAATATATTCTCACACATTCAGGCACTCATGAAGAGCCAGTGACTTGGCAATGCTCAATACAATTAATTACAGWAAGTGCTCAGTAAACAAATGTTCCATTTGAGCTGCTTCCTTTGTTCTGGTGACAAACCACTCAAAAAAGGTTGAATTCAAATTTACTTCAACCACACACGGATATAGTTCTTTCTCCTTTAATGCAGGGGGAAATAAGGGAGATTTACTCATCACTTCTCTATTTCTGAAGGAATAGACTACACTGGAAGAACTCTTTTGTACTGCAGGTAGCTTATGGTTCCAGTTAGAACAGCCAGAGCTGTTTGTGCAGAAAGGAGAGATGTTTGCTGCCTGTTTCCTGCCAAAGAGGGTGGCAGGCAGCTGTGTGTTCTGAGGTGAGCTTGTATGCAAGGTGCTGAACAGGGAAGCCACTTACATAATAAGAAAATAAGTTTAACGACCTGCAGGAACACTTGAACAAATACAAGCACTTCCGAGCTTCTCTCCAATCCAACCTCACAAGTTTACCTTTTATCAATCAATCTGTCAGTCATGTGAAATGAGTTCAGCTATCAATGAAAAAACAATAAAGGTCCAATAATGAGGAAATGACCTAATGGACCAAGGCAGACTAACTTAATTTGTTATTAATTAGCTGCCYTTAGGAGAAACTGTAGAGGGAGTGGCCAAACACCAGGGATAAGGGTTAACAGAATACTTTCAGTAAATAAAATTTTCAGTTTTGGTATGCTCCAGGAAGAATTGAAGAAAAAAAAAGAAATAAAAAGATACTGTTCTCTGCTTGCTGGCAAGAGCACTGGTACATGTCGCTGCTGATAAATTAAATTAAAGCCCGCGTGCAGAAGCATTTAATCAGGAGGAACAAGCAAACAAAGTGAAACACTATCAGCCTTGTTTTGCTCTCGTCCTGGCCTTATACTAAAACTGTTCTTAGCAACTTCTTTTTTATAATTACATTAATTACCACATTCTAGGGAGAAAAATAACCCTGAATAGCAATTACAGCCTGTCCAAGGGTAACAGAAACATTACTAAATAAAGAATATCACTATGTAGAGTTCTATGCCTAGAAGCTACCTCAGCTACAATTTCTCTTTGCTATTAAGTCTCCTGTACTAAAGATTTCTTTTTAACTGCATTTATACAAGCAACAATGGCAAAGAGACAGCAGCAGCAGGCTCATCTATGTTTTCTCTTCACCTGTTGAATTCTTCTGTTTAAACGACAGATTCTAAAACTAACACGAAAATATTTTCACTCCTGTTCCCTTTTACCAAAAGAAATGTGCCAATGGCCAAAGCACTCAGCARCTGACCTGCATGTCTGAGCACTGTCCAGTTCACAAGCTCACTGTCCTCTCCTCTCCAGCCCACTTGTCATTCTCAACAAACATCCTCTACAAACCTTCCTTCTCCACACCTTGGCAATCTCAGATTGCTTCTTTCTTCCACCTCATTTCTAACTTCCTCATCTCTTACCCCTTGCCCTCTGAAAAGAGCTCTTTTCCTGGAAACGATTTTGTCACACTGAGTCAGGCAGAACACTGTCCAACTTTGTGCCCTGACGTGTGAGGGATGAAATAAAGACTGGGACATTTGTGTATCGCTTGGACACAGTGAGCAAATTTAGCTCAGAAAACTTTCCAAATTAATGCCCATGCACTAAGGTCATTTCCCATTTCCTTTAAAAAACAGAAAGTGTTTTTTAAAGAGCAATTTGTCCCAGAGCCTATTCTCAGAGGCTCAAATTAGACCTTCATGTTTTCCATTCCAGACAAATGCACTAAAAGTTTCTTGACATTAGGTCTTTTCAATCAACTGCTCTAGTCTCAATCAATGGATTTTATCCATAAATAAAGCCAGAGTAAKAACTAAGAAACAAAAAGGAACTCATTTGATTTATTTAGGTTGTAGTTTTGTTATCCTGTGTTCCCTTCTTACATTTCCACTATGCAGGTTCCACTAAACAAAAGGGGATTTCTAGGAGTCAGAAAAATCAGATATTTACCCATCCAAAAAAATAGGGCCTGTCATGTCAACTTATCCAGACCTCTCCTGAACATTCTGCTTCTAACATCCAAATACAGGCTTTTTAATGTTTGCAMCATTAAGTTAGATTAGMAGGACAAGTAAGAAAAACATTTTAGGAAGACATACTCTGGGAAATACGAAAAGGGCACAGGCAGAAACTGGAAATTTYAGCAGGATGAAAACAACTRATGGGGACAAAGAACAAAACCTCACTTGCCTCCCACATACAATGGGAGACTGCCCGGAGCATGGTACACCCAGCCAAACATTTCTGAACCAAATAATAACAGATTAAGTTTTACTTAAAAATTAACACAGAACAGATTTTCACTCCAATAAATTAGGAAGTTAAAATCAAAGCACACAGAACTGAATGCTGGTAAAAGTAGCATCTGTCACAGAATGCACAGAGCACCATGGAAAGACACTGGAGTGATCCAGGCTACTGGGGGCTGTCTCTAAATGCTGTTTAGAACATGACTAGCACTCACAAAGGGCTAACCTCATCTTATGGAACCAAGAAGTAGACAGCCTTCATAACATGGCCTATCCAAACTCCATTTTTCAATTTCTTTCATGGAAAAACATTAAGTTTGTCAGTGATTGTGGTGGTTTCACCCTGGCTGGGTGACAGGTACCCACTAAAGCCACACTATCACTCCCCTGCACAACTGAGCAGGGAATAGAAAATATAACCAAGGGTTAATGGGTTGAGATAAGAATCACTTAGGAGAGAGCACTCACCCATTACAGTCATGGGCAGAACAAACCTGAATTTATTACCAATCYAAATCAGAGCATGACAATGCAAAGTAAAACAAATCTTAAAAACACTTCCCCCTACCCCTCCCTTCTTCCCAGCTRTGCCTCTTCCCCTCAGTGGCTTAGGGAGACAAAATGTGGGTTATGGTCAGTTCACCACAGGTTGTTTCTGCTGCTGCTCAGGGATAAGAGCCCTTCCCCTGCTGCAGTTTGGGATCCCTCCCATGAGACACAGTTCTCCACAAACTTCTCCCATGTCAGTGCTTTCCATGGGCTGCAGTTCTTCATTACCTGCTCTGGTGTGGGTCCCCACAGGGTCTGGGCTGCTCTCTCTCCATGTGTCTGCAGGTYCCTGGCAGGAGCCTGCTCCAGCATGGGTGTTCCATGGGGTGAGAGCCTCCTCAGGGCACCCACCTGCTCCTCCATGGGCTGCAGGCCCACGGCTGCTGCACCCTGGGCCCATGGGCTGCAGGGGAATCTCAGCTCCAGTCCCTGCAGCTCCTCCTGCCCCTCCTTCTCCACTGACCTTGGCCTCTGCAGGGCTGTTCCTCTCACACATTCSCTCTCTGCTCTCCTCTGGCTACATCACACCTGCACAATAGCTTTTTTTCCTCATGGAGTATGCGATCACAGGGATGGCACTGCCATCTCTGATGGGCTTGACCTTGGCCAGCAGTGAGTCCATCCTGGTGCCAGCTGGGCTGGGATTCCCTGTTGGTCATGAAGGAAGCTTCTGGCAGCTTCTTGTGGAAGCCACACCTGCAGTCCCCCACCCCTCCCCTCTATCAAAACCTGGCCACACAAACCMAATACACTCCAMTCCYTGCCACTGTGAATCACATACTTAAGAATTAYCATTAAAATCCACATTCATCACACAAAAATCAAAATAACATCACAACACCAAATGAAAGTGGAAAACTTACACTAAATTCATTCCCTTGTCTCTTCACCACAATTACAACTAAAATTTTCCACCATTATTGTCCCACTATCTCTCTCAATTACTATCCTTATYTCAGATTCCTTCATGTTCCTGGGTTTCATCAAATTAGAACTGTACATATTGGTAAATGAAGTGACTGCTTAAAGCCCTTGAAGGTAGGTATTGGGTAACTGTAAAATTAYGGATCTACTTTCAGTATTCCCCAAGACACTCTAAAATAAGTTCGCAAAAATAATCATTATTTTTTTTWAAATTCAACTGAACTTGATGATTAGGTGAGCATTTTGCATACTAGGGAAAACCAACAGCTGTCCAACACATGAAACACAGGAGATGCAGACTTACATTTGTGTTGCAGAGTTTATATTGCTTGTAGGCTCCAATGCACACGATGGCTGCAGCCCTCTGGGGCTGGGGCTGGCCCTGCAGGGCCTGCGGGCYGGAGTCACTGCYGTGGAACAGACTCTGYGCCACAGGGAAGGAAGGTGACTGATAAACCGAGGGCCCCARCACCTGGTGKCCCACCTGGGGCCCWCCTGGCTCTTGGTAAAGGTTSCCGTGCTGCAGGGAGGGAGCAGCTGCCTGGCTGTAGGAGTTCATGTGACTCCCACTCTGCTGGAACAGGTGGCTCCGGGACGACTGGCGCTGCCTGCGCAGCTTCTGCGGCTGCTGACCAGTGTCAGTCTGTAAAGGTAAAATGTAGGGCACTTTCCCATAGCCATACTTTCCTGGGCCAATAGGATTTCTGTTTCTGCTTCTGAAAACAGAGAAAGAGAGAGAAAACAGTTACTGAACACATAAGCAGAGGAGCAGTTAGGTATTGACATGGCTTGTAATAAATATGAACAGGGTGAAGTCTAGCTTGATGTATCAGGAATCTCAGAAGGCCTTGATTCCAACACTGTTGTCTGATGTGTCAGTTGGCAAAAAACAGCTCTTCCAGTTCAGAGCAGTAAGTGAATACAGCTCTTCTGGGTGGCAGTTGCAGCTCAGGACAGGAGACACCATTAAAGAAAAGTAATTCTTTTCTGTACATAAAATATATTTATGCTTTTAATATAGATGCAAAGCAGACTTGAACGCCAGTGAAAACCAGAGATTATAAACTGACATACTTATTTTCTAGAAACAGAAGAGTTACAGATGTCAGACAGCCACCAGATCAAAGGGACCTTCCTTTGGGTTTATTTTCATTTTGATTTGTTTTCTTCCCAAGTCTTATATTCTCCCAGGACTCCTGTTAGCTGGGAACCCTGAAAGTCATTTACCTCCCATTCAGCCTCATGGCCAAGTGGGGCTTTTAATCAATCTTGCTGGCTCAAGATGTGTGAAGGAGAGTGCTGATTTGCCCTGGCAGATAAGCAACCAGAGCTCTTGAACTGTTTATCCCTGTTAATCTGCTCTGTGACCAACACAGTCATTGTTGAGGGAAGCTTCTGGTAGTTACAGCAGAGAGAGCAGTATAATGGGGTTTGGTATGAAGGGAGGGAAAGAAAAGCTTCCCATAACTRTACAGGAGAGGGAAGAAAGAGAACCCATAAGCCTTGTGTCTATTTAGCCAGATTTAAATGAGAATGAGATTACACAGCATTAGTTTTWCTGTTGCTCCCCAGGCTGAAGAAGAGCAAGAGAGAATAAGAGGAAAGCAAGTATTCAACAGTATTTGCAGTCAGCTGGGACAAAAAGGGG
>CADDXX010000173.1:1458402-1475252 GCA_902810485.1 Alauda arvensis | reverse complement strand
TCAGGTTTTGTGCTATTAATGTAAGGGTTGTAGCAAACATGATGATGATGATGCAGCATTCTTACTGTCGTAACTTTTAACAATTTCTCTCATGCTGAGATTATGTCAGATGTGAATAGCAGGAACTGGCCCCTCTTAGCACATCTGCAGTATCAAAAAGCAATTTGGTTGTCATAGCTTTTTCTAATTTTAGCCATAAGCAAAYGTGTGCCTTGGCAAATCAATGCATTATCGCTGCCTCAGAGACTTTATGCTCTGAGAACAATGCTTTGAACCTCAAGTGGTCTTCAAGACTGAAGCACTTTCAGAGCTGGTGGGCTGGTTATTTATATTGAATAGAAACCCTCTTTGAACCAAGGATATACAGTGTCTTTAAAATACACAGGTAAGATTACAAATTTCCTGGGCCTCCACCTCTTCTCTTAAGTGCTCTTTACACAGCCYCTCTCCAACACACCTTTTTCATTTTTTCCCTTTTTCCATCACTTCCTCTCTCCTTACATTTCCCCCACTGCCTCTAAATGGAGGTTCCCTGGCTCACTTCCAGCTGAAGCATAACTCGTTTTCTTCCTCTTCTGATGTCAGACAGAATAAAGAATGTGTTTYCATGAGCTTTTCAGCATTTCATTTATCTTATCTCCTAGTATCAAAGTACTTCTCTTGTAAATGCAAAACTGCAAGGGTGAACATTAGCAAAACCACTCGTGTGACCACAAGGACGACGTGTTGTACAACTGCTGGAAAGTTTCCTTAGAATGAACCCAAAAATTCTGATTTCTCACATTTTCAATTCACAACCTTTCATTGTTACTGAAGAAATTATGTAATGYTTTGGAAAGGTAACAACCTTCAGCCACCAGTTTCACCAGGGATATGGAGAAAAAACCAAAAAATGCATAGGAATTACAGATTTTTTCCCCCCCCTGAGATTTTCTCTTGTCTATTGGCAGAAATCATTCTACAACCAGAGGGAGATTGTCTTCTTCCCTGTATTCCCAGTCACAACTACACTAATGAAAGACAGCAGAATCTCACCACAGATCCTCAGATAAAGTAAAAACAACACCTAGACATTTATTTTAATTTTGTATAGAGTGTGGTCAAGTTTAAAGCTTTTTTTCAAAAGGCTTCCTTTACCAGGAGTCCTGTCCTGGAATGAACATTSAAGTGCTCTACATGCTAAGGAAACCCCTGTGAGCAGTCAGCCTGSTCCTGCTGCACTTCTGGGCAGCCAGGGCCAGGCACTCTCCAGGTTCTTGCTGCTTCTCCTCACCTGGGAATTGCAGCTGCCTGCAATCCATTCTCTGAAGTGCTGCTGGCTGTGGCTGGGCCCTATCAGCACAGCAACCAACCCAGAGCTAGCACCTACTCAAGCTGAACTTAACACCATGTATCAGCAGAAACAGAGCTTTCATGTGCAAGATCAAAGTGGAAGAAAAGACAGAAGACAGGTTACAAATTTGATTTATAGCATTATTTCCCAAAAATCATTTCACATTATTTACTACTGCAAAAGTCTTTTCAATTATACTGATTTGTGCTTTGGCATTGCTGTTATTCATTTCCATTTCAAAAAATGCTCCAAAACTGCAGTTCTTTGATTTTGGCTAGAAAATTAGCTCTAAAGGAGCTGAGTCCCCTTAGATCCCCATCAAAGTTCTTTGGCTTAAATTTAAGCCCTTCTACTCATCATGGTTTTAACARAACTGCTTTTTAGTAGGTAAAATCCTCTATATCTGAAACAATTACACACATTCTAACTTAATTAAATCTATTTCTGTGGATAAGTATACAAATATTTAACCTAATACTTGAGGTCACAGCAAATTATCT
Organism: Alauda arvensis; assembly: GCA_902810485.1. Classification (NCBI taxonomy): domain Eukaryota; kingdom Metazoa; phylum Chordata; class Aves; order Passeriformes; family Alaudidae; genus Alauda; species Alauda arvensis. Next base: position 1,473,419 of record CADDXX010000173.1, on the reverse strand, counting down.
GTTTTGCAGCACTACATTACTGCAATTAATGGACAGGTTTTAAAGGACACTACCCACCTACTCACAGTTCAAGTATTTAGTACAGAGTTGCCTTGATTCTTTTTCTGAAGAACCGAAACTGCCTTATTAGCTATTCCTGACAGCAAGGAAGCTATTGAAATATTACTCCAATATTTAAAATGTAATTAAGGAAAAAAAAAAAAAAAAAAGGGAGATGGAAAAGGCCTTGGAGACAACAAATGTCAAACTGGAAAAAAACCTGGTCCTAATTCCAAAGTTTCTGTTAACAGGATGGCTATGGGCATGTATTTTTAATGCACTTTTTTTTTTTAATTACTCCTAGATAATAGTCTTAAAATTATTTCAGATATGCATTTTTAATCCGTGGCATTTCCTCCATAATTCAAAACTGTGACTGGCCTWCAATTGTCCAAGTCAAGAATTTACTTTCCAGCCCTCCTACTGCTTTTAATTTTCTTCCATGCTTTATATATTATTAGACACACAGTTAACAAGGTGTACTTTAAAAAGATTCCACCATAAAATTTTTCCCCCTTAAGTCACAAAAAAAGCTGTCTTATACTGTTGATAATTGTTAGTGAGTTTACACTCACAGCAGATTCTTTGTCAGGAATCATTTTTAGCAAAAGTGACTGATTTACTGGATCTGGGAACAGGTTTCCACCTACTCARGGAGAGCTCCCAGCAGTCAGGGTGATTCCCATCAAAAGCCACCATGCATTGCCTCTCCCACTGCACCCCAGCCTGTGCTGCTCTGCATTCCACACACTCATTTTTCACCAGCTCTAAATCAWCCTGGAGAAAATCACTTCAACATGAATGAAAGAAGGGAGCCCTGTGACTGTTTTATGTTACAAAATGCATACCTGTCTGCTCACTGATCTAGAAACTGGCCTTACAGCAGTAGGTATAACGTAGTATATTTGCTTTTACTGATCTCTCAGCAAGTGCTGGGCTGCTGTATAGGACTGTTGTTGCTGTCAAAACTCTTTGCCTTGGAAGCCATCCAATTTCATTCTACCATGTTATCAATGTGAGCTTATCTCAGTCACAGATGTCCATTCCTCTCTCATTGTTTTATGGAAGTCTGCTAAAATTACAGCTTTTCTATAAAGTCCAGTACAGTAAATAGAAATACCCCAAAAAGTTTCCACTGACTGTACAAACTGTGAAAACACAAGTGTTATTTAACAGCCTGACATGAATTTCCAATATAATCCTTTTAGTGAGTATTAAACACAGTTCTACAGTATAAAAATCCTGTGTAGTGTAACTCATAGTTTGAAATCCGTTTTCCATATACCTKATAGGAACAGTAACCTCCTTTGTAAAGAATTTTTTTACTCTGGACTTTCTAAATCAAGGAAAACTATTAGGTCTGTCATTCAAATAATTCCATTTTCGAATAACATTTTTGTTCTCATTCTGTTTTTACAGTCACCACCAAAGAATCTGAAAGTTATGCAATACAACAGGCTTTAAAGCCACCAGGGACCKCCTAAAACAAGATGGAAATAACTTATTATGCAAGTAAGATTAAAACACTGACCTTGAATCCACAGTCTTTTGCCAAGGGGCAGAGTGTGTGGGGGTGGAAAATCAACTGTGGTACAGAAGCTTGTACTGTGCTTAGGAAAGCACAAGAATTTTCAAAAGCAAATGCCTCCATCATACAGGGAAGTGARAATTTTACTATTTCATATGGCAAGGCATTTCTTAGGAAATAACACAGCTTCAGTTCTGCACACAGTCATTTTCTGCTCACCACTGTCTCATGCTCCAGCCAATCCTGCAGTGATTGTTTCAAACCACTCCAGTCTGTGCTGCAGAGGCCACCAGAGCAGCAAGGCACAGCCCAGCTGTGGGGATGGAGCCCAGCACAGGCAGCGGGGCTGCTGCAGAACCAGGCCAGCTGGGATTCCCCTGCACACAGAGGAGCCAAGGGCTGCAGCAAAGAGCCTTTGGATGACTTTGTGCTGATGGTTCAAGGCCAGGCTCCCAGTGTCAGCAGTAACCCAGCCATGCACCACAGCCTGGGGCTGCCACACTGCACAGCCCAGAACTGAGGTGCATTATAGCCAATGATTAAGTAGGAAAACAGAAATAAGGAAAYATGACTTTTGCCTCAATGCACTCAYGTTAACACYACTCAYCCTGTCTCAGGCACTCCCTGACTCCTGTRAGACCATCAGTGCCACACTGAATTCATACCCAACAGGTCTAGGCCATCATTTGCATGGGTTTGACAGAAAGACAAAGCAGTGACAAAGGAAACTCCCAACACCTGAGAAGACCAACATCTGAACAGCTGGTCCCRATATTTGAGACTCATGCTTCACTGAGACAGGCAGGAGCTTAACAGGTTAATTCTATTTTCAAGTATTCTTTTATATGGACAGAGTTTCTTGCAGGGGTTGAGAATGTCTTTATYAGCAGCAACAGAGTTCTACTGTCTTATTCCAGTCAGGCTGGAATACTGCCTCAAGGTAATATTCTTTCTTATKTTGGTAAGGACAGCAAAGTATCTTTAAAAGGGGAATTACAACTGACTGCTTCACAAGGAATCTTAAAGGTGCAGATGATATGAAGGAAGGTTTCTTTGGTTATGTTTGCAGGGGGGGACTGGGGTGTTTTCTRTYTCTTCTCTTTATGCATCTCCCAGAAGAGAGCTGAGAGGGAAARAACCAGAGAGCTGCTGGAATTCATATTCACAGGAAAGACAGAGAGAACAGACATTTAAGGAGTGCTCCATCCCAGGGGATCTCCATGYCTGTTCTGCTCAGTCTCCAAACTGGAAGCACATCTATTTTCCTTTCACACATATATTAAAAAAAATCTGATAGATTGGTATCTAAGAGGATAGTGTTTTTCCAGAAGTGGGAAAATGAATTTGAATTACTTGTTACAGCACAGCTCCACTCAGCCTTAAAGACTGTTACTATGAAATCAATAAAAACATATATAGTGTTTAAAATATTCTATCTATTAAACAACAACTTTTTTCCTTCACTTTTTTTCTTCAAACAGGAAATTTTGCTAAAATAGGTGGTAGTAAGAAAAAAAATGATTAAACAAAAAGGCGATAAATAGAAATACAAAACAAAACTTGAGTTTTGAGTAGAAATAAAGTCAACAGATGGCTGACCATCCTTTATGAAAAAAAGTTAATTTTTGTTCAACCAATCAATATCAGACTGGCTGCTGAAGCTAAGAATACAATTATAGAACAGTTAATTGTTCTGATATTTAACGGATACACCAAATTAGAGTGCAGCAGAAAAGGAAACATCTCTCAATGAATCATAACCCWAATCTTTAAGGGAAGTGAGACAACGTGCTTAGCACAAGTGTAGAATAATTGTATCTGTCCTTGGACATCTTACAASTAGTCGAGGGAGGGCAGCCTTCCCCAGAAGGCGGTAAATAGTGTAAAAGTGAGTCTTAGTGGGCACTAACTTTGGTGTACGAGTGAGAATTCCCCGCTCGCTGCCCTGCCCTGCCCTGCCCAGGGAGGCAGCGTGCCCAGGCCCGTACCTCCTGTCCGGCTTGGCGCTGTGCCGCGGGCCCTGCGAGTGCCGGCTGCCCCTCAGCGCGGCCCGCCCGGCCTGGCTGCTGTTCGGCGCCCGCAGCCCGGCCCACAGCTGCTCCTCGCTCCTGTGCAGCGGCACGGAGGTGCGGATGGCGGAGATGACGTGCCCGGGGTAGGCGGACAGCGAGTCCTCGTGGCGGGGCAGGGCCCGCTCCGAGGCCGGGAAGTGGCGGCCGGGCCGGCGGTAGCCGCGCTCCCGGTAATAGGCGGGGAGGCAGGGCCGCGTCTGCTCCATGACCCCGCCGCTGCAGCTCCGCGAGCAGGCCGACCACGGGCCCCAGCTGCCCCASAGCCCCGGCACGCCGGCACCGCTGTCCTCGGGTGCATCGCCTTGCTCCTCTATCCTCTGCGGAACCTGCGGACACAACACACACACTTAGCAATCGTGTCACACCGAACAGAGGGGAGCACGCGAACAGAATCACAGAATATCTAGGTTTGAACAGACCTGCAAGATCGTGGAGTCCAACCCGCGCCCTAACACCTCAACTAGACCATGGCACCGAGTGCCACATCCAGTCCTTTTTTAAACGCGTCCAGGGATGGTGACTCCACCACCCCCCCAGGCAGACTATTCCAGTACTTTATCACCCTTTCCATAAAAAACTTTTCCCTAATATCCAACCTGTATTTCCCTTGACGCAGCTTGAGACTGTCCTCGTTCTGTCAGCTGTTGCCTGAGACACCTCTGAGTCTCCTTTTCTCCAGGCTAAACAAGCCCAGCTCCCTCAGTCGTTCCTCACAGAGTTTGTGTTCCCAGCCCCTCACCAGCCTCGTTGCCTCCTCTGGACACGCTCAAGCATGTCAATGTCCTTCCTAAACTGAGGGTCCCAGAACTGGACCCAGCACTCGAGGTGTGGCCTCACCAGTGCCGAGTGCAGGGGAAAAATTACCTCGGTGTTCAGCCATTCACTCCACAGTTACAAGTGAAATGGAACATAGGAACTAACTTGTTTTATTCTCTGCCTGTCAAAGGACTGCCYGTATAGGAAGAGGTCTCCTACAGCCATCAACCATGCAGACAAAAAGTTTGGGGTTGGTTGTTCTGGGTTTTGGGGGTTTTGTGGTACTTTTTTCGTTTGGTTGGGGTTTTGGGTTGGGTTATTTTTTGGTTTTCATTTTGGACTACCTGGATAGAAATAGATTTTCTTTGTTCTCAGCAATGGAAAAATTGCATGATGCAAAGCTTGGAAATGTGTTATAATACTACCAAAAGCARGAAATAAGGTCATTTTTGGTAATGAAATTGGATTAACAGACACCCACTGCTCTGCTGCACTCTGACTCTTCAACAATGGAGAGTGCTGGTGGCTGCAATAATATTTCAGGAACTCCCATCTAATGTGGAACTTCTTACAAAGGCAGTAACGTAAGAGGACAGGTTGATTTCCAACCAACCAAAAATGCTGCTATAGTTAACGCTTCTATTACCACTCTTGCCCCAGTCCCCACATTATCACTTAAGGATGACCCACTCAATCCTACATTCACAGAAATTCCCATCAAACTCAATAAAGATGGGATAAACTGCTGGTCTCTGGTGTTCAGCGACACTTAGCCCTTACCCAGCATTCAGCAGCACAAAGGAAGTGAAAGAAAGAACCCCAAAGGGAGAGGATCCTTCTCATGAAGGAAGCTAGGAAGGATTAGGAAGGGCAGGATCCCTCCACAAGCACAATTAACCCATCAAGCCAAATATTTTAAATATCCTGACGTGATTGGAAGGTATCAGCTCAGCCAGAAGTTACATTTACCCATCCCCATCTGCCTGTGGTCTCCCCAAGGTTTACCCATTCTTGCAACTAGATGTAGTCAGCATTTCTCAGTGTTTTGCACAGAGCAAAGTACTCAAACTTGCAGTTTTTCTCTTGCTTCTCTTGACCAACTAGTTGAATCACAGGTTTCTGATTCTCACAATTATTAACATGCAGAACATTCTTTTAAATGAGCATCCTTTAAGTAGTTTATTAATACTCTGAACAAGCTTTGTACCAACAAGCACACACATGCATCAATTCAGCTGGGAGACAAGAAAAGGGCCTGTCCACAAACGTGTTTGCCATACCTCTCCAGCCCTATTCTAGTGCAGCTACCTCAAAATGAGCTTCAGAAAGCCAGCTTTGTCTGTCTGTCACTTCTCCCTCTTCACAGCATAAGAACCTAAACCCATAACTCCATTAATAATTCTGCCTCAAACATTATTGTGTAATAAGAAAAGATTACCCTCTCCACACTGAGTGTCTGATCAGAGGCACCAGGTGCCCCAGTSTGCCAGGGAGCACACACTGCTCACCAGCTGGCTGCAGACATGGCAGGGCTGCAACGTGCTTTGCAAACATGGGTTGAACACAGCATTACAGTACAACAAGCCAAGCCAGGGTTTGTGGTGCTGCTGTGTAATAGTCAGTTGTGGTCTACAAAATATGAAACATTTCCCCCCACTGAGGTTGCTCTCACACTTTCATCACCAATCACAGAAGAAAACTGCATTTAATTATAACCTCTGATTAATAAAAAGCATCTGCATTAGTGTGAYATGTTACCCATTTCTCCCATGTTATTTGAAAACAGGAGCAGATGTCTCTGTATTTAATGTCTTTTTTCCCGTGCATACCCCATTTGGCATCAGCCTTGAAAATCCAATAGCCTGTACAACCTAATACCACATCATGTCAAACTTAGGACATGCAGCAAGGTCTTTCTGGCTGCTACATTTGCTTTCATATCCAATAACAGAACACTGGCTCACACKTTGACCAACTAAACAAAGTATTCTTCAGTTTGTGATTTTTCCCGTGAATATCCACTGCCCATACGTACACTTTGCATTCATGTGTTCAGATGTAAAATGGTAACCACAGAGACACTCCTCTGCTCTGAACTCAATCTGCAGTAGAATTTACCTACTGTAAAACTACTCCATTGTTATCAGACAAGRTTTCACTTGTTCAGACTACTTCTTAATCATTTCTACAACAGTTCAGTACACTTGTTTTTTTTTAAATGCCAAAGACACTCATGCAAGCACCAAATAAAACTATAACCTACAAGCAATTCAAGTTCTCAGTAACATCAGAAATGTACCATTTTGCAGAAATAGAAACTGAATAGTGAAAAGTGTCAACCTGCTACAGASAGAACCTTCCAGCTGCCAAACTTCACTGCAGCAAGAATTGGTTCAGGTAAAATGATACTTCATATGACTGAAGGTAATGTAAAGTCATTTCACACCCCCTAATCTTCACAGTGAAAGAGTTATAGACACAGCACAAGAAGGTTTAATCCAGCTAGTTAAGGAAGAACATAAAAATAAAACTCAAAAAAAAAGTAAYATTATAATGTCTTATACTGATAGAGAAATTCATCAATAGTACTTAGTTGTAAGACAACAAGATTCTGAGATAGGAATTTTCAGTAGCAAATCAGGTGATAAACTTTTATTTTTCTTACTGTTTTCTTGCTTTGAGTAAGATATGGGCTACAGATGAATCTTTAGAGGAGATGATGTGATCGATGGCATAATCTAGTCAGTGAATTAAACTAAGAAAGACTGAATAAACTGAAGCTGCTTAGTTTAAGGAGTGAAAAACAGAGAGGACAATAATGACACTTCCAAACAGTTTACATAAATAAATACAAAGAGSTGTTACTTTTCTCTTTGCAGCAAACTGTTCTTGTTTATAGCCAACACATGAATAACCATTYGGATTTAAATTTAATCAAAGGTGATCCAAACTAAAGGAGGAAAACTACTTAGAGAGAAGGCAAACAAAGCTTGGGAACAAATTGCCTGAGGAGATCCCGGCAGCACTGATACCAATCCTAAAGCTCTACAAGGCAAAATGAGGTGTCACTGACCCTKCCCCAGGGCAGAGGAGCTGAATTACAGCGCTCCCAGGCCGGTTCCYCTCCTTTGATCTTGTGATTTCCAGGTCACTCAGTAGTCAAAAAAAAATTCTGCCACAGCTCTGTGATACAGGCAAGAAATTACAGGTAGCTACAGGATTCAGCTGAAGCATTTCACAACATCTCRGACACACCACATACTCAGAGATCCTTGACATTAGGTCCCTCCTTCTCTTGCTTTAAGAGCTACCCATTAAAAACACACTTACTGAAAGGAAGAGTCTGAGCCTGGGGAATAAGTGAAATGCAAACTGAACACTTCTTGCCAAATTAAATCATGAGAGTAATTTCTTTAACAGAATCACATAGCCTGTAAAAGAGAGATCAACGAACCCATTTAATCTACTTTCCCATAGTTCAGGACTCATTCCATCTCTAGGTGATCTAGACTCATTCTAACTATAAATGCACCACCAAAAAGATTTTTATCTACTGCAAGGTAATCACAACCAAATATTTTGCTCTACAAACTCAATTTCTTTTCCCGTTTAATTTCCCCTGCTTATTTCTTTCTTTCCAGCACATTTTTCAGTTATTTTGCRTGCCAAGGCTTGGAAGTGGACACAATACTGTTCACTACATGCAGCTGTACAATAAACAATGTAAAGAAAAGTAAGAYAAGTTTTCAGGTGTGCAAATGCTTGCAATTTCTCCAACTGCACCAACTCCTATTAATCTGCTATCAAAGATTCCTTAAATGAGAAAAGTTCTTCATAATGACTCTTAGGTACCAAATATCTTCCAATCTGTCCCCTTTTGACCAGTGAGTGGAAAATGGAGTTGAGGCTGGATTTTCAGAARGGTAGTTTCAGGGTCACCTCTTCCTTTACTCACCAGTACCCTGCCATCCCCTTCTGTTCTTTTCCCCCAGATTTCTGGTATTTTGTCACTTTTGTATACAGGAGCTGCACTACATACAGGTTTTATTCTGAAAGAGTTTGTTGAGGTTTTTTTCCTAAAATCATATGGAATTAAACATGTTACTAGCAGGCTGACATAGATGACATTTTAAATAGAAGAATAGTTTATCTTTAATTCATGCAATTCACCTATCACTCTGCTCCTGAGTCAAAAATTCAGCAAAAAGTAGSAGTACACAAGGTAAAGAAATTCAATGCCATTTTCTAGTACTGCCTCTGTCAGAATTTAGAAATAAAAGCCACATCTCAGGATTTCAGCAGTAGTTGTTGAAACTTTGCTATGCAAGAATGTCCCAGAAGAGGAAACGTCACTTGAACAGAAAGCCACAACCATTAAAAACATAACTTGTGTGGGAACACAATGGCACACAACGCTGATCTGACAAACACTGATTTTAAATACTGTAGGACACTTCAGCCTGCTAAACTATAGCTAAAACACAAATTAACTGTTCAGAAAAGTAGAGGGGGGAATGCTTAAATCAGAGGCCCATTTAACTCAATACTGTTGCTTCTTCCACTCACTGTTTCTGAGTGAGTGGAAGAAGCAAAGCTTTAGGAAACAGTGTAAGAACCAGGACATACTCAGACATATCCAGGGACCCTCTGCTTACAGCTAGTCAGTAATTTAAAGGCCTCCTTCAGCTAAACTCCATATTGCAATTGTTTTTCATACCCACTACTGGAATTACTCTCCAAGAGTACAATAAATACTTTTTTTTAGCATATTTCTAATCTTGGCTTCCAAAACATTGTACATTTTACATTGAAAAAGTGGCTCTCTTTGCTCTGGTCACACATGCAGCCTGACAATTTCACTATGCCTCCCAAATTTTTCTTTGTGATAAATGAAGAATGATTATTCTGTATTCTCCTTCACCATTCTATGGTGTCTGATTTGCAGTTGCTAACACAATCCAGTTCCAGGATCTCTTTCTGAAATTCAGCAGTCTTAATCAGTTCAGTTTCTTTTTGGAAGGAATTCCTCATTCTCAGCACCTTTTCCACTCCCACATTCTTACAYGGGTGTGCAGTGCTGCACACCATACCCCAAATATGAATTAATGATGGAATTTCACAGTAATCATGATTGTAATGCTTGGTGACAGTATATACCTTTTAGCCAGCTACATAATTAAGCTGCTATAGCCTCAGCCAATGTTACTAAGTGTTCTGTAGATATTAACCATGCTATAGTAATCCAAATTCAAAACTGAAAATGGATACAAGACAATGGCATGCTTTAAACCCGGAGATATCTACACCAACTCAGACATTTCTGGTATTTCTTACCATTTCAGTTTAGATACAATAATGTTATTAGATTTCATAGATTTAATTTTTAACATATTATCCAGCAATTCTTTTTTCTGGGTAAATGCCCAGAATGGAAACAGACTCATGAACAAATTAACTACGTCATATTCCTAAATATACATCTGAAAGGGATATCACAGGCATAAATAAATGTTTCTCAAAGCTTTATGGTATTACTTTCACCCAAAGGCAAAGAAATTGTATCCAGAAGAACATTTTATCACCTACTCAGAGAAATGCTACCAGTGGTATTCACTGAGTTAACCCATACTCATATACTGGATGCAAAGTGGAATTAACAGAAGCCAGCATGTCTTACTTTCAGCTGCTGCTACCCTGTTTGTCCTGTTCTTCCCAAAGCAAAGAGCCCCTGTAAATTCTGTTAATATTCCCCAAAACCCTCCAGGCTTTAAAAGTGTTTGTTCATTGTCTTTCCATGGTCATTCTTCTCATTACCCTGCACATGATAACCCTTACTGTGACACCAAACTGTCCCCATTGTTACTAAAGGAGTATCAAGGCACTTGGAAAACCTGACTCCTTATTTATTCCATTACTCCAGGGTTGCACTTTCTTTCTCTCACAGTTCTGACTAATTAAAGATYTCACTAGGGCACAGCCTGTCACAAAGAATTTGTGTGCAGCTTTTACCAGAGCCAGACTCAGACTGACTGAGGATTCAAAACACCAGTAAAATAGTGTATTGATACTCTTTGAAATGCATATGTTGTACTTGGGATGAGGTTCACAGYATTCTTCATGAACATTCACCTTTCATGAATATAACTGATCAATGATCAAGCCACAGAGTAAGAGCTGGACTTCACCTTCTTAAAATTTCAAGAGTGTAAAAACAAAACCAGGCAGACTCCCAGAAAAGAGACCTGAACTGCTGCTCAGGGCAGAGCATGCCAAATTTTGAATGGGCTGAGGAAATGATAGTTTAGTTTTAGAACCTGTTCAAGTGTTACATTATTGTATTTCTCTGCCAGTGTTGTAAACACATCTTTAATTCTTTCACCAATCTAAGCATCKTAAAGGAATATTCTTCCAGCATTAKCTCACCTGATTTCCAATAAAGTCCATACCTATACAGCTATGACAATTTCCCAGCAGCAAGACTTTACAGTCCATTTCATATTTGTTCATTTGAAACAACCGTATTTTTTATCCCTCTTACAAGAAACATGTGGGACATTGATGGCTTGATAAAAACAATCTACCAACCCCCCAACCAAAAAAAAATTGCAGATAACTTCTCTCAAGGCTAGCAGAAAAGTGGAGCAGAGGCCAAACACAACATCATGACACAATGTGTACATGTCTGCCTGGTTCGTGTGCTCAGCTATTTTAATCCTTCAGTGCATTTTGGAAGCCTTTAATCAGAGTAGTAGTAAACCATTTGAATTTTACAGTACATGGTAAGTGTAAATATTACCAGCTTAAACGATTTGGGTTTCCGTCCTTTGTATAAAATCTCTGTCTGAACATCTGTGCCTGTGAAGATTAAAGGGCTAAAAAGCCTGGAAATAGAAGACCTTTGTATTCACAAATCACTGAAGGGAGTTCCAGTGCCTGGACAGCTTAACTGCCCCTTCAACCAACTCCAACCACATCTGAAGAAACCTTCACATTACTTGAATAGTCTAGAAAGTAAACAGCTCTGAAAAAGGTTCAGAACAGTTTTTGTGCCAACAAAGCTTGAAGCTTCCCCCAAGCCTGGCAAATTTTTTCACACCAAGACCACCTCCATTGCACTCTGGGAGACTGGTGTTTTAAGGAAGAGGTTTCYTTCCACTCTTCTGTGAAACCATTAAGTGCTTTCAACACACAGCTCACTCCTGACCTCACTTCTACACAACCATTCCTTATCCATAGCAGGACTGCTTCTCATTTACAGTAAGGTAAAGATGGCCCTCACTATATCACAAATTAGGCTTCTTTATTTTCAGAAGTATTCCCTCACCATTCACTATCATTTGTGACCTAGGTCACTAAGCCTTGGCCTCCTCCAGGTCAGCTATCTACAGCAGTGACAAAGTTGTTGCCATTCTATTTCTTTCTACACTCTGAAAAATTCTTTGGGATCCACCTGTGGTAGAAATACACATTTGTTTATTCTGTAATTGCTGTAACAGCTCTCCAGATCTCTCAAGAGTCATCCACCCATCACTCCAGAATCAGGGAGGACAAGCTATCATAAACAAGAAATTCCCTAACAGAAGAACTCATCTGAGAATCCAAAAAGCTTCTCATCTTTATCATCCCTCTCATCCAAAGCCTGGACAGAACTAGCATGCAGAACTGCTCTGAAGGAAGATGAGAAACTTATCTATGACCCTGTAAGCTCACCTGCACTGGAATCCAACTGGAACTGTGATATTTTCATCTTTTCTTCCAGAAAAACACAGAACTCCTGCTCTGAGTTAAAGAAGTCAGTATTTTTTAATTTAAAGATAAAAGTTCAGAGGGCCACAATAAAGCAGGTTAAATACAACAAAAACATTGGCCTTGATTTTTCAAAGAGTATATTCACATAAAATAATGTCTCCTTCCCCCAAACAAAGATGAATTTTATTTCCTAACCACTTTAGTCCACAACATCAAGGACAGGGAATTAGTAACAATACAGAGATAGCAAGAAAACTCTCTCAGCTATTGTTCCAAATATTATGTTGTGCCAAAAGGCTAATTTTAAAGGAAAAATCTTGYCATGGTCTAAATCACGTCTCCAGTTTCCTAAGGATTACTGCAATGAGAACAGCAACATCCTTAGCTAGAAAGACTCTATTTTTCCAAAGGTTATGAAAGGAGCAGATGTTCATCTGTGCAGTGAAGTCAAGCATCTGTGCTGRAGGCAAGCAGATATACTGACCAGTGAAAAACTGCAGGGGAAATATGGACTCCCTTGCACTTGGAAGTGTTTTATACAAGTGATGTGTGTGAAAATACAACCATCATGGACAGCAGTTATCCTATAAACAAAAACATTCCCWGAAAAGAAGGGGTGACACCTGGAAGCATTTGTTGCAAAGGAACAGCAGCTGTGCACAKGCACAGTGACTGAGCCTCTGCAGTGCAATGCAGTTCAGTTACACAGCCCAGCCAGGGGCTCTGTGAGCAAGAGCTGAGTTCCACCTCAGCACATCCTGACAAGCTGCACACCTGAGGCACTGCTGACTGTGGGGCAGAGCTTCACCCTGCTGGACTGCAAGGAACAACACAGCCCTCCCTTCCAAGCCTCTGCTYTGGAGCTTGTTTAAAAGCAAGGTGGTGGCCAGCTGTGGTGGAGGTCCCAGGGTGCTCCTTACAACTGTCAGGCTTTAGTGCTGGTGCCTGGCCTAAAGCCAAGCTCARATATTAACTACTTTGTCTTACTCCAGTTTCCTCCAGTGTTTCAAGGATATAGCAGGCTTGCTCCATGCTTCACACTGTACTCTCTTAGAGTGTGTTCAAGTAGCTCAACTCCTCAAACTGCTCACTAGGACCAAATGAGACATCTTGGCCACCTTTTCCTTCCCCCTGTTCYACTCTTTTCCCTCAGCTCTTGCTTCTGATCCTGGCTGCTGTTCTTTATTTCTTGACTTAGCAGTGATGACCCCTCCACAAAGGCATTTGAGAGAGAGGGGGAAAAACAGCCAAAAAAACCCAAACCAACAAATCCCAACACACATCCCAAAGTACATTAATCTCAAAATTCTGTGAGGAGTATAGTCACATTCACTTGATAAATAGTTGCTTTTCATAGGAACACTGTGTGTCTGACAGAGATAACATCAAGTTTATTTCTTCTTTAATTTTGAGCCAACAGAAAGAAATTACACTGAGCCCAAAGAGGCTCAAAATTCTTTAACAGCATTGTACTGCCCCAATAAAAAACTTGTAAAAATAATTCCTGACACTGCTTCCATACAATAAAAATCAGTTTGTTAAGACACTGCATATCCACTGAACTCAATCCTCATCTACARCTGAGTGACTAAAAGATATGCATTAATTCAAAACAATTCTGTTGCTTCAATGCTCCTGTTTAGTGCCATAACAGAAGCAAGATGTTAAAGTACAGCAATATTCATGTCAGAAATTTGATTTGGACAGACTTTGTTACTATTTATATTACCAGTTTTGCTAAAATGAGTAAGGCATAAATATAACAACAGCTTACTTTCTTAACACAGAAACACATGGCTACTAAAAAAACCCACCCAGGAGTGACTTCTGGAAAACAATACAGACTTCAATGGTTGTCTRGGAGAAGGACTGTTTATAGTTTAAYCTTCARTTCACCACAGTGTGACACTTATCAGATAAGGTTACATTTCAATAAAAYAAGCACAGGGAGGGAGAACAGAGAGCTTGACTGCATCATGAGCAGCAGCAGGGCTGTTCATATGTCCAGTAGTGAGGACAAGGCAAGTTAATTGTTCAAATATAAGAAAAATTTATGCAGCTGCAGAGAGCTTGGCTGATTTTAAAAGGCAAGTGGCAATTATTTTGTTTCACATCGTTTTCTCCCATTTATCCTATTATTGATGAGTATTTTGGCCTTTCAAAGTACATCTGATATAAGAAATTATATACTATTCATGGGGAATTAATAAATTAGATCATTTTTTTTAAACTCCAAGAGACTTCCATCCAACACTGCAACTCCTRYCTTCAGCAAAAACCCATAAATTCTYCTGCATAAGAGTTTTTMTTTCTAYCTAATGAACATAGCACAYTTGATACATTTAATGTATTTACATTACTGTACAAACCTGTGCCATTTACAGGGATAGGATTAACAGATTAGTGCCCTAAACTCAGATGCAGGAACATATAAAGATGGGTTTTGTTTTCAGTTTTTGTGCACTTCTGACAGCAGAGACAGTGTTGATTAAAGAAGCTCAAAAGCTACTTGTATATAAAACTCAGGTAGCCATGTGTTTCTGAAACTAGAAAGTCTGTATTGATCAATTCTGACTTTTTATGTCTGATGAGCTTCCAAGACTTTCACTCAAAAATAATAAAGTCTAAAAGCAGAAAAAATTGCCCAGTCCATCCTTTTCCCACAACTTTCCCATTTGGTTTTGTCATTTCCCCAGGCCTTCATTCCAATATGTGCACTTCCGTGCTACTGAAGTCATTTGGCTCATTTTTCTAGCTATCAGTCTCATGCTGCTATGCCAGAAACTGATTTTTGTGTGTGCATCTGAGGAAGCAACCTGCTGGGTTCTGCTCTTCCTGATATTGTTGATGAAATTTACCTTAAAATTAAAAAA
>CADDXX010000173.1:1343414-1458316 GCA_902810485.1 Alauda arvensis | reverse complement strand
AAAGTCAAGAGTAGCCAAGTGGTGCTTTAAACACTTTAAACACTGAAGCAAAAAATAAGAAACTCCTRGAAATAAGAGCAAGCTACAGATTTTTGTAGAAAAATCTACATTGTGTGAGCCTGTGAAACTCGTGTGACTTTAAACATGGATTTTAAAAAAGTAGAAGAAATAAAAGATTTAAAACTACCAAGATTAAAAAAAAAAAAAACAAAAACAAAACAAAAACAAATAAACAAAAAAACCCCCAAACCATAAAATAGTACCTTGTGATTTTTTTAAGCATACTCAAGTCCTAAAAGAACAATAGCTCAGCTGAACTGTAGGTGCCTACACTTACAACTGGATTTCCATCAAYTGCTCTGGGGATTGTCCTGGGTTTTACCTAATTTTCCCAAATTTTTTAGAGAAAAAAAAAATCTAGACTATTTGGAAGTATTTAAATTMATTCCTCAGCCAAATACCCAAATGCAGTTCTCTGGTTTTATTTCCCTGTCTACAGAGGCACAATAACCCTATGCAGGGTGCACAACACATTGCATCCATACACTCTCCAATACTGCAGGTTCAAGCACCAGTCATGCTTAGCTTAATGCAAAATAAACACACAGAAAGAATAATGTTTCATTGGAGTTCAACTCTAATTATTTGATTCCCCATACTGTAAACCTCTGTATGTCAAAGTTAGCAAACAGCACTCTCATTATTCACTATTTTGTTAAAATTGTTCATCAAATCCCTCATCCTCCTTCTCTCCCTTTCTTTCTTTCTGCACAACTGACCTCCTCTGATCTAGAAAGAACCCTGCCAAAGAGCAGAGACATCCATYTCTGCTCTTTATACACAGGAGATGTCACCAGATACATGTTGGGTTACTGCAGAAAAAGAACACAAATAACTTCCAGCTACAAAGCTGMKAACTCACACTCAGAAAGGTCTGACTTGGCCTTCAGAGTTACTGACAGCCCCTCCTGACTGGAGCTTATAGGTGGGGCAGAAGGTTTGTGAACAGTGTAATAAATACAGAGCTCCAGTCTAAACACAGCTCGCCATGAATAGAATCCTCTCCGTAGGGTAAGAGTGAGAATGACAGCCTTGGGGCCCGTGGGGGATTGTCACTAGGAAACTTGTGCCTTGCTCTCAGTAAAAGGGACTCTCCAAGGTGGTTACCATGCCCTGAAGTCCCTTTAACTCGTATAGAACACACTCCAGACCCGTGGCATTTCTCATTCAATTGAAAACAAAGAATCTGATTTTATCTAAATTAATTCCGGAGCTTCCCAGAATGAAGCAATTGTTYCTCTGAGTTACTCTGTTTTAGTTAGTAGATTTATTCCCCCTAAGGCCATTTGGAAGTTGGACTGAAGCATCTCTCCACTGTCAGTGTTACAAAAGAATGTCTAATCAGACAGAGCACTGAAACCAGAGCAGCAGCATGGCCATCTCAACTGCACAACAAAAGAGATGTGAGATAGCAAAAATACTAAATTGTCTTGCAGTTTAGAATAGAGCCCCTGGACAGCTTGCTGCAGRCAGGACTGTTCCAGTTTCAGACCACATCACTACTGACCTCATTTAACTTGTCTTCCAAATAGGCTGCACAAGGAGTTAACAGCACCTCTGTGTTCTTCTGGAGCTGACAATCAGACAACTTCAGGTTTCTAGTCCATACCTATGAGGCCATTGTCCAAGTAACTTTTTACCCTAAAGACAGTGGCATATGCACATAAAAAAASCAAACCCTGCAAACCTGCCTTTTATCTCCTTTTATCAGTATAGTTTTCAGAAAAATACACATCTTGGATTATTATTTTAAAATCTGTAGTAAAAAGCAAACTTGTTTTTAAACAGGCTGTTTGATACCTTCAATAATTAACTGGTTGTGTTTGAATACCAATAGATACGAGATACCAATGATATTAAGATATGAGAGCAACACTGATATGAAGTGAATGTGATGAGAGTGTGAAGAGACAGAACAGCATGCAAGGGCTCTTGCCTCAGGTCTGTGGCAGAATCAGCAACACCTGCATGTTGTTCCTGATAAACATTTGTCCAACACATYCACAGAGACCTACATCATGGAAATTCTAAATATTATTCAGTCTATATGATCTTCTTTATACCCTTATAATGACAAGTTTTTTCTAATGTCAAACCTAAGYTTCCTTTGCCTCAGTTTAAATCTAWTTCTTCTCATCTGCTCCACCAAACAAAAAWAAAAAAAAGCCTTCTTTTTAGTACTCAAAAGTATTTGAGTAAAAGATTATATCTGCCTCCAACACAGTCTTCCAATCTTTCGAATAAACAATATGAATTTGTTCAAACTTCCCTGAGAGGTAAGATTTTAAAATCTGTTAAAGATAATCCCTGCTGCTTTCTGTTTCTCTCCAGACTGTCCACTACTTTCCTGAAAAGCAGTGCAAAAGCCCAAGGATTSCAGCCAGGATCTCACTAATGCTGAGCAGGGTGGAAAGTGTGCAGGCTGCAAGCCTTCTCAGAGATGCCAACGTTTGGGATGAGTGACCCATCCACAAGAGCACAACAGGAAATTCCAGCAGTTCCCAGCTCCAATCTCTGGCAATTTGAATAGCAACAGAGTGGTTTGGGTCCAGCCTCTGTCTCWGACATTTCTATCTCTGCAAGAGAAAGAGCTGCCTATGAGCAACTGGGTGGTTCTCTACTCACTCCATGTCTGCTCTCACTCACAGGAATTCTTTTTTTCTATGTCTTACATAATGAAAATGCTCCAAAGCTTTAGTAACTATTTGTGACCTATAATACTCCATACAATTACTCAGCCATTAACCATGATGAGCCTCTTTCAACCACATGTATATTTATTAAAAACAAAAAGAAACCAGAAAATCCCTTATGCACAAACAGAAGCCATTTATTCCCAGAACTTTTTTCTGATTGCATTGCTTTCCACATCTTACTCTAATGTTTTCATATTTACTTTTCARTACACAAAGTCTGAATGTTTCTAATGCTTACCTTTCTGTGTTCAATTGAAGGCTGTGGGATGACAAACTGAAATCCCAGCACTGCTAGGGAACTGAGAAGTCTGAAAAGGCAAACAGTGAAACAGAACAGGTAATTACCACTAATACAAACCACACATCTACAACATCTTACAGGGCTTCACTCTGCAAGGAAAGATTGAAACACTGCAATACCATTGCTAACCAAAGCAGGCTCACTAAACTGTATGAATTGTTCTTAAAAGATTCTGCTCACAGCAGGCTCATACCTGAATGTACCAACCAGGTTCATACATAGATTTGTCCAGCTAGAAAGCAAAAGTGAACYAAACAGAATCCATTGATAGTATTTCACATAACCTCATGTTTAAACCTGAAACTTCCTGGCAGTGCATAGTTTAACACCTTAGYATTCAGTGACAAGCTGACATATGCTTTGCAATGTTTCTAAAGTGCTAAGTAAGAATTCACCCATCTGTGGACCACATCTGTTTCWAGCTCTGGCTCCTCATCTTACAGATGAACACTCCACCTCCAGTACACAGGAAACAGAAAGTAGGTTCTTCCCCAGCTGCCTAACACTTGTGAAAATTTAATAACCTAATGGGCACAGAAGATGGAAAGYAGTGAACACAACCCACCAGAGACTCAGGATAAGCAGCCAAGCATCACCCCAGTCCCCACATCCCCAGTCTGAAAGGAGTCATAATGGGAAGCMAGCCCAAACCAACTGTTCTGTCCAGCCTCACCACTGCAGGAGCCTGTCACAGYTTAGGCACAGTTAGCTCAGTCTTTTGTTTGCAGTAATTTGCAACAGAGACTGGTCTGTCTCCTTCTACAAGCCCCTTCACCAGAAAATATGGAGAGGTATGGCAAATAGGATCAAGCTAWCTTTGTATCAGGAGTTTCACTTTTCAGTCTCCAAAGGGTATGGTTCAGACCCACTGTAAGGGGGAAAGCTGCTAATGATTTKCTGAATTTCAATGCAGAAGTAAAACTGAGGATTTGGATACAAAATACATCTGCAAACTCATGGTCCGGACAAAATCCAGCTGCATTTCCTATTCACARCTCTTTCCTTTGCTCCCTACCCAGTAACCCTTAAAACATTTCTTATTGTTTCAGGTATTTTCTGAGACAGACCTCCTAAAGAGAACGGGTTTTTAATACTGAGCAGTTAATTACCACCAATTCTAATATTCTTCTGCTAGGGAGAATGTTTATCTTGTGTTTTCTGTGTTTGTTCTTGCTAATATACTRCAAAAGGAACCATTAGGTAAGCACTGATTGCACATGGCCTATCATCACCTCACCACCTATGTCCCTCTCTATCAAAGCAATAAACCAGTTACAGGCTACAAAAAGTCATTACTTCTTTACTGCCTTGTCAATTTAGGAAAAAAAAAAAAAAGAAGCCCTTTAAAAGTGTGTTAGAAGGAAGTCTGGTCTTTCAGAAAGCTATTATTTGTGATAAAACAAAATATAGAGGAGACTGAAATCAGAGCCAGTGTAAGACCCTATAAAGAAATCAGAGCAGGAGTCAAAACATCAGTTCAGAGCAGGGCCCAATCACACAGTGGTACATGGAAGCCAAAGGCACAAATGARTAAACTGATTTGCAAATCACACCTGAAATCAAAGGCAGAAACAGACCTCCAAACTGTAAGATTACAGCAACGAGTTTGTCTTTAGCTCACGTGCCTATCTCTTTTTTAAGTCCCAACTCTTCTCAATGAAAAATGACAAGCATCTARGTAGGTGGAGTGCAGTGCCTGACAGGCCCAGCCTACATCCTCTGCAAATTATATTTAACTTCCTCCTCAGAATCCTCCTATCCACCCCTGCTCCCTTATGGCTTCTGCTCTATAATCCCTCAGAGCATGTGAAAGAAAGTTCAGACTTTCARTAAGGAAATGAATGCTTTCATCCTCAACAGGACAGGATTTTTCTGATCAGTCCAACAGTCTACAGATTTCCATGTGYAAATTCTTCTGAAATCATGCACAAGGTTGTAAGTTCTGAGCTGAATGAGAACTGTAATCTTCAAAGCAAATTACTGACCAGATTAAAGTTTTCAGTTCTAAAATGCAAACTTTTRGTATATGTGTGATTACTCTGTGCCAGGCTTTTCCTGACCATTTTTAAGGAGGTTGAACTGCAATCACAYCTGTATGTACAAGGCTCAAGAACTATAAAGATAGATTTTAAATTTGCTTCTGTATCTGCAATTGGATCTGTCAGAAACAATGGTATCAAGCTACTATTTCAAACACTCAGGAAATCTGCCAGGAATATTTAAGCTATCCTGAGGTAAGCCCATAGCTTCAAATCAGTGTGTGGCTATTTAATTTTTTTAATGTTATTTCCCTCAGCAGCTTGCTTTGGCTAACTTCTCTGGACTAGGCTTTTTTATTTGTCATGCATGACTAACTTWAAGCCTCCCAAGCTACAAAAATAGGCTTCTCCAATTTCAGTGGGCTTGGTTCAGGTAATTCTCACAGTGCAGAAAAGCCWAAAAGAACAAGTGCTTCTCAAAACAAGGCAAAACTTTTCAAGTATACCTGAACAGGTGAGGTACCAATTGCAGCTGACTGGAGGCTGTATAACTCAGGCTCCCAGAACCTTGCTGGTACAGCCCCTGCTCTCACAGTTCAGGCACTGTTTGGAGCCAAGCACCCAGYTTGTGGTCAGATTTTAAACTGTCTCACTTTCTTTTATTGGCAACACCAATTGCCAGTAATATAGAAACCATAAAATAGAARCATAACTGTAAGCATAAATACAAACAACTGTGGAAAAGGGGAAGGCACAAGCACAAAGCAAAGCAAGACTAGGTCTGTTGTAGGAGTAGCATGAAAAATTTTGCAATTTAACACTTCATTTAGGAACACCTCTCAGAGTTCTTCCTAGGCAGTGCAGTGAGAGTTAGCTCTGCAGGAATGAAGCTAGAGGGTACCAAAGCAGGTCTCTCACATGTTGCTGTCCCTTAGTAGGTACATTTTATGGAGGAATATTATGGCCAAGTGTGGATTGTGCAGATACAGGTGATCAGTACYGATTAGTGTAGTGTGGCTCTTGTCTCACATTCCCAACTTCCTCCCAAATCTGCTGAACAGTCCAAGTCTGGGACAGCTTGGGAAGAGCTATGCAGGTCACCTTTCAACACTGGTAGTGTCAGCAACGTGTGACAGATCCATTTAGATGGAGAATCTGCCCTGGCATATTAGGAGGGTGCTGAAGTTGCAATTCAAATATTGGTGTCTTAGGAGAAGCAAGGCTGGAGCAGAGGAGTTCCAGTAACTCCATSCCAAGGACAGAGCACTCAGCTGTCATCCTGTGCAGGAGGTCAGCCTGTGTCTGTGTGSCACCAGGGCTGCCTGGCTGCTCTGAACCTGCTCGCCCAAGGACAGCACAGAACCAGACAGACCAGCTTACAAACAGCTCAATGTCTCCTTTGTTAGGAAAGCTCTTTGAAAGGTCTTTCCTATGTTTGCCCACTGGCAAACTGTTTCAGGAATGTGTAAGACAAATCCGTGAATGAATTGCAGCACAGGTACTGAAACATGGAAATCAGCAATTAAAGCCCAGTGAGTGCAACTGTACAGCCTCACCAAAAACACAGGAACCTTCCAGTAATACAGACCATCACACTGGCACTGACCAACAGATGCTCTAAGTATGAACAAACACTGAGAACTTTCTTTTTTCAATATCACCAGAGAAAGCTATGTCTGGTATGCACAGACTTGAGTATTTGGTCTTGGAACAAGATTTCTATTTGCCCTCCTACGATACAGACACTTTTAACAGCAGAGCAAGAGACCACCATATGGAAATTTACTGCAGCGTGTTAAGAGCATATTAAACAWGATTTTAAATGTTTTATTGCATCACTTACCTCAAAGAAACTATTAAACTGTCTACCATGATCTTTTAATGCAAGGTATCTTGAAGTGAAAAATACCTCTTCACTGCGGTACAGCACAATGACAATCACACACAAAACCTACAAAAAGAAAGGAGAAAAWCTATTAACACTGCTTATTCAGTATTTTCCAGGATACAGACCTACAGTAGTCATCTCTACTGCCATTCTTGGGACTTTACAGCAATTCAAAGTGGATATCCAGTGCATGTTACAGGACTGAACTGTATGCACACCATTTTTGCAACAGGATTTCAATACCAAAGTGCTCTGCAGAAGTGCTGTGGGATGCAAAATCTTAGTTTGATTCCCAAGAAAGCAAATCTGATGTTAGATTTACTTGCCTTTTTAATTTGCATTCCTGCTATGTAACTTGTATAACAATAAAGCAAACAACCTCATTTAATAAAGTGTTAATAAAATTCACAGAACTGAAACTGGGTTAGCAACTTCTAATGTGCAGTAATATTATTAACACACTCTGCATGTTGTGAGCAATGCAAGGATGGCTCTGAGAGTGCTCACACAGCTGGCAGAAAAAGCCTGAAGAGCACTGTTGTTTTCTCTACTATGGATGGAAGACCTACCCACAATGAAGTTAAATGCCTTGCCCACAGTCAAGTAGGAAATCTGGAGTTAAACAGCATTCTAAATATAAATTTAACTATCCTTGTTTCTAAGTAGTATCAGTGCATCACGACTACTGTGAACACACAGAAACCCTACCAGCCCTTGGGAGGATTACCCAAGCACACTTTCATTTGTTTATAAATAATCTCAAATGTTCAGACATCTGGGAAGTCCTTATTTTAGTAAATTTGTAATCATATATTGGGCATCTAAAATGCACCAGAATTTTCAGGTGGGAAAGAGATCCTTGCAGTAAGGAAAAATCAGAAGGGCTGGTGGGAGAGTGGCAAGRAGGGAGGAAAAGAGGAAATAAAACACTTAAAACTGAACCTAAAGCCATACATTTCAAAACTTGGCCAGCCACTGTCTGTATCTTCCCCTTTCCAAGTGATTACGTGTTGAAATGCAGTGGAGTGAAGAGAAACAAGAGAACWTTGCTGTTCACAGATAAAGAGCTCTCAATTTCTGTCACACAGCCAGATCATTGAAAACTGCCTAGAATGGGACAGGACTGACAAGAATGTAAGAAATGTGCAGTTAGATAAATTACACATCCTGCTACTAAGAAAATGCAGATTGTTTGCAGGTAACTGGACAGGTCAAATATTCCCCACCTTCACCTAAAAATCAAACAACAAATTTGGTTAGGAAAATCCTAAACTACTTGTAACATATTCAGAAGATAATTCTACTATTGATTAATGATTTAAATGTTTAGTATTTTAATGGAAGGCATTAAAAGTTGAGTAATTGGGAAGTATCACAGCAGAAGTTCTGTATGTAACAGTTCTGAGTTAGTCCTGAGGAAGAGAAAGCACTAAGGCTGAGCTAAACTTCATCCTCTCCTGCAGTTTCACAGTTGTCAGTAGATCTTAACAGGTTTTCTCAAACTTATTCACTGTTTTCACTACTTAACACTACAAAATTTGCTTTTTTTAAGATGGGAAGCACTTCTGAAAACACCTTTTTAGTCTAGATCTGCAACACTTCACACTRTTTGGGATTTTAGCACATTCAGTAAAAGCTGCATCCCTTTAAACCTTAGGCAAGTCCACACATGCAGCAGCACCACCAGGTATTTAGACAGATCCCCTAACACAGGGCTTACTGATTCTGAACTGAGAAGGAAACAAAKGTCTCACTGCCTACAACCTGACTCCTAATTACCAGGCATACTGGGGCAATAGTTGTTTATATCACCTATGGAAGATGGAGAATCTGCCTGTAACATGGATTGTAACCARCATGGTTTCAAGCTCTTATCATCTTGGAGTTTTTTCCAGATGTAATCTCTTTCAGAYTTTTCACTCCACAATAATCTTTTCATCCAATAGCCTTGTATGGAGTGACACAGTCTCAAAAGAACACTGCTCCAGGATACAAAAAAGTGAAAAAGCAATGTACACTCCACTAATCCCTTCTATAAACTGCACCTCGTTTGAAAACCAGGCAAGATAATATGATAGATCCAGTTTTGCAAAGAAACAAAAGAAAGACCCTGAGTGTTTCTGGAGTCTGTTCTTTAAAAGAGTGCCTAAAGTCCACACATATGTTTTCAATTTTTTTTCAGTTCATTTGTATCTTCATTGTCAGTGGCAGGTTGCATTACTAACTCTACTTTCAACTGCATTTCAATGCCTTTTTCAAAACACCTCTTACTGTAACTCACAGATGCRTTTCTTTTGAAGAATCATTTGTAGCACAGAGTGTAAAAACTGCTAAATATTTAAGTGACTTTAAGAGCTTGTTTTCCAGATTGTGTAAGAGCTTAGGTGCTCACAGCCTCCTGAAAGGCATGTCATTTTGGCAGCGGTGTCTTTGATATGAAAATGTGCAAACGTGACAATCATTTTCCCTCCAGAAGATCCAGGGCAAAATGAGTAACTGRAATGGCTACACAGTTAACACTGGGATTGAATAACATGAATTTGGCAGGGAAACTTTCAAAAGCCTGATGAGGTGTACTTGTGCTCGGTGAGTCTTGCATTGTAAAAGTCAAATTGCCTTCCCAGAAGGGGCTGAAAAGCACTATAGACCTTTCTAGCAAAAAAACTCTCTAGCAACCCTGCATACAGCAGAGCAGATATTAATTTCTCAACTGGARCAACCCACACTCTTCTACTTCAGAGTCAGCAAGTCTTTCTCCACTGCATTAAAATATTTGACATTTCAGCAGTCTTCCCTATTTCACTTCCATGCTGGATGAAAACAAGATCAATCTGCGAAACTGGGTGGGAAAAAAAAAAACAAAACAACAAAAACACAGCCCTCCCAGACAACCAATGAATCAAACCAAGCAACCCAGCCACCTGACAGGACGGGATAGAACACAAACCTCTCCAGAACCGGTGTGGCAATCAAAGGGAGAGGTTTCCATTGCACAGAATCAAATGTGCATTGGGTCACACAAATGATTAAAGGAGCCTGCTAAAGTCTCCTCCCCTTTGACACTGCAGTCAGTGGTTTTAACACCTTCCAACTGCTGCTGCCAGTCTCAGCAGTTACCCTACCAAGCAATGAGCCAATCATAACCATCCTTTAACTGACATTTGCCCAGACCCWTCCTCACAACATTAGAAAACAAAAATACTAATTTGTAATGGAGATTTCAAAAAGGAGTGGGGATGGATAATGGCAGTAAAAATATAATCTAATAGGCTTATAGGCAATCACAGAAATTTCCTGATAAGGAGGAAAAAGGACTTCTCAAAGAGTTAAATGACACAATACACAGAATTATCTGGACAGACACCACAGATACAGTGCAGAAATTTAAGAAAAGAGGAAGAAAGTTCTTCTGGGAAATCAAAGTACAAGTTACCCTTTGGCTAATTAACTTCAAGCAACCTCTTCCTACTAAGAGGTTTGAAATTTCGCAGAGAGCCAATGTTATCCAAACCTCTTAATTATCATGGGACCACTCACATGTGGCTTTGCATGTGACTGTGCCCTTTGTGCATTGTGAGTGGCCTGTATTTCACTTCCACGAATTCCTGTGTCATTTGGGCATCAATCTATACCTCCTGTGAGTGCTGTCAATGCACATACATCCATCTGCATCTATGTATTACCTGTAACAGAAATTCCTGAACATGAGCATGTGCACAGTACCTACTTCAACAATCCAAGACCCTCTATTTAACTCACAACAGGAATGTGAGATTCATCACATAGAAACATTCACTAACTCAACCAAGTTCAGAAGTGCTCTGAGCTGTYAGCCTCTTCTACCCTGGTGACTTACATATACATGAAGCCAACTTCAATTTCCTTCAGCACTGATCTCTTTGGTCAGATTATGGATCTTGCCAGCTACTGACAATGGCAACTTGAAGCAGCTATGAAAGCTGAGCATTGTTCCAAAGTCATGCTTCCACTGATAGGAAAAGTTCTCATTTTGTTTTTGAGGGATTTTTGTTTGGTTTTGGTTGGTTGGTTGGTTGGGTTTAGTTTTTGGGGGGGTTTTTGTTTGTTTTTTTGGGGGGTAGTGGGGGGAATCATAACTAAAGAATATTTAGAAACATGTTAAAGAGAATATAACACCCTTTAAGACTGCCTTTGAATCTGTTGCCTTGCAYGTTGGTAAAGTATATTGTATCTGTTGGTTTAGTTGTTCAAATCTATTAAATCATGTTCAGTGCAAGTCCTTTGGATTGCATCCAAAATTCACTACATTCACAAGACTTTGATAAAGCACTCACAGTTTGCCAGGTTTATCTAGCTACATAATTTGTGCATACATCCAGCAGCTTGAACTGCAGCTGTTGACATTTACCACCASAGTTTTAATCTCTTCAAACATTCATTAACTACATACACTTGTCTCTGAAAGCTGCATAAAAGAGRAATCTAGCATTAGATCTGATGAAAAGTTCTGATACTTCCATGGAGCAAACATTTTATTAAAACAAGAATGGCAAGTGACTCCACCTAATCCTGAGGCYAAGAGCCACCCYRGGGTAACTTAGGAATTTTGGTCCCATTTCTAGASCTTTAATTCAGCAAATCTTTCACTTCTCAGCYAACAAGTTCAGCTYATTTGTCTGCATTTCAGTGGAAGAACTGTGTAACCCTATTATTTGGCATCCAACCCTATAATATTTAATTGTTCTCTGAAAATCTAGCAGGCAAAGGTGGCAGAATCCAACAGTGACCATACACACAATTTCCCAAAATATCCATTCACAAAATGCAAATTTAGGCTTTTAAAAATATTGTTATGCTGGAAGGTGCCATAGTCAAACTATGTGCTTCCATCTTTCTTGAAGAACATATAATTTAAGATCAAACAAGAGTTGTGACATTAATCCTGTAAGTAAAGGGGAGAAGCAGGAAAAGTGCTTGCTTATGGGTCATGAGCTGCAGTCATATTTGAGTAATAGGATTTGTTTCTTTTAATTTTTCTTAATCTTTGTTCACAACACTGATTAGATATTTGCTGAATGTGCACTAGTAATAAAAATATCATAAAAGGGGAAGGATTGCATCATCAGCCTGGTCTAAAATTTGTTTAAGACTTCTTAAACTCAATAATTGGCTTAAATATGGATTTAAGGCCATAGGTCTGATAATCAATKAAAGTATATTGTTGTGGTATAAAATATGACATATAGTTAGCTAACACTTACCTGAGTACTGATGTAGAAAGATATGGAAAAAAAAAACATTGAACAGCCTGAAAAGCCAGGTAGAAATACCTGAATTCTCCCTAAGCATTGACACAAAATAGGTGAATCCCTCATTGTTATGACAAGCAAGAGAAACCAATCTGTGTGAACACTGCTATGACTGAACATTGACAGTCTTGCCTCCAAAATGAGCAGTAACAGCACAAATTTGTTTTCAACAAGCTGCTGTTCTAAATCCTTCTCTCCCAAGTGCAGGAAGGTGGAGTGGTGCTTTAGATTTGGMTCATGTGCTGTTTTGAGACCCACTCCATTTGGTGGAAACTCAGGTGAAACTGTCTGCTGTGACTGGTCATTGGAATGGCCTGGATGGAAATAACTGMGAGAAGGATTATAAATGAAATGTCAGTCTGCAAATCTATTTATTGGGTAGAAGTCCTAATGATACTGATATTGCAAGGCATATAACTGCATTTCAGAACAACCAGGAAGCACAGAAATTTCTTAGAGCCTCTGTTAGCCATGCTRATTTCTTTTCCTGTAAATATGTCAAAGAAAATGAACTTTTCTTATGTTCTTTTCAGGACTTAGTTAATGAAGGCCATTTTCAGAATTGAAGAAAGGTTGAAAATGAGAATCTTCTCCTAGTCTGCCTTCAGAACAGGCTCCCAAGAGCATTTAACTGATGGTTCTGAGGACCTACTGTCTTTTGCATGGAAACCAAGGACCCACCAGCCTCACTCAGAGAGTTGTAACACACCCTGTTTGAAAAGGTCATAGAAAACAAATATTTCAGCAAAGCTAATTGAAGGCACATGTACAGGGAAAGTAAAACAACATATTTCAGGAGTATAATCAGCTATTTCTTAGTAATACARCTGGGAAACACCCCTCTCATTATGTRAAAATCAAGTATRTTACATAAYTATTCYGAAGTTAGAAGATACCTTCCTTTTGCAAAAAGGAAACATGCTTTTCACCCATCTGTTTAATAAGAATGTCTGTCTGGCAGACACAAGTCTTTTTTGGTTTTTTTTCATTTTTTAAAACTTCTTCCCATGAGAATGGTGTTCAAGACACATTGTAAATACATGGCTGAGTATCAATATCCCCCATGAAAGGACAAAATATAAGAAGCTGTGCCTCAGAGAATAATTTTTAAAGTATTAGACAACATTCAACATCATTTATAGCGAAGAACAAGTGTCCCTGTTGCTAAAATACCCTCTGAAAGAAATATTTCATTTACTGGTAAATAGATGTGTGTGTCATTAGCCTACCACAATTAACTCTCTGCAYTGCTCCAACACAAATAGAAAAACTGATGTAAACTACCCTTTCCATAAATTAGAGCTGATTCACAGTAACAGGATAGTAAAAGGAGTCAGCAGTTCCTCTGTGAACTCACAAAAACATTTCTAACAATATAAAATCCTGAACTTCACAGCTGTGATTTCCTAAGGAAGAAATTAAGCAGTAGAGGAAGGATTAAATACATCCTGATAAGGAGGAAAAAGGATTTCAGTTCTCATAACTATTATTTTTTTAATAAAAAAATATCCCTATCAAGCTATTATGTATGAACACATACAATCTCAATAAATTAACTTTTACAAAGTTCCTTCTGTCCTATTGGCATGATTTCTGAGTTGTGCCACCAGTGTCAGAACACAACATGGAGGACAGTATGAGATGTGGACTTGTAATCTGTGCTTGCTTATTCAGAAATGAACTCTTTTCTTTGGAGTATCAGTGGGAAGCATCTCTCTGCATAAGYAGTACCTCCAAACAACACTGCCTTCTGGGAATATTCCTGCATTATCCACAGCAGACAAGGRTAGAAGTGTTTCAGTACAGGGACACTGCAAAAGTCAAACCAAATCACTTTTAAACTTGTTAGCCAACCTCTAATGGCTAAGCTAAGCCTTCTTAGTCCTTGGAAGAGATCACTTTGCATCTTTCAGTTACCAGAGCAAACACAGACTTGTCMAGAATGACTAGGGATTTTTCTTATGGGTAGCTATTCATATCCACTATCATCAGAGATGTTTAATTTTCTAAAGTTAAACTCTATGCAGAGGAATAGTTACTAACTGGAACATGTACCTATAAATAYAACACAGGCATCCTTTTGAAATTAGCAGTAATATCCTTGGGATTCAATTTCAAACTTCAGCTACAGTGACTCCAAGAGCTTCTGTAGCATTGTTCTCGTTGTACTAAACTATAAATGGGCTAAAAACCATTTTTGGGGAACTKCAGAGATTTCCCTGCCTGTTATGTAGCTCTCTGCCTTGGGCTAGGCACTCTAAAGAAAGGCTGGCATTCCCTCAAGACTGAACAGGTCTTTGACACAGAAGAACAATTAGGGGGAAAAAAGCCAACCAAACCCAACCCAARCCTATTTGTTAGTACAGGTAAAAGCAAGGCAATTCCAAGTCAGTTTATTAGTCCATATAGAAATAAAATACATTTATAAATGGCTGTGCCAGGCCACAACCCAACAAATCTCTCCCCTGCAGTCTGGCAACAAAGGAACGATGTCTTGGCAGACCAAGGACTATCCCCAGTGTTTCAGTGCAGGGCTGCACTGCTGCCCAGTGGCTCCTGTACTTTCTCTAATCCCAAAATAACCCATCAAATCCTTTTCTACACAAGTTTTCCAGGACAAGTGTTTTAACAAACATTTCAATACCACCAAAACTGGAAGGAAAAACACCATAGGTACCCAGTGACACACATTTTGTACTAACAAATGTCCAAGGAAAAGGGACCAAGGCTTTTGTAACAGACTCTAAACATGATGAAAGTCCTCTTCCCTTCAGTCCTCCTCTRCAGTCAGCAA
Source organism: Alauda arvensis (assembly GCA_902810485.1). Taxonomy (NCBI): domain Eukaryota; kingdom Metazoa; phylum Chordata; class Aves; order Passeriformes; family Alaudidae; genus Alauda; species Alauda arvensis. The sequence goes on along the minus strand of CADDXX010000173.1, from coordinate 1,443,310 downwards.
AGGGCTTTATTTTGKCAAAAAAGGAGATTTCTCTTTTCTATCCTGCAATTCCTACATGACTTGGGCTTCACTTCCATTACTGACCTGTCACTGCTCAGGTGACAGCAGTGCTGCAGCTCAGCTGTCATGAAAAAGCTGAGCAACAGCCTGAAGGTGCTGCACTGTATTGGGGCATGGAGGGGCAGAGGTACACCATCCCAAACATCCCAACAACACTTTGTCCTCCAGCATTTGGGATAATTTGGGCATTAAACCCTTGCTAAATTGTTTCGGTACATGAGAGCAACACAAGGCTTCAACTGACCAGAGGCCAGACACAAGGATGTAGAACTTCCCAGGTACCCAKGTGGGAATTTATTTTAGGGACCACTGAAAAATAAGTGATACATGTCCAAAATAAACAGTGCTGRGATTATTATGGCATCCTGGTAACTGCTGACTGTGCCTTTGCTCAATAAAGCATAAAAATCAACTGCTCACATCAAGGAAATGTTAYATACCTAATAGCAAGGCTTAGATGTTTTATTTTTTAAGAGGAAGTACAGAAAACTGCTATGTCATGGACAGAAAAACAGTTCAGCATGTAGCTTACACATCTTCATTGTGCATTTCAGAGTCYAGGCTCCTGAAACATCTTGAAATGAATGATTTGTCCAAGATTGCCTAAATTACTTTGTTATTAAATAATATTATAAGAATGATGAGATTCTAATTTATTTCTGATTAAAATTCTCTCTGATGTGAGGCTCCCCACATACTGGTACAGAAATGCAACAATAGAGTTTGAAGATTTATTGTTTTCTTTTATGTTTCTACATAATGATGAATAATAGATCTAATGAGAGATCTTGCAAGAGCTCTGTGAAATGAAGTATTTTTTTCATAATTTTGAAACAGAATACCAGGGAACTTCAACCCAACATGAAACAATAAACAATGAATGGATCTCTGACAGCCAGCTGGAAGGATGGCAGTAAGTTCTCTTGTCCATCTTTTGCAAATATTAAATTCTGCATGCAAGTAAATACAGGGATAACTCAGAGAACACACTGAAGAACTGTTTCACAGAGGTCTATTTAGCTTTCATCCACAGTAAAATTTAGATGAGGTCTCCATCTCCRCACAACAGCATGGACATTCAATATGTTTATCTGCTGGGCTTGATATATATAGAATCTTACAGATAGTTCAGTTCCAAAACTGGACTGGCAACCAAGAGAGTAGCATCAGATGCCAATTGTGCTGCCAAGCCTGTACCACTTAAAGGGGTACATTTGCATCTCTTTTCTATGGGAAGATGTTAATGAAGAAAAAAGGGAAAACACTAAGTTACTAAGCTTTAATCAATAAAGATGACAAACAACACTATCATTGTGTCTTTTCAAGGAAGATATATTAAGATTCAGCATGATTAGTCACAGCAGAAGAAATGTAAAATCCCTCTGTTCAGAAATCCAGAAACAATTTACAGTTTCAATTCTACCCCCAAGACTGATGCCACTAAATATTATTTTCCTGAAGCCCTTATTTGGCTCAGGTTCCAGAAATCTCCTAATGCTTGTATCAATCATACCTCCATGTGGTGAACCCTTCAGCCCCCTGCATTTTAAAGCTGAACTGCAAGATCCTTTAAGTGTTGAGAGACAGCTGTTTATTCTTATCCTGTCAGCTTGAAAGGGATTTTAGACATCCTACAAATCTTGTCTTGCTGCTATGCCTCATGTGCTCTGGTGGTCCAGATGACAGTTAGTATTTCAGTCCATTTAATGTAAACTGCATGAACTGTTACACTCCTACAGGAGAGACCAGTCCTTGACACAAAAACACAAAGATAATCATACATTCAAGCCAACTTGGGCTGTCATTCACTGAGCAGGGAAGMTGAAACCTTTCACCAGCTGCAGATTAAAATCTCCCTATTAGGAAATTTATAGTTTGGAAGATGCCATCCAGTGGCCTGTGAAGAACGAGTTTATGGTTGACAGATGAAAGATCCAACCTTGCAGAATCWCCAACAGCCCTTGTCACCCTTGCTAGTAGCATTATTCAAAAAATCTAAACAAGTCAGGAAGATGCCTTTTTGACTTCCAGTCATCCTTTCCAGGACAGGTTCTAGTCYTGAGTTTTTCTCAGCCTACCAGTGAACTCATTACTGCTTCCAATAGAGGTTTGCTTAGGGAGTAGGGGAAGACATGACTGTAGTCTGACTTTGAAAAAACTGAATCAGCTTTGCTACTTGAAAAGTCATTCACCAGGGCTAATACACACAGGTACCCACTCCTATATCTGCAAAAGCCAGAAGGGTTGAAGACAAAAAACAGTAAGAAATACCATACTTCCCTATAATTCYTGCATGGGCTTGCAGAGAATGGTAGATTAAAGAAAAGCCCTTTTTAACAAAGCAGTGGAAACCATCAGTACAGTTAGTCACTGCATAGTAAAGAGGTGACTCCATCCTGCCTGCCTGTTTAGCCATACACTACTTTATTCAGAATAAGGCAGTCCCAATGTGCTTGCAACACAGCAGTTTGAGCAAAATGATTATACTTAGTTTAGTGAGACCCTGTACTTCACAGYTTAACAACATGCCCACATTAGGAGGATACCAAGAGGGGGAAGTGTAACTACCACCATACAGATCCACTCACTGGCAGCATTTCCAGCCTTTTGGCTGGATCTGTGGGCACTGACACTTCACATTAAGCTATTATTTTCTGTCTGTATATAACAAAAGTTTTAACACCTAAACATCTTTGCTCACTATCTGTGTTAATCAGATGCAGCTTAGRAACTGTACTTCATAGTGGTAGTTTCAGAGTTGGCAGCTGAGCAAGTCACAATGAAGTCACTTCTCTCCTTGGACACAATAACAGCCAAATCTAATTCAGTGTATCAAAGTCATCTACAATCCAGAAATCTCTGCCACCATTATACCAAGTTTGGGACTTCCATAACCATTCCTGCTCAAGAAAATCTATTCAAGTGGCTGGGACTTGCCTCAGCAAAGTGAATAGGGCCCTTATTGCATCAGGTAAAAAGAAATCAAAGGTCATCTCTTGGCAGTAGAGCCTGAATTTATTTGTGCTTGAGGGCAGATTATTACAGCACACTGACCCTCACCTGACGTCACTGAGTGCTTCCCATGTGTCTGCAAACCGAAAAACAGGCACTGAAAATGTCAATGTGAGACTTCTTCARTCTGCATGACAACAAGAACAGCCTATTACAAAACACAGACAAAGGAAACCAAGTAACTTCTCCAACACTGTGGACTTCATTTGCTGCTTTGTATAATCTGTATGCCAGAGGTGATAGAGSGATCTTTTTGCTGTCTTTTGGGGTTTTGGGCTTTCTTAAATCAGTCTACTGCTGTTGCACAAACTACTTAGAGTCAGTCTTATAGAGTGCCTTTTAATCTTCTACTGGAGTACTCACTGTGGGAGATAGGTGAAGACTTGCTGAAAGGAATGCAGCTCGAATGGAATCACTCTGGGCACTGCCTCACACTGTGCTCTCTGTTTTAACATCATATCTGCTATGSTCTGTGCAAACAGGCATTTTGCAAAGGCCAGAGTTTTGAAAAGCCCTTCTGACATAACTTTAAGAAAACATCAAAACAAAAAGCACAAACAAGCCCCACCTTTCTGAATTTTCAAATGCCAGGAAGATACATTTGGAAAGAGTTTCTYCCCCCTTCCCATTTCAAAGCAGTGGAAACAATCATAACTAAATCACAAGCACTATGCTTCAAAAGAAATCAGAAAATGACAGTTTCTGTCCAATTTTAACAGTATGAAGGCAGCAAAGATATTTTGGCCCTTTCATGCCCTCATGATTCAAAACTGCATAAGGATTTTTTTCTTGTTTAAGATAATTCTTTGTTATTATTATTTACATTTTGAACGTGCTCATGACTCTGACTTTGCATTCAGCCATGGTGTGATGAATTTGGCCAGCAACAAATACAGGCAGAAGGCAGAGCTTTATGACAACTGATTAATTACAGCAGCATTGTGAGTGCCTGGTAATAAATCTGAACCTGATCCTGCACTGAAAACATTCCTATGGGAAGAAACAAAGTACTCCAATTGCCATGATCTGAGCATCTCTGAACTGGAGGGGGGCAGTAAGAAAGAAAGAAARAAAGAGACAATCTTTTTGGTGTGCAATATGTATTAATGAGTACAAGCACTGCCTGAAGAAGAAAAGGAGTATAAGAAATTACATTTTTAATGGCTGCTGATCACTACAAAAAAAATCAAAACTGACATCCTGCCTTAACCCCTGTGTTTCACCACATGAACAGCATTTCCTGGGCCAACAAAACTGAACAATACTAACAGTTAATGGTTAACCCACTCTGTTCTATTAAATCCTGATTCATATGCTGGTTTAGTAAAGTGCTTCAATTCCACATAGAGCCCTGAAAATCTGCAAGGAGGTTTGCCCACTRTTCCCAGTCACTTCCCCAGTGAAGGCAGCTCCAAGGAACTACAASAAAATGAGACAGAGCTTTCATTTCTGCCAAATTAAGTAATTGCATCCATTCCATACAATTTATCACTCTTTTGGGCAGCTTGTGTCATGGGATGACATTTTATTGCAATTATGCAGGGTGGGATTGGACAGACTCTTGCTTCTCTTTGCCAATCTGATAAGCRAAATATTTTTTTTTTACTTTCGTAGAAACTACATGTTTTAGATAAAAATAACCAAACAAAAATACAAGTATAATGCACAAMCAACTAATGGTTTGATGTTACCAAGTCAGGACTACAGCAATCACCTTYACTGTGGAAAAAAAATCCAGGATATCTGAACACTTTCCAAGTCAACATTTACTCTCAGATTAGTGTCAATAGTTTTGCTGAATTTGCCATTTACAGATAGGTTTGTCCTTCCATGCACTTCTCTGCAGCTAATCCAAAGGGAGTATCAGGGGAATCCAGCTGATTCAGGATTACAGATTTTAGTCATACAATACTCAAGGATCCAAGTGACGTTTTCCTCCTGGGGCAGTAGAATCCACGCTCACTCATAGCCAAGTGCTGATCCAGCAAGGCCAAGCACAACAGATGTTTTTCACCAAGAAGCAGGTCTGATGAAGAAGGGCTTTTAAAAAGGGCTTCTTTATCCATCCCTTTCCCAAAACCAGAGCAAAGAAAACACATTCCAACTCGGATATCATGACTCATAGAAGGGGACAAGCAGGAAACCACAGTACTTCTATCAGCCWCACAGACAGTATCCTCAGGCTCCCAACAAACACTTTGGGAAGCCTTCTCCTCCTGTTCTCTTATCTCACCAGGCCAYGCAGTCCCAAAGGACAGACCTTGCCCCACCTCTTGGGAAGCCAGGTCCAAGGTGTCACATCAGCCCTGAGTGTTCATCAGCAGAGACAAACTGGGACAGTCTGCTCACTACCAGCTTTCTCTGCTAAACTTCATTTTCATACAATGCAACTCAGGCAAAGATAAAGAAAGTTCAGAAGTTGAAAGTTCAGGAGTTGGAACTTCTGTTGTCACAGCAGTTATCTCTTGGATTTACTAAAAGGGACTATTCTTTTATTAATGTTTGTATTTTAAGAAGCTTGGGTTTAGGAAAAAAGCACAAGTAAGTGAAGTTAAAGCAACAAAAATAACATTCAAAAAAGGGCAGTTTTCTGTATTTCTCTCTACACTTAATCACATACGGCTATATATAACTCATGAGTTTATAGCAGTCTTACAGGAAGGGGAATAAAGGATCACAGTTATGAACAAGTGGCTCCTCTGCAAAGGGATGGATTCCATCTCTCAAGTCCTGTAAGTTAAATATGTYTGTGGTACCCAGAGAGTCTTCCAAAGGCTCCAGTTCCTGGAACCAACTGTACAACAARTATAGCTTGTTAAGTAAAAGAACAAGTTACTAACTCTTGTACTGTCAAAGGAAACACTGGAAACTCCTAGCTGAAACCAGTGGTCTTGCTCTCCAATGACAAGAGCACACCACATGGGAGTGGCCTGATCTGAAAGACACTGAAGTTGCTGATAACCTTTTCCTTGACTTTACTGGCTGTTAGACCAGAGCTTGAAATAAAAGAGATAGTTGTTCCTGCACTTACTGAGAAAAAAATCTACAGAATTGATAGAAAAAGGAATTTTTTTTTAATCAATTTTTCCATATAAGGAGCCTGGAATCTTCCTGTGAAGGGAAATTCCAAAACCAGGACCAAAATAAATACTGAAGTGGGATGCCAAGTAGCAGCAGCACAGGACTGATGTGAAATAGCCAATAAGCAAGACCTTAAGCTGTGATTTGGAGAAACACAGCAATAAACCTATGAAGCACATACTACATAATTTGGGTTCTTTCATGTACAATAAATATTTTTACTCAAATGACATTTGGTTCTTTAGCATCTTTGCATGCAAACTGTCTTCAGGAAATGTAACAGTTGACCAACATCCTGTAATTATCATACCTAGTTCAGAGATAAAGGGACAAGTTCAGAGATAAAGCAGSACACCAATGGCCTGGATGAGCAGCACAGAGCAGCCAGTGGGAGTGYTGAAACCAGAAGCCCACATTCCAGGGACTCACACTCCTTCACCTCAGCAGCCCCCAAGGCACTTGCCCTCACAAGGACAGGACTGAGATGCTATCTGCATCACCAGTGCAAGAACAGCTCCTGGGGAGAAGCCCCACATTTAACACTTGGTGCCACCATTGAAAGAATATGTGCCAGATGTCTGTACATGGTGYTGACAAGTGCTGACTGTTTAACAGCAGCCAAAATCATGAACACTGACCCATCTCTGGGAATGCCATAACCCTGCAGGGGTTACACAAATTTGATGTGTGACATGACATACACGTCCCCAAGAGAAAAATGGGTGGGACACAACATTCCAGGAGGAGAAAACTGAGTTGGTTTAAATTACAGGAATTGAATCTGTTATTGCCAGTAACACAAAGGACAAAAATTAACAAAAAATAATCAGGCAACACTAAAGCACATGGTCTCAGCTCTGCTTCCTTTATACAGAGTAAGATATAAGGCAAAATCTGATCCATCAGATCATTCTGTTAATCAATTTTTTAATATATATGCTTAACATCCCTCTAATTAATCTCCTAAATGAATTTCTCCTTAAAATCTAACATACATGAACGGAATTATCTAGTGTAAAGTACTAACTATCCTGAACAAAAATGAAGATATTGCAATGTAAAACACTGTTACTTATCCTGCAACCATGTTCATTGGTCACATATCGCACCACATATATCCATAACTTTATTAGCTTCACAATTACCCAAGTCATAGTCCAGATTGCATTTAGATCAGGTAGAGCTGCTGTCTGAAAACAAGAGAACTGCATMTGTGCCTACTCAAGGGAACAAGACTTGTCACAGAATTTCTTCTTCAGCCAGCACTGTTACCACTGGAACCATTTCACAACTGAAAGCTACAAAATGCTTTTCCCCACCAACTTGAAAAGGGCTACTATCAAGGTCCAAACTCTTTAAAAAGTTGGTTTGACACAGTAAGTTTTCTTTTACTTTTTTTCCTACTTGCAAAAAGTAACAACCTTCCAAACCTGAAGCTTGTTATGATAATACAACACTACAGGGGACACAGCTAAAATTGCTTATGCATGGTTGACTTTGGAGCTCCTTGGGTTTTTYAAGTGCTTAACCCCCAAACCTTACTTCTCTTGTGCAGAATATAAAGCCCACAGAAGTGTCTGCAATGACTGCCCTTCACTGTAGATGATAAACCTGATTTCCAAAGTAAAAAAGAAAATCCCAAGTACTACTAAGTGTCTGAGCAGCACTTCACCTCTGCTTTTACTACAACTGCTACGGTGAACAGTCTGAATATCACACATCTGATATTCACAGAGAACTGAGACTGCAGTGTGGAAACCCAGTCTTTCTGTTGTCACTGTCTGCACAGAACCACATACTGAGGCCAGTATGAGTCTTGAAGATAATCTTAAAGATAATCCTGCTTTCTTGTTTTGTTTTCAGCCTTCATTTAATGAACATTTCTAACACAGTTACTCAGTTTGTTCGACTGCAAAACCAAAGATTCTGTACTGAGATCATAAAACCCATCATTGCCTGGGAGCAAGCTAATTAATTTTCTACAATTAAATCTGCTGGGGCTCTGAAGGAACCTGCTGTATGAAATGCAGAAAGACAGAAATCTTGAACCATACAACACCTCCAGGTGTTTCTGAGAATTAGTCAGGAATCAAACTATTCCTTCAATTAAAATGGAGCTTTTTCAGATTAAACTCATCAGCAGCAAGAACTGTGGTTAGCCCTGCTCCTAGATAAAACCTGAAAAGTTATGTTCAGGGCACAATGATGAGAAATAATCCATATTTCCTAACTAGACTCAYTTTGAAGGACTCCCTATGACAATCCACACCAGCTGGCCTCATATTCTAACTTGGCTAAAAATGCTCACTTAGCAGCACTTTTCTTGTTAAAAGGCAGTCTCTCCTCCCAGTCTGCTTAACTCCATTCTCCCACTAGGAAATGGAGTTCCCTGGTGATGGAAAAGAAAGCACCAAGAATTACAGGTGTCTAATGAATTTCAGCAATATCCAATTTCATTTTAAACCCTTGATGATAGTGAATAGGTGAAAATCACATCAACCAGTAGATTCCTACTAAGTTTACACCAGAAAGAAGTCCAAGCTGACAAGCTACAGCTTGGAAGATCAGCTTTCTAAGTTGATCTTTGTGGTACTTTGTGGCAGTTCCACAAACAGCAATAAACAGACAGGTTTGGGCTATTTTCACTTCCTGCTTTTGCCACAGAAGACAGGAAAAACATGCACAGCAGACTGACAGAATATTAAGAGCTCATCASGCAACTATTTAATCCATAACCTTATACCCTTGTATTGAGCTACTAACCACTAGTGCCTTAGACAGTGGTTTCTGATTAAATCAACTGATCTATCAACAGGTGGCACATTGARTTACAAATACTTCTGTTACTTTTGATGGCTATTCAGGATATTGAKGCACCAAATTATCTGTCATCTGTGCTAGCAAACATCATCATGCCCTTATATAACCCTGTTGTACTGAAATCTTTCATATAGCTCTGTTTTGCTGATTCCTTGGTTAAAAAAATTAGGAAAAAAAAAGAAAAAGACACAGAAAGAGAAATTACACTGGCAAGAAATACAGAAGAAAGGTGACTAAAAAGCTAAGAATTCTTTAACCTGAAATAAAGAACAGCCGAGGTAGACAGATAATGAAAGAACACCACTTTGAAACAGCACAGAGATAGTAAGCAAAAACCAAGCATAACTCATTGTAAAAGGTCCATACAAGTATCAGGCACAAAAATTTARGGAAGCAAAAGGAAGTAGTTTTGCCACACAACATAGTAACCTGTGGAACTCACTGCTGTCAGCCTCTCTAAACTGCTCATATACCTAGAATCCCGGAAAGAAATAATTGGGATGAATTAACGTCGCGTGTCAAGAGCTATAAAACACACAGATRTGGACACACTGACAGTTGGAAAAAGGAAAAGCCACAGCTGAAGAAGAAAAGGTATTTCAAGATGCTCCTCTGTTACAGCACATACCCTCTAACCTGACAACTCAGCACAAACAGCTTAAGTGTTGGTGGAATTAAAGGAGAGATAGTAACAAAGCCAGAGGCAGAAAAGCGTGAAGAGAAACACCGAACGCCAAGCACGGTTCATGCTTTGCACGCTGTGCGTAGTTAGCCCAAAAGATCTGGCCCAAAGCAAGAACAATTGCAACACGCATTCTTCGTGACGCGAGTTATCCACTTCTTTCCCTCTCCCGTACAAACTTCTGGATTCGGCTCAGGCTACGTGCAGCTACGGCTTCTGGTGGGACACCGAAGCAAAACGAAGCAGCTCCTTACACTGCCTCTGGATGCAGCTCCTGGAAACCGAGCGTGCGAGGAGAGCAGCTTTGAAATGGCTACTTACGCAGCCAAAACACGCGGCGCARGGATCCCGCGGAGCGGAGCGGAGCCCGACGCGCTCCCGCAGCCGGGGCAGAGCCAGAGCCCGCGGGCCGCGGCTCCGAGCGCACAGCCGGCGAGGAGCAGCCCCTCWGCGCGGCCTCGGCTCCGCCGCGGCCGGGCTCCGCCGCCCCGGGCAGTGCCCGCGCCCYCGGCACGGCGCCCACCGCCCACCTGGCGCGCCCACCCTCCCGGGCCTTGCCTCGCCTCACCGCTCCGCGCCGGCGTCCCGTCCGGGCGCCCCGCGACCAGGCGGCTCTCGGGGGCGAGAGGGCTGAGAGCCGCGCGGCCCCCGGCGCATGGGAGGCGGCGCGCCCTGGGCCGGGAATGCCGGAGCCCCGCAGGACCCGAGCAGGTTCCCGGCGGCTCCGGGGCTCAGCCGCAGCCTCTCCCCTCTCCCCTCGCTCCCGCCCGCCGCCCGCGCAGGACCGCGCGCCGCCTGCTGCCACCTGCCGGCCGCCCCGCGCAGCCGCTGCCTCCCTCCCTGCCTCCCTCCTGCCCCCGGCGGGCCGCGGCTCCAGCGCCCGTGTCCAGCGCCCGTGTCCAGCGCCAGTGTGCAGCGCCAGTGTTCAGCGCCCGTGTCCAGCGCGGACGCCTGCGAGGCTGAGGCGCTGGGGCACCGCACCRTCCAGCGCCGCCGGAGCGCGGACGTGCGGGGGATACGGCGGCAGGCGGCGGCGGGTGCGAAGGACCCGCCGGCSGCSCTGCCCCGCGGATCCCCCGCTGACCGGGAGCGCAGGTGCCCAGCCGCGTCCAGCCCCGCGTTGGGAGGCTGTCAGGGAGCGGAGCGCTGCCCYGGACCGGCCGTGCACCCTCCTCTGCAGCAGCGGCCGGGCAGGTGCCGCTGCCGCGGCTCCSCCAACGCGGCCRKTCCGCGCGGCCGGAGCAGGGTCACRGGTACGTTGTACTCCAGCCGCTTCCAGTTCTTCCAGCCCTTCGCTCCTYGAGACGAGGGCACTAAGGCATACTRCTGCCCTCGGACACTACGAGAAAACGCRGGACACAACTGTCATCTCCCTACTCACTGGCTGGGTGAAAGACCATCTGCTTCCAGAAAAAATACTTCCAACTAGAAAGYAGTATGTGCTGCTGACAGCGTTTGCTTAAACGTCTGAGATCTGGAACCGAGCCAGTAACAGTGATACCCTGGCACTGCGAAAAGCACACCGAGCAACTATGAGGAGAATCTTCTCTTGGTAACTTTTGAGTTAGCATCTGAGGAAAAAGCCTTGGAATTGTGTCTCTGTTCCTGCTTTGTATTAACTGTACTGGACCTAAGATCCCTAAGGGCATTTTCACTGAAAAGAGCAATAAAGTGTCCAGCATGAGCTCTAAACCTTAGAACCAGATAGTCACTGGCAACAGTTCATTGCAACATTTAGTTTTGTGCTTTTAAAAACCCCACAAAATTATTATTATTATTATTATGCTGGAACTGGCCCAGCCAAGTGAATGTATTTATTTTAAAGCACAGCAAAACAGGTTGTTTTTTCCTGCCAACATTTTGGGCTTCATTACACTTGAACYCAGACAAAAAGAGTAAAAGATGATGTGTTGACTGTGCTATTCATTGCACAAAAACAACCTTCTCCACTCCCAAGTTCATGTATAGTCTCTAAGCAAAAGATCTGCTGCAGAAAACCTACTTTTTCCTGTGATTTCACCAGGCAATTGCCACAGCACAACACTCCCAAGCAGTTTCAGATGCCTTGTAGGCACCATGGCAGATCTTGGTTGCAAAAAGACAGCTGTGCACAGCTGTATGGTAACGATTTCTCACATGCAAAGAAAAGCAGCATTATAACACTAAAAGAAGGGTAGCTATGCTACCCCCAAGAGGTCTCATTTGTAAGAAGAAAATGGRTTTGGAAACAACAGATTGAATCCAGAAAGAATTCTGCCAGTCCTTCCTGAGTTATGAGGTAGTTTCTTATCAGGTAGGACCTTACCTGTGCTTCAGAACCCTAGACTGAAGCCTATTTGGCAGTAGTAGMCAATCTCTCAGGAAGGAAATGCTGTGCTGCTCTGACTATGATCTAATGAAGTACATAAGTAGGTGACTAATTGCTAATCCAGGTTGCATGTGAGCAAGACTAGCTCTGGCACGTTACAGTATTTCAGTTCTAATCTCTGCTCACAGTACACATTCTCCTTCACCTCCTCTGCCAACTGCATGACTACTGTTTGCTTCAGGGAGAGACACAACTGCAGCCAGATGGACTAGAGACAGGAGTTCTTTTCAAGAGCAAAGACCTAAGTACTAAGATATTAATTAATTACTATACTTAGTTTATATGATGCAAATGCTCTGCTTGAGATACTTCCTAACTCCTGATATTGGAGAAAGATTACTTAACCTGTGCCAGTCTGAAAATTAGCTACCAATTTTTATCAGCCCTGGGGGGAGGAAGACTTGTTCTAAATTAAGGGCAGCTGAACAGCATTAGCCTCCATTCTGGAGGAGCCAGAGGCTGTTCAGCTGGGCACAGCCAGCATCAGAAGAATACATTAAAGCAGAGACACGAGGAGGTTTTTGAAAAGCCAAGGAACACACACTTGTCACTGTTTTTCCTGCCTGTCTCTTTAGCTGCCTTTAATTTCCCTAACTTCCCTCTTGCTTGCTATTGGAGTTTTGGAGTGATTGCTTCCTCCCACGAGCTAATGCAGAGTCCTGTCTGTCATCCCTGTGTCTCCTCCTCCCTTGCTGCTGCTGAGCTGCTCAGARCAGCGTGCATCATGTTTTGCCAGCAGTGCAGGAGGAAGCTGTCCTGCTGCTGAGGGACAAGGAGCAATCCTTCCCAMACCTTATCTGTGCAGCAGAGCAGCTGACACTCCATTTGTTCTGAACAACTGCAGAGTCCCCTCATTGTACTGCAATGTTATCTGAGGTCTTTCACGGTCTCACTTAACAGAAGTGGCTATCTGATGAAGGCCATCCAATATACTCAGGGTTTTGGCTGCTTTTTTCTAGGAAATGGACATCAAGGAGAATGTGAAATGGCATTCYTTTAAATAGAGAGCAAAACATTAATGCTTGAAAGAAAGCAGCATTCACTRGATTAAATGTAATTGCAGTAACTCATGAAGGAAATGCTTGTTTAAAGCTTTAATTTGCTAGCAAAAGATGCTGCAGAAAATAATGCTTTTGAGGGAGGTATGAACTCATCTAGCAAAGAAAGATCTGAGTGYAGGACAGGAATCACAGGATTATTAAGGTTGGAAAATACCTCYAAGATCATTGACTCCCAAATGTAAGCCCACCACTGCCAAGCCCACCACTGAACCATTCCTAGGAGATTGATGAACCATTCATCATCACATCTACATTAATTAACCCACTTGAYCATCCTTTCAGCATGGGGTGATTCAGTCACACCTCATCTCCTCGAGTCAGGGCAGGGATAGCCACCAGCACCACTCACCCAGCAAGTTGCAAACATTCTCCTTTGAGATACAAGGGCTACGGGGGTATTTTTACTTCCAAAGCTGAAAGACTTCCCTGCCCATGAGCTGCCCAGTTCTTTGGCCAACTGCCTCAGTGAAAGAGTAGGAATCTATTTCAATTAGTTTCATTAAAATTCTTTGTGTTACAGCAGCTTGGGAACAAGACATTAGTGCTACTTCAAAAATTCAGACAAGGGTACAGCATAAAATGATAAGACTGGCAGCAGACAAGAGGGTAGAAGAGCACTGTAGGACTAAACTGCTGCTTGCTGGTCACAAAGAATCATTTCACACCAACAGGGGGAATGAAAGCGTGTGAAAATCCCCATTGGGATAAGGAACGAGAGAATTTGAGAAAGAAGATTAGATTGTGGTAGAGTAGGAAGCTAGAGTTTCTCTCCCTTGAATTGTTTCAGCCACTTATTATTTGTTTCAATAGTTCTCTGTGAGCCACTAATTGTCGCAGTGGGATCTTTCTGCTTCATTTGCTTCTCTTTGTGAGAGCAGGCGTCAACACTGCAAAGAGTTAGAAATCTGCAGCCTAGTGTACAGAAGACAGTGTCCAATTTGCAACATGTCCAGCATAGGTCAGTGGCACAGTTAAGCCTTGGAAAGTGCCTTTTATACAAGCATTAAAGATCTTTAGAGAAAAGTATCACTATCGCAGAACCCAAAAACAAACAGAAAAAAAGAAAGATGGTAGATTTACAAGTTTTCTCTTCACCCCTTGATCTGTTACTTTTAAGCAGGAGTACTTAGTAGAAAGAGTACATGTCACCAAAGGAAAATAATAGTAGCTAACTCAGTTGCAGCTTAGGTATCCTGAGCAGCAGCAGTGTTTTGTAGTTCACACTCAAACCGTGTTCAGAAAAGCCTGGTTTATGTCCTCATCCATGCCTTTCCCCAGTGCTAGACCAACAGTTCCTGTCAGCTCCTTGCCTGAGAGCASCAGAGATGCATAAAAGTTCTGGAATTAATAAGGCACATTACAGAAGTGGGAGAACATGCCTGTTTTAAACTTACTGTASTTTGCATGTGAGGGCAAGTTCCAGGAATGGCAGTTCCCTGGGACCTGCAGCTGCTTTGGTCTCTGGTACCATTGCCTCCTTCTTAAGGAAAACGTCACAACAGCACAGCAGGACTAGTTGACTTTCTAGCCAAACAAAAGAAGGACTTGCCCCTCCCTCCTCCATGGCAAGTATTTCTCATTGGTCACACTGAAGGAYKMCTCCTTGCTCCAGATAAGCACCAGCCAGGTCATGTACAACTACACAGACCACATCCTCTGCTCAGCACTTGTCTCATACTCTTTACTTTCTTCCATTGCCTTTTGCTAACCACCATCTTTAGTCCTTTAGAGCTAGTATTATGATATGTCAAGTAACCTGTCTACACATCTTTCCTGCTTAAGCCTTCCTTTTAAAACACATTCACAGCAGAAAACATGAGTGAAAGAGAAGCAGATTACAGGGATTTAGGTGAGGCAAAAATAGACATTTAGGAAAACATGAGGGTCATTCAAACGGGTGACCTTTTTAGCTTGTGTTTCTTATCTTTACTATCTAMTAGCAAGACTATTAGAGACCTACAGCACACCATGGGCTGTTTTACATTTATTTTCCTTTGGTGTTTCTCAGCTGYATAATTTAAACCTTCTTTATTTTACTATATCTGTAACTACAACACATTCTAATATTTACAAATGGAGAGTGACTTGGCACAATATTGGGTGCAGTCTGTCTGCCATCAGAGAGGCATTCTTCACATGGACCTGCCCACTGCAAGAGCTRAGAGATCTGAACTGTTTGTTTAAAACCTAAGTTCCTCTGAAAATAGCCATGCACAGCTGTAGGTCTATTGAAAACTGTTAAACAACTGGAGATTTAGACCAAAACATTGGTTAGAACCCTCATAGGGAACAGCTAGACATGCCATAATAAGTGGGAGCAAAGGGTGCCAAGGTGTTCAGAAACAAGCAGCCAGGAAGCAAGGCACTGTGCAAGGCAGCAAGCCCTAATCCTGCCATGGAAAAGAGGTAGGAACCTAACTCTTGGAAATAATAATGGATTTCAGCATTTTCCAGGGGTTAGAAATGCAGATGYTCACTCACCAACAAACTCTGCCAAAGATACCTTTATTTCCTTTGGATACAAAGGGATAATTACAAAGACCTATGATTAAGACTGAGAACATCCTAGCTGACAGTATTCTAGCTAAAAAGCACCTCTGAGACGAACAATGGGATATACTGAAGAGTAGCTACAAACATCCAATTCCCTCAAGATGCTCCTACACCAGGGATTTATTTCCAGGAAAGCATTAGTACCAGTTCTTGAGTGCAAACACATAGTGCTGCCTGCTGCCAGGAGCAGATGTGGCCAGAAGCTTCCAGTAAGAAGCTCTAGGCCAGGACAAGCACCTCCATTCAGCACCACAAAGATGGGGGGAAGAACCCACATGCTGGCCCTCCTTGCTCCACACTTCCTCTCTCACCACAAATCCGTGCATTTCTCCCCATGCTGGAGCTCTGCAAAGGAGCCTTCTAAGCAGTGTGAGAATAACAGGATGACACTGAGGAAATTGTTGTTGAGCATGAGCTTTGACCCTTCCGGGCAGTGAATATGAACCACATGGGCTGGACAAGTCCCTGGCACATTAGCTGCCTTTGTGRAGTTATTTGCTGATTCAGAGGTGTGAAACTCTAAAAAACACTGTGGAAGCAATGGCACTGCTTGTGGTACTGAAACAGCATGGATTCCTCCTGGGCTGTTATGACTTCATAAATATTGACTTTGGATAAACCTTCTAACAATATTCTGGTTGAGTTTTTTGGGTTTTTTTYCCTTTTTCCTCCCAAGTGGGTGACCAGAGCTAATTYACTTAAGGCAACATACATGACACAAGAATAAGCCCTTTGAATAGTGATGCAATTGCTTGGTCATGAAATGAAAAAAATCTGGATTTTGACTGATAGTTGGAATCCATGCTGTTTGTTTGATTTACTCCGGATTCTGTGTCATCTCAGTGCAATTCCCGCCAACACATGTCAGAACACTACTGATTATGGGTTGAAATACTGTTTTAAAGAGGTTTTTCTTTATTTTAGACTTATCAGTTTTCCTTTGCCTTCCATAGGAGCAATGCAAATTTAGCCATGAATTTTTTTCTTTAAGAAATCTCAGCTACAACAAGGCTCACACTATGCCTCTTTCTTTTCTCATCTGCAGCAGTATGAAAATTAAAACAGCCTAATTTATTTCCTGTGCAGTGCATTAGAAGTAGGTCTAACATACTTCAGGAAAGTACTAYTCTTTTTCACTCTGTGGCATGACTGCAATTGCTTTAGTACCCTGCTRTATCAGTTGGCAGTCACAGCTGTCACCAAATGAGCACCAGCACACATTTCTGCCAGTGTTATGCAGAGGAAAGCCCTGATCCAGTACAAAGTGTCAGGATGCTMCAGTGAAGATAAGTACATGGAGGAAGTGATCGTTTCCTTGCCTTGGAGACAAAATCAGATATTTCTTCCTCTAGAAAAGCTCTTCAGTGTTAAATGTTCCTATGTGTTAGCCTGAATTAGGCCTAAGTTTATGTCTTTTATTCTCAACAGAACAGGTTGGGAGGAGAACCAAGAAAATAATGAGGCTAGACTGCAACTACATATGAAAAGACAGGAGCTTGAATATGATTTAAGGCACTTTGATATACCCTCCCTTGGCAGTGACAGGTAGAGCTTGGTAGACTCCAGCAACATTTCCAGGAATGCAAGTAATAATACCTAAGTTTTACTCATTATTTTTTGACCATTTACTCCAGTATGCACCACTGTCCCTGTATCAGACACACATGCACAGACTGAACTCACACATCTAGATTGGAACAGAGGTTGTTTCCAGACAGTTTTTCTCTTTAACATTASCTTCTTTCCTGATTTACTGAGTCTTGGCTGAACTTAAAATTACCTGAAAACCATTGCCCCAGAGAAAATCTTTACTCAAGTACTTGCTGCAAGTGTAACCTGAGGAACAACATCCAGAGATCCAGACTCTGTGCTATGGCTCTGATCAGACACTTGAAAGCAAGTCATTGGCAGGAACACTTGTATCAGCTTCTTGTCATGCTGTCTGCTGGCAACCTGATGTTAATAGCTTAACATTTGTATCAGCAACTCAATCAGGATCCTAATTTGAAGCAGAAGAGGGTTGTTTACCAAAAATAAATAAAAGGCTTACAGATTATCTAAGTACTGAGCTATGAGGTTTGCCTTTTTGTACAGTGAACATGCCTAGATGYTTTTCCCCTGATTCATGGAAACAGTTGGACCACAGGCAACCTGTGTGCTGATCTGCAAGCAAATCATGTGTCAAAACATTGGTCTATGCTGAAAACATCTCCAATGCATGAGGAACAGCATGAAAAAAAAMCATTGTCGTGGCCCCCWCTCCKGTACCCCCTGAAMATTATTAGATCTGCATCATTTTTAYTCTCACTGGAGGGTGTGAGCCCTCATGGAGTAAAGATTTCCATTCTGCACTGAGAAGAATAAAAGTGCAATTGAACATCATATACTGACTGAATTATCAGGTTATTAAAGAGAGAAAAGGACAGGGCAGTGGAAAATGGGTGTGTTCAATTTCCCCTTCTGAAAAGAAAGGTTTTTAGGATGAGGCATGTGCACACAGCTTTTCAGGAGAAGTATGTACAAGTCAGACTTTTACATAAATGGTCATGGCCAAGACTATTCAGCTGCTCTGTAACACACTTTCTACACCATGAAAAGTCATCTTTACAGCCAAATCCCTATGAGCACAATGTGAGCAAGATTTCACCCTGTCTTCTGTAGAAACAAGGAGTCATTCTGGGGCAAGAAACCAAGACATATTCTATAGAACTCAGGAACAATTCCCTCATTTAGCCTAGATGAGGGAATAAGCCTAGCCTAAGGTTTGTTCTTGAAAAGTTTACCAGCAGAGTAACTAGAAAAAATCCTAACAGATTTGAATATAATTTCTATGCTAGATATTCACACTATAAATTCAGCAATATATAATCTAACAACTACAAGATGCACAATTTCTAACTGTCTAATACTCAACAGTTTAATTTGGTTTGATTAACCACAACTGTCCCAGAGTTACTACACAAAACACACTCTTTTTATTTCAGTTTGGGCTCTTAAAAAGCATTAAGATGCAGTGAATTTTTATATCCTGTCTTTTTCCCCCCACTTTATTTATCCCTGCTTACAGTTATCAAATGGATTGTCAGTCTAGTGTTCTCCCTGCCTTCCTCCAAAGAGCTGACACAAATAACAGTATTTGACAGCAGGAAGAGTCTTTTCCCTGGGATGATCCAGCACTGAGCATTGCTGAGCTGCATTAGGAGCCTTGGGTGGCACAGCCTCCCTGTGTTCCTCTCCCCAGGCTGTCCCTGGGCAGGCCCAGCACAAGGATGAGCTGTCAGCAGGCAGCCTGGCCCAGGCTCAGCTGGAGTCTCCACAGCCAAAAGCTGGGCCCTGATGATAATCCCTCCCACCAAGCACTTGTGCTGCAGCTCCTCAGCTGCCTGTTCTCTGCCTGCCCTCTCTGTAACACACTCTGGCCTCTCAAAAAAGCTATGGATTCTATACCTGAATCAAATTTATCTGTTACAGTGAAATAAAGGGAGGAATGAGGTGGGTAGAGAGAAGAGGAAAGATACTCTAATTTAAAGATTAACATGAGGATAGGATAGTAAACYAGACTTCATATGTTGCCTTTCTTCTGCAGAGCTCAGTTCACTTCAAGCAGATGGACCACAGACTCCAAGTACTTAAAATAAGGGACAAGCACAAAAGGATGAAGAGGATCAGGGTTTTTGAAACATCCCAGTACAGACTTACTCTAATGCACATACATACTGCCTAGCAAGAGACCCAAACTCTGTTCACTGACCTACCTTCCCATAAAGCAAAATCTACATAATATCAGYAWCTGTCCAGCAGGACAATTAGAYATKTRATGGTGTWTTATAGATACACACACACAGAGCTTCAGATTGGGTAGTTTATCACATTCTATAAAGAAATAAATAGAAGTACTATCATGGAAAGCACTTTTCTCATGTTGGAAAAGAGACATTTAAAGGGTGAATGCAATGCTCCTCACTATCTAAATATCTCTAATTCCCAAATTCTTTGAAGTAGGCACTGCTAATTCTTTTTCATGAAAAATATTCCCTTAYGCCTTTCAGCTGCACAGAGAAGAAGTGTTGAGCAGATGTGTTTACAGGCATAAAAGAACAAAAACATAACCTTATAACTCTSTAGCAATTTTTCTATCTGCAGTGTTTCTGGATATTCACTTTATAATTCCTGTAGTTTATTGCAGTTCTGTGAGGTTAATTAAAATCCTTCTACAAAATCAGATAAACAAGAGTAATGGAGGAGTGAAAGTGTGTATTTTATGTACTGTCTATTCATCTCTAATGAAGCCTGCCTCATGAGTACAATCAAACATCTGGGGAAAGCCTGCACTTCAACCAGAGCAATCACTACTCACATTCCAGCTTGAGTAGCTGGTTCTTTTCTTGAATTTTGTGTTTATGTATCCATGCACACATACATGGTTTCAGCACACATTTCACAAATGAAAGAAAAAAGTGAGCATTTACATGCCCTTTTATTAAGGTAAAAGACCAAAAGGTCTTCAGGCCTTTAATTGTAAACAGATAACATGTTAGAAACTTTCACTCTGACATGTTATGGGAATGAAGAAGTAGCCTTTTTAAGTCATATGTAACAGTCACATATTGACATGAGAGCAATCAATATAACCAAATAAATCAATCTAGGTAACATTTACCCTCTGTGTTTGTGTAGGATCTTTCAATAGATGAAGATGATCTAAGCTGGAATTAAATCAGTGATGAAACACCATGTGGATTTCAGGCAGCTGGGTCAGAGCCTTACACTGCAACCAAGAAACAGCTTCTATTCAAATCCTCAAATGAGTACTCATTTTATGCAGAAAGATGGGCTCATGATTGTATAAGAGCTCCTGTTCCCCAGGGCTCAAAAGAGCATGCTTTGTTTCCTACTTCTGGTATCTCCACCTGTCAAGTCATTMATTTTGGTAACTGTTTCTCCTTCTGATGGAATCTGGAACTTTACTCTTCTCAGATAAGCTCTGAATGAAATTTCTATAGTTACACCAACGGCCTTGCCTCAGGACTCTGAGAGCTAAGAGATAACATTTTACACCCCTGAGTTAAGAGAATCATACCAATAGGGAAGGCACATGTATTTTTATCTGAAAAAAGAGAATCTGCCCAGYTCTCCATACACCTTTAAGAGACCAATGCAAAGAGCCATAATGAATGCTGCCTGTTCTGGTCTTATCTGTCAAGTCTGAGYTGGGTGGCAAGAGTTCTGCATCCATGGAATATTGCTGTGCTGTGGTTAACACAGAACAGAGTAACACTTCTTTATTGAAATAGCATTGGTGGGACATCAGCTGTGCAGCTTAAAAGGCAGGCAGTGTGTAAAGAAAAAACTACAGTCACATAAAAGTAGCTCTTTGCATAAAAGATTATAGATACTTTTACCTGAAGTCAAAATAGATTTCTCATGTCATGCAAATTTTGAAGACTTCCTTTGATAAATCATTCTGTGATGAGATGCTGCAAYTCCCTTGATGCAGCAAGATACTACCATATTGTAAAATGACATAACAGCCAGTATGAGTTGTTTCTGCTTAATTCCTGAGCTAACAATCTCTGTTACTACAAAGCAAAGTTCTCCAGTCCATTCCCTCAGATAATACACAGTGGTTTTGGTGCTTACTTAACTACCACTCATGCTGAARCAAAACAGCTYTTCCTRTGGGCTATCAAAATKGTTACAGGTCACTTGATCATTAYTTTCAATATTTTTATGCAGTTTACTTCCAGTATTTCTTTAGCAATGCTGCATCTTTTGCAGCATTTTGCAGCTCAGATCCAGATACAACTGAACCAACTCCCTAAATTCCATCTTGCACACTGAAGCATTTGGACATCTCACCTACCTTATGCCAGGTTTGCCCTGGATTCAATATACATCTTAAAAAACCCCGATATAGTCCCACTTATTTTTCTTCAATGGCCTTCCTCTTGAAAGTTTAGTTTAATTTTCTCTTGGAAKTAGGGATGTAACTTCAACTCTGAGGAAACTAGAAAGAAGCCACCTTKCTGTATGTTCTACAGACACTGTCTGTACAGAGTCTAAGCACACTTTGTCAGCACAAGTACTGAGAGCCAAATCATAACCTCCACGTGAAGGTGTGGACTAATGAAAGAAATAGAGAATGCATTACAATGTCCAGAAATCTGTCAGAGATCTGAGAGAGATTTTAAATCCTAACTAGCACAATGCTCTGCTTCCCATGCTCCCAGAGCAGTGTGTGTTTGGGGATTCCAGGTTCCAGTGGATGTTGTTGGCTGCAGAGGCAGTGAAACCAGAACAGCCTGGCCCTGCAGAGCTGAGGGCTCTGACACAGCCTCCAGATGATCTGCAGAAGGAACTCTGAGTCTGTTGTTTTTCTACCTGCACAAACTCACAATTCYCCAGTATGTGCACTGAAGAATATGAAGCTGTTCAGCCAGGGCATTTGGGTTTGGATGAGACAATCCTCTGCATACTTGGAGATCTAGAGAATTTCCTGACAGGTTATGAAATAATTAGTTGGCCAGAGATCCACTTCTGGGCCCATTCAGTAGGAAGACAAATTTTATTCCCCTACAGTCTCTGACTGGAGCTGGACAGAAAAGCTAGRGGTTTTAATCCCTATGGCAAAGTTGATAGGCTTGAGATAATGGATGTTCCAAAGAAGTTAAAGTTATGGTGAAAAATTATAAGTTTCCTGTTTGGTTTTTTTTTCAATACTTCCCTRGTTTTCTCACTTTTGTCCTATTTCCTCCAAAAATAAAGGACTTGTGGGGAAAGGAGGTTGGGGAAAGAAGAGAGAATGGAAGTGATCCTCTCTTTCAGTAGTTTTCATACATTTAACRCAATCTGTTTAACAGAAGATAGTGATTAATAAGAAAATRYGTAAGTGCAAAGGCAGCCTTTTTCTAATTGCTAAGATAACCCAAATGTAACTCAGGGGAGTATCAARATTCAAACTGTAAAGTACAATTCATCAAAGTAATGAAATGCAAATAATCAGAGTTTCTAGAATTCCAAGATTGCTGTTGGCAAAACCAAGCTCTAAAAGAACTCCTTCAGCAGCAGGCAGAAGAAAATTTATCRTAAACTTTTGATAACCCAAAAAATAATGAGGCCTTTGAACTTTGCTGACATCAGATAGAAATATCTGGGGGGAAAAAGAAAAAGAAAGAAAAACAAACCTAAACAAAACCTAAATACACATGATTCAGAAACATTTCTGCTTGACAGTTACAGTAGAGTGATGTTCACCATATGAAGGACTTCAGTGCTCTTCATTTGCCAAGAAAACTMCAGCCTCCTCACTTGTTTCACTGTGAAGATCCAGGATAGCCCAGCCAAGATCATCCATGCAGCCTCGCACAGGGCAGAGCAAGATTAATGGGCATGTGCAGAAATCTTCCTGAGATATTGCTTAGCTGACTAGAAAAAAATACAGCATGGAACTCAACAGACACTGCAGCAGCATAAATGTTCTCTATGTGACCTAGAGTAGCTTATAAAATACCCATTCCTGACAAATTCACTGGCCTGTACTTTACCAGACAAGATTTGATATATGTSTTACTTGGAAGCTATGTCATTTCCCAAGGACAGCTTTTCACCCAAGGTCTGATGCTAAAAGCTTCTGCCAGCTCAGCTTGAACAACCACTACTCTGCTTGAAATAGAAAAAAAGGTCCTAGTTGAAAGCTTTCCAGRGTACCAACATCATCTGCCAGCTCTTGTTTAGTAGTCCCCATTTTTTACTCCTGTGATGTTTTTTCCTGTTTTGCAACCTACTCTTTCACATAAGGGCAAATGCTCAAAGAAAAATTAAATAGATACATACACACACACATATATACACAGACAGAGAGCTTATTCCTAATCTTGATGTTGCTGCAACCCTTGTAGTTTTGGAAAAGGAGCCCAGACATATTCTAATCACAAAAAGCTGATTAGATAAATTTGGCCTGATTTGTTGTTTATRTGATAAGTTGTTCTAACAATTTCACCTACTGTGGCACATGGCCAGTACTGGCCCAGAGTGGATGTGAGTATCACCTCTAGTTTGCTCATGCTCCTCCTCAGGATTTATTCCAACAGTCATTCCTTCACTCTCCCTGTTCTTCCAGGACTGTGGACACTCACTGTCACAGGATCATAAACAYGTACACRTTTGAGGCTTTAATTTTTGTTCYTTTACAGCATTGCTGTTGATCTTTGTTTTGTTAAAAAAACCCCAAACAACAACAAACCCACTGCAGTTGTCAGTCCCCACATTTCAGCAGGTTTGTTTCTAACTCCCACACATGGCTTGATGCCAGTACATTGCTTTAGGAGTCAATAACGTGCTCATTCACCCCTAAGAAAGGGTCACAGAAATGTTCAGCAATCAAGGGGGAAATAGCATCACTTATCCCCTCCTCACAACTGCCAGCCCAGAGATGAGGTTGGTTGTCAGGTCACACCATTCTAATCAGGCTTTCAGAACCAAACCTCTGCTCAGCACTGGCCAAGTAAACATCTGACCCATTTCTCCTGTACCCTGACTTGTTATCAAAGTWATGATGTGTGAAGATAAAGCTGATCAAAAATTAGCATGGACCTTATGTTCAAGCCAAATTCTCAAATTTCTCAAGCCCTGCAGTAAAAAATAATGCTAAATATCAKTTGAAGATTATTATAGAATAAACTACATTCTGAAATATGACTTGAAAAATTTGATACATATTTTGCAACATCTCTAAAGAAAAATACACTACAGGAGCTTAAGTCATCAAGTCAGCCCCTCAGTACCACTGTAAATTGTGCAGCATTATGCCCTAGTCAGAGGTGCAATAAAAGCCACTGACAGAAAACATTGATGGGGATGGGTCATTCCTCTGTCCCCCTGAATTGTTCCTATGCTACCTATGGGTAGTACATTTTAAATCTCAAGGAACAGGAGCAACAGTTTAATTTTGCCAGTAGAACTACCCTACATTTTAGGCTAACTCTTTTCCTTGTCTTCAACAGCTATTAAATTCACTTCAAATTATCCYCTTTCCTGGAATTGGCCTAGATGTCATTAATCTAAGGAGAGAATTTTGTCACAGCTGGAGTTAGTAAGCATCAGCTATGGACAGCAAAAAGAAGTAATTCCTAAAAGCTCGTGTGCAGACATTCTGGCACCTAAATGCAGACTAAACTATTTCTATACTGTCCTTTCAATCTCATTGTATTCCTTATATTTCATCAAAATACCTATAATTTTCTTAATACCTTGATTTGTAGGACTACTTGTGTCTCTAATGTCTTTGTGTCTATGTTTTTAAGTTGCCCAATAATGCTACTTCAAAAAATAACCAAACCCACAGAGGCTCCAAATCCTGTAATCACAGACCCATAGTAAATGCTCATGCCAGGGACTCTAGGGACTTCTGTCCCACAGCAAGATCAGATCTACCTGGCAATTGCCTGCCAGAGTTGAACTGAAAAGCCCAAGTGACAGAGATATTACACACTTCCAAAGCAATAGTACCTTATGCCTAACTAAGCATTCAAGCTCTTTATTTATTTTTGTATCCAAACTTGAAGCCACACACATTATTCTTTCTACTCTGCAGTAGTTTTCTTGCTATTAAGGAAGGAAATTTTCTTCTCTCAGTCAGAGAATTTAGCTTTTTGAAAGAGCACTGTCACTACTGGAAGATGAAAGGAACATATTTAGACCTTCTGGGAGCTCCAAAATGCTGCTTTCTTTCCTAGCATATTTGACACAGCTGTTTCTACAGCAAGCACTGTGTAGTGACCAAGTASAAATGATGTCATTCATCTTGACCACGCCAGCATTTCAGAAGTGAGTCACTGGCCCTTTTCCTTCTATGCAATTTAGAAATGAATATCTTCTAGTTTGTTCTTGGTTGGGGTTACTTGTGTAACTTTGGCACAAGTCAGAAAAGCACAGTGTACGACAGCACTGCAGGGTTCTGAGGAGCAGCTGGAACACCTACGAGCTGCAATTATATCTTCCATTTAACTCCTACTGTTTTTCATTCTGGGAAATATAAGGATCAGGACAGAGAAATCATGGATATCAGAGAACTTTGTGCTGGCCATCAGAGCACAACAAAGAACTGTGTGAGGAGAGCATAAGAACAACAATGTATTCGTACACCCTGCAGTTAAAATTACTTGTACATGAGTGAATCTCTCTAATTTTCCTATGTCATGATTTATGATACATGTCATTCTAAGAATGTTAATGATTTCRAGCCTTTCAAGAACCTAAAGAACAAAGAATCATTACCCTGACTGTTGGTAATTCAACCCAAGAGATGACAACTTCCTGACAATAAAATGCTCTCTCTGTAGCTATGAGTATGTACAGCAAACAGGGACGCAAACTGTTCTCAAACCCTGTCCAGTGTGGAAACAAGCCAGTCACAGACAATATTCTGTAAGACCCAAAAACCACAGTCATTGGCTTCCATTCCACTCTAGCAAGAATAAACATGWAGTGTTGTACTCACAGAAACAATACAAGAATTAAAACCCAACTGCATCTCAAAAAAATTGCAACACCCACATTGCTCAGTAAAGASAGCAATAGCACCAGGGAATCAAATTCAGTTGCCCTGAAATTAGTGAGTTATTCAACTGCAGCACCAGCTCACAATCCTTATTTATAATCTTTTAAAAACATCTATAACTCACTGCCCTAAAATATGGTGAAGCTTTAGTATGTTAATAAGATAAATAGTGACCTGGAGTTTGAAACTATTATTGCTTTTTGAAGTTTAAAGGAAGATACCTGCTTTTTAAAGACAAACATTTTGATATTATAGTCTTTTGGTAAAAAGTGGCAGTATACTCAATAGGCTAGGAAATACCCCYAAATAAATGCTTGATATGTGCACTAAATTTGACCAGGAGTACTATTTGTTTATAACATTAATGGAAATACCATCATGTTGCACTTCAAATGGGATTTTGAAATACAGGAATTGCTGTTGTAAATCAGGCTGTTAGTCCAGCCAGATCTGCCATTATTTTTCCTCCTACTGTGACTAATGATACTGCTTTGGAGAGGAGCACAAGAATCCAGCAGTTCTTTTGGCCTCACTGACATCAGTGACAAGTTTTACTGTTCATTGCTTTATTGCTCTGGCACAAAAAAAAGAAGAAAAAAAAGCCATTCTAAAAACAATGCTTTCCAATCTACATGAATGTTCTTGTCTGTGCATTATAGAAAAGGTGAAAAGAAACACAGGTGGGCTATTTCAGAGCACAGCAGCACAAACACACCAGTCAGGCCTTTTCTCCTCCACAGTCTCAGTCCCATTTCCCTCCTATGTATGTCTCTCTGGGACTTGAGGTCACTTTAGTCCCTTTTCACTTCCTCATAATGTATGAGTGTGGCTGCAGCAAACTTAAAACATTACAAGCTCAGTATTACTTTCTGGCCCTTTCTTTAAACTCCTACACAAGTAGTTTGTTTCTCTGATTGCTACTTAATATTGAGCAAATTATTTCATTCTTTTCATTGAGCAAATGATACTCATCTTTTTCCTGTTTTACAGCTAATTTACACAATTGGCTAAATTATTCCTTCCACTGCATGTTATTGAGCATTTGACAATTGTTCCACATGTTATCATGGTGCCTGTGGCTTCATTTTGTGTGTGCAACTCTTATGCAGTTTTCTCTGGTGCTGTGCATTTCACAAAGCATTTTGAACCTTCTATGCCAGCCCTCTGCCCCATTCATCTTTCTTCCTTGAGTTCCTTCAAAATGTCAAGTTTACAGGACCCTACACTAACCCTGACATAGTCCTTTAAACACCAGCTTCAATTCACTGCCAGCTGTCTGCACCCTTTTCCCTAGAGGATCTTCATTCTGTTTCTCATCCTACACARCATTTATGGAAAATATGAAATGCTGTGCTATGGTTTGCATTCCAATTGTCAAAATACAGCACCATTCCTCACAACTTCAAAACTCAGAGGAAGTTTGAATATGACCATTTTAACAGCTCAGAAAATTACACATAGTGATCTTCTATTCACAGCACTTCAGAATGTGTAAAGGTGTCTGCAGACTCCCAAAAARCTCTCTGAGGGCAATCACTCCCTCTTTGGCAGCTGCTTCACTGCTTTGTTATTAAGCAACTGGACTCTGCATCAACACTTCTTCTTTACTCCTATAACTTCAGATAATTTTCCTCTCTTTATCCTTGTTTCCATCAGAGAAATCACTTATTGCTGGTTCTGATGGATGGGACTGCAAGCTAAGTGCAGSCTGTGCCAGATTGATGCCAGCTCCCAAAATGGTTCTGAACATTTTGTCCTTGTATATGCTGGCAGCAAACCCACATTCATCTGGAATTCTGCTGCAATACTGCTGACATTTAATATCAGCAAGAGATAATTTTCCTAGTATAAACATGGGGGGTTTTTCTTGCCAGATATTAAACTTGTGTCATTCATAATACTAGGAAAAGCCACTTTGCCACAGAACCCATGGGAATATTTTTGACTTGAACTCATTTTGCCTCCCACTTTCCCTTGTTGAAAGGCTTGAAAAGAAGTCAATGAAATAGAAGGCCAAATTTCTCAATGGTTTAAATCTGTGCTTTTCTGTTGATGGTGTTGATAAGGCCATACGTGAGCATGGAACATACTTTGAATTCACATTTCTCCTATTCATTTATTAATGCAATATGCTATAGTCATCTTAATTCTAAACTCATACAAAAATTCCTTTGGATTAGAAGTCAAAGCCTTATGAGTGTGCAAAACCTCTGAAAATGCACTTGAGTGTCAAAGCCAATCCTTGTTCACATCCTCAACCACAGAAATTTTCCAAGGAAACCCCCACACTTTTAAGACTTGCATTGTGATTCTGTAAGCAAAACTGAAATCACCACTGCARACAATGACTCTACAACTACAGTAATTACTAATTCCATCTCACTGAACAGGTTGGCAAACAGCTACTGAAATAAAAGCCTTGCTTCTGAGGCTCACAGTACTGATGTGGGGATTGTTTTAGCAGAATCAGGCGATGTCATGTGAAGATAAGGTTGTAGTTTGCACCTGAAATGAATGTGCTGCTGTGTTCCAAAGCTCCCAAAGTTACACTCCTTCTCCTCTGATATTTTAGCTCAGCAAAAACACTGGGATTTATCAAGAAATCACTGCTTTGCACCTGTCTGAAACTTGTGAGTGACCCTAAGCTATCAGTGGAAGGCCTGAATGCAGTAGCTAGAAAACCTGAAGCCTGTTAAGATTTGAGCTTGATCTGGAAATTCTCTTATAAACCTTMCTTTCTTTCTTCAGTACACAGCATTGTGTTAGGAAAACCATGATGGATTAAAAAAAATTAATTARAAAAMCAAAATCAACACACAGTTAAAACATGCAAAGGAGAACAAAGGAATGTTGAGTTAATTTCCTTACCCAAATTTGTCACAGCTGCTTGGCTATTTTCAACTACAAATAGCAATAACAAATAATCACAGTGAAATTAATGAAACTGAGTTAATGGTGACTTATAAATTTTCAAAATTCATTACTAATTGATAAGTAAGTGTTATTTCAGGGAAACACAGACAAAAAGATCATTTGTTTCATTCAAAAAAAACTTTAGAATTGCTTAAACACTTTAAAATGTTGAAAGTAATTTTTTGTTGAGGAGGAGTAATGAGAGGACTGTAAGATAGGACAATATAACTGGAGATCCAATTCTGCTCCTATTCCCAATAGAAAAGAACAGATCTCAGGRCTTTCCCTGGTGCAACACTTGTTCAAAGCCCAGCTGATGGACACTAGATCAGGTTGCTCAGGGACCTGTTCCCCAGGCAACAGGAAAAYAACCAGTATCCACTGTTCAAGTCCTGGGAATGAGCTGAGTTCAAKAAAGATCTCTCCAGCTTTACTATCACACAGGAATTACTGCTTCCCCAGAATGGGAAAGCTATCATTATCTAGCTGATCCAGATTGGAAATACAAATTTTATATATATACATATATAGTATTCTAAAATTATTATCTTCTTCCAACAAAGTATCATCACATCCTTGGGCACTGCATCAACAGTCCAATACTGGTATCTCTTATAAAAGATCTCCAAGTATAATTCTATCTGAGGAACAGCCTGCTTTGGTAAATATGAAGATTTGGTAATAAATAATAGAAGTGGCAAGTACAGTGTAAAGATTAGAGTGGGTTAATGAGCTAAAACAGTCAGCTCTACCCCAGTCTTGGCCAGGTCATTAGTGTGTAATCCTAGTCAAGATATTAGRATACTTAAGAATAATTCACTGAACTTGGAATTGAAAGTCTAAATCCTGTGAAACTTCAGGTGTGGACCAACTGGCAATGTAGGAGAAGGAAGCACAACTGATACTGCCTCAGAGCCAAGCCCCAAATATGTCATTAATAGAGTTTCTGGAATGCCTCCTACCCGTACCTGCTACAGTCAAGAATGCTGGTATGCTCATAAGAGTTTACTCCTGCCTTACAGTCTCCACACATTCACTTCACAGTTACTCCTTTAAAACTGCTGGGAGACTATCAAGGATATTACAGATATTTAAAGCACAAGTTTCACCATTAGGGATGTGGCTCTTAATCTCTAGGATACTTGAAATGGAACAAAAAAATTCTTTACCTTCTTGTGGATCACTTTGAGGGGAATGCCAGACAATTAAATAATTATTTTTGTTTCTCTCCATTTCTTCTCTAAGGTTTGTCCAGTCTGATCCTGTCTAAACAACAATAGAAGTAGTTGCAAAAGGACTGTTGCTGTTATGAACAACTGTCACTATGCTTGAGAATAACAATAATAACCTACTAYCCAGTGCCAAGAAAAATGCTCTGTAAATCTTTAGCAGTTACCTGAACTATTGCTTGGATCTAAGAACAATGTTTTGTTGGGAAAAAAAAAATACCCCTAAAATTTTAATTACACATTAGTCTCCCACATAATTTATWTTCCATTTCCTTGTTTCTTACTGAGATCAGTGCTCTGAGTCATATTTCATGCACAAGTCTAGCATTTGGAGTGTGCTAGCCCTTCCAAGGGAGAGTTCCAAAAGCTTTCTGAAGTTTTGGTCCTACGTGCTGTGCTCACAGGCTGCTTCCAGTGCTGCTCCCAGTGCTCTTGGACAGCYTCCTCCTGAGCAGAACCAAGGTTCTCAGAGTACCTGGCCCGGCCCAGGCAGCAGATAGTGAAATCACACCGACGTGCCTGATGCTGGACAAAACGTTCCCAGTGAAACAGAAAAACCCCAACCAGCATCCAGCATGCTTCTCATTCTGCTTCTTACCCCTCCCACCCTGTAAAATAGCTCAAGTTTTATAAGATAGCAGAACTTATGGAAGGACATGGAAAAGACATTACAGTATTAAACAGAGCAGTGTCTGTGCACAYGTATTTATGCTTTTAAAGAAAAAAGCTAAAAGAATACTTTGAGAGTTAAGAGAAAAATGCTTCTAACTTCTTAAAAATAGATTCCTTTACACTCCACTTTTGTTCTTTCACACCTTTCCTTCTTTTTTCACTTMATTAAAAGAAACCAACCAAATCAAACCAAACCAACCAAACAAAAAACCCCAACCACAAAACCCCAAAGAACTCTCTGAGGGTTCCCTGAGGCACAGAGTAAGCAAATAGAACAAACTTTTCTTCAAATCCTACARGGTAAGAGGAAGTGAATCTTTGTTCTTTATAAGTGACAGCAATCACATGAGCAATTTTTAAAAGGGGGGGAAATAAATTAATAGGTTTATCTGGTATAAATATTATATAGTGATTTTAATGTCTTGTAAGAGGGAAAAATGCAACAATGTCCCTGAAACTTTCTATTGCAGGGACAAAGAAAACTAACAAACAGAATTTTAAAAATCTGGAACCAGCCTGAGAATTTCAGGACTGGCTTTGCCTTTTATTTTGTTTTTCTTCACACTTCAAATATCCAATCTTACTGTCTTTGCAAAATAAAGGTAAGTCTGTTTGTTTTGGAGCAGGACCCTTATGAAGATTACAGGTTCTCACACACACATTCAGATAAAGGCTTCAGGGTTACTSTGATGCTACTTTACCTTTTCTTGATCTCCTGGAACTGGCACAATTTACTCATTTACTACTTGTTCAAATGGGACAATAAATCCTTCTCATTTCATTTTTGAAGCCTCCTGAGAAACTATATATGTAAGTATTTAACAGTTCTTGAAACTTTGCTTGGAAMTTTTCAGGTAGGTGCTCTGGAATGAAGAATTTGAAAACATTTGAAAATCAACAGTAAACTCAGGGGAACCCTGCTAACCAAATCATCCTYGAGACAAAAGCTGCAGTCCTGCTTTGTCCATCCAGTTGCCAGGCCCAAACAACTAYTGCATGATAACTGCAGTTTTAAAGTGTATAAACTTAAGCTTTTTTTTCCTGTCCTCATTAGTTATTTCATCGAAGATGTAGCTTCAAATTTTGTTATGGATTTTTAAAAAAGGAGATTTATAAATCATATTGAGGCAAAAAGAGATGGCAAACAGAATGATTTATAATCAAATGAAAGAACTGGTTGAAGTCTATGCAGCAGAGTCCTCATACTTGCCTGAAAGAAAATTGCAATAGCTTCCAAGTGACATGTCACAGTCATTTGCCTACTGTGTGGTCTAAAGTCCCATTGCAAATCCAGTTTTCCTCTTTCTTTCACTAGATTTTCTGAGTTTGTTCCAGTGTCCTAAATGGCCTGTGTGTGTGTTTAATAACCCTGTCCTGGATTATAAACTCTGCAACTGCTTGGCCCCTGGTTCTAAACAAAACAAATCATTTTCTCAAGCACTGTCAGTAAAGGAAACAAACTGCTCTCCAATCCCACCACAGAAAAGAATATTCTCTCTCTTCTGGTTTCAAATTTGAAAAGGAGTAGAATAAATTGATCATCCACATTTATCACTTATGTCAAAAAGCAGTTCTGCTTTGCTGTATTTTTGTATTGTTTCTTCTTATTCTTGCAAAGACAAGTCTGAATGCAGGACTGGTTTTGAGTTTTTAAGAAAGTACTTAACATCCATTCTACAGTTCAAATTTCTCTGCTGAACATCAAACTCTGCTTTGGGTAATCAGCTTTATGGAACACATACCTGATGTGTGCATACAACATGTGTGCCCTAACATGCTGAACGCCCTTTTTGTTTTTTTAAGGCATATCTACAGGAAAGAACTTTTCTAACTTMGAAAAGTTTCATACTGTAAAAAAAYGAACARTTGCAGCAAGTTATCCAGTGAGTCATTAACTTAATTAAGCTAAATAATCAACTGCAGCACAGGACCCAAACAAGGGGAAGTGGATGTAATTTTTTCCTTCCTCACCTTTCACATCCACAGATCCATAGATAGAGATGGTCCTGTTTGATCAGGTTCAAGACAGTTTATTGAAGCAAAAAGGATTGCAAGTGATAGGACCAGGGTGAAAAAACCCAATCCAACCAACCAGACCAGAATTCAGGRCTCCTGGAAGAAGTGTCTCATTTCAGACTTGGAAGTGTTTTAATGCTTTTCTGTTTAATGTTAGAGCAGGAATATAGATGAAGTGTGACAGGTTTTCTACCTACAGGATAAAATATACCTCAGAGATACTAAAAATCTAAAATCCCCACTCTTTGGTTACTATCCTGATGAAGTTTAGTGTTGGACTTCTCCTTTATAACACCAACAACCAGAAGCAATTCCCAAATGCCACTAGCCTGAGCCATCAACATAACATGCCTCCCAGCACACCTCAAGCTCTACTGACTCAAGTATTTTCATTCTTTCTAAGGAATTAAATCCTTACTATACACAATTAGACAACTCTGCTAAATATCTGAGCTAACACTCAGTAGAAGTAAAGGCACAGTTCACACCTCCCACTATTGTTACAAGCTCTGTGCAAACTTCTGTCTGCATCACCTACATTCAACCTCACATACTTGAGGTTTTCTTTGATACTAAAACAGCTACAGTCTAATTTTCTTTAAAGAAAAAATATCAAAGCTGAGGCTGAGGGGAACATAGAAATCTCAAAGATTTATGTGGAAACCTCCTGGCCCTTYTCAATTCCAGATATAGATCAAGCAAATGAGACACAGACAGAGAGGAGCTCTCTGCAGCATAGTCTGTGCTTAGATTCTCGTGAAAGCAAGACATTTTTAGCCCCTGCACCTCCACTAATAATAAAAACAGAGCACTAGTAGTGTTGTATTTTTATCACACAGTGTCCAAAAAGGCCTGGATGTTGTTGCAGAGTCAGCCAAATTTCAGCAATGCTAAAACCAGCTGCATTCTCCAGCTGTACAGTTGTAAGGACAGAGTTATGGAGTATCAAACCCAGCAGCAACATGCTTTAAGTAACTACATGCAATCCCACATGAAGATTGCTTCATGCTGGTCATTGATTTTAGTTGCAGCAAGAGAAAAAGGGTTCAAACAGACCTCAATGCCAATGAAGTMGCATTTAAATACTTATTTAGTGTAGAAACTTCTGAAAATCTTGAGACAAAACCATATTGCAAGGACAACCCCCCACTTCAGGATGAAAATATAGCTTCCTTACAAGCTTGGTTAAACAAGACTAAAGATTTTTGTCTCCATATCAGGACTGTTGGCCAGACCACACTGAAATGCAATATGAGTAGATGTTGATGAAAATACAAAGAAATCAATCAAAAAAAATTCAGAAAAAAAGAGGCCAGAAAAATGTATCAACCTGTTTGATCTATAGCCTAAAGCTCAAGTCCTGCCAGAGAAAATACCTTTATATTTTTAATATTTGGAAGAGGCATAATGTAGTAATAGCAATATTTTCTATAAAGTAAATGGTCTGTTTAAGAAACATTTTAGGCCAGTTTGAGGATTCTTTGCATGTTTGTCCCTGATTTTCCAAGCCACCACATCACTCAGTCTTTTCAGATAGGAGGCCTTGTTTTGCACAGGTTTGTCTTAAGGTCACACGTAACAATTTTGGTGAATCCTGAAACAACAGACCATTTCTAAGATCCTGTGGATGAGGACAACCCTGAGCAAGGCTGGCAGATTAGGGAACGGTCTCTTAGTCAACATCAAGAGATGAGTAGTCCTGTTCTGTCCTTGGACACTGCTATAAGCCAGCTAAAACCATAAACTTTTCCCACCAAAGGGGAATAAGTCTCAGCTGGACCCTTCCCTGCCACATGTCTGGAAAGGGAAGAGTGGAGCAGATTTCCATGTGCATGGCATTTTCCACTAGAACCTTTTCTGCTCATATCTGAAGAGCACCAAGAAAAGATGTCTGTTGACAGCCAGCTGCTGCCACACAACTTCTCAGCCACTTGCACTGCTTTTCAAATTAGGGCTGGAGGGACTCTATCCAGCTATGCCACCTTTTATCTCTGCAGAAAAGATCTGCCAACTTTTCAGCAAAAGCAGCAGATGGGAACAAGCTGCTGCCCCAACAGAACAATTGATCTAGCCTGAATTTCTCTTGAGCTTATCCACTCTAACACAGAACAGAACTAKGAAAACACTTTTCAAGAAATGTCTTAACCCTTTAAAAGCAGGGAGAAAATAACTGCTCTTCTAGAAAACACAAATATGATGAATGCTACAGACTTGCATGAAAGTTCACACAGTTACTGGTGTTGATAAGAGGCAATTCTGGGAATATCCAAGAATGTCTCTGGTGGAGGACCAGGRAAGAGACCTCACATTGCAAGGATTATCAACACTGCTCATAAAGGATTTGTAAAGGGCCTACCCTTTCTGAAATGAGACAGGTATTCATATGATACCTATTCTGTGTCCTTTTATCCASTGATCACTGGGCATTCCTAAAGTAAATACAGCAGTACCAAATACTCAGTAGTGATGTAAATCCTGAGCTGACACAGGCCAGAGGCATCCTCTTTTAACACAGCCTGCAGAAAGCTGCCTTCTGGAATGCRCTGGGAGAGCAACCAAAGAGAACAGTTAAAGAATGTTATGAGAAAAAGACAAATGTTCACTGAGGTTGGGGTGCACATATTTCTCGCTCAAAATTACAGAGACCTGCCAAGCTCCACAGACTGGAAATCAAAGTTGCAGTCCTAGCTCCCAGCTCACTCATGCTTGTGTCTAGCTCTCCTCCACTCCCCTGCAGCACTGGAGGCCTCCCTCACTCCTCAGCTCTGTGCACCAGAGCCAGCTGGTTTGACAAACTCCCYGTGTTCTAGAAGAGCCCTTCAAAAAGGCTTATTTCTGAATTTCAGACTGCCATTACAGTCCCTCCCTGTCTCATAGCCCAGACTCCTCTACTCTTGCCACCCACCCATTCTTCCTCCAATTTCAACAGTCTCAGAGAGGTAAAAAAAGGAAAACCAAAATTACAAATTTTGCTCCTTATCTCCATTGCAGCCACAAAAATAACCAGTTTCTTCACCTCTGTATGACAGGAATGTATCTAAACTTTTAAATGCAGCTGCAAGAATCCATG
Organism: Alauda arvensis; assembly: GCA_902810485.1. NCBI lineage: Eukaryota > Metazoa > Chordata > Aves > Passeriformes > Alaudidae > Alauda > Alauda arvensis. The sequence continues at coordinate 1,407,215 of CADDXX010000173.1, read as the reverse complement.
GCCTTTCCAAGCTCCTTCTAGGAAAGAAATAATACAGTTTGCTACCAATGCAGGCAACAATTTCTCAGATCTGAAAGTAGATGCAAATTTTCCAAGAATCACAAATTTTCCAAGAMACATTTCCAGGAGATCACCCTGGAGTTTGCCCTTGCCAAAATCTTGATCCCAGTACCACAACTCCTGCCAAGAACGTGTTGTACCACTGAGCTCTAATTGTCTTTGATGTGAAGACTGATGTCATCACACRATGCTTGAACAAATGAAAGTCCACCAGCATCTGACATCACAYTACTTTAATCCAGAATTAAAACAAGAGAAAGAGTTATAGTCACCAAGGTAATCTCTAGAACATTCCATAAATCCTTCAGAAAAAATGCACTTCATGAAAGAAGTAGTCTTGAGCATGTCACGAAACTGTCTCTTGAACAGTTAAGGAAAAACAAACCTTTGAAAGCTTTCTCTAAAAGAGATGAAAAAATTTCATCCAAAATTTTGAAATAACTTTTATTGAGGTACTAAAGACAATGTCCAAGAACCTACTYAAAGTTTGGCAAGATTTTTAGCTGTACTGTAAACTGTCTTTTTAAAAGAAATAAGATGCTGCAAGACCAAAAGCCAAAACTTGGCAATCTTGTAGATTTTCAAATGCTTCTCATTAGGAATCACTGAATTGATAACATTCTGAAACAAATTTATATGAAGAAATCAAGAGTATGAGACTCGTCTAAATCAACAAATATTTCAAAGACATGTTAAATATTTATCATATAGGCTCACACAAAAATATGTACTTTCARTGCATTTTATCTATCACAAATTCCATCCATGCTCTAGGTGTAATAACCAGTAAAAACCACCCCGAAACAGTGGCATGTGATTCTCCCTAGGACACAAACTAGCTTTAAAAATAAAAGTAAATAAACATGACCTGGTGAATGTTCTGGTTAATGAAGTCTGTGGCAGACAAGTTAGGGATTCTCTCATCTGCTGGTTCAATTGAAATGAGAGCAATAAAAAATTCTTTTAAAAGAGCCAGGAAAAAAAAATCCCACTGAATTTCACATTCCATGTACTAGAATTATTTTTCCCCAGACTGACAGGTGCCTGTACCTGCAGCACTCTTYTCAGCCTCTCCACAAAACACAGCTATGCCACTTCAGCTCTACAGCAATAACTAATGCCACTTAACCAACAGCCTCCCTCCAGCTCTTSCCCACTGCAGAGCTTGGGAGAAGGAAAAAGCTGCCTGTGCCTGCCTTCCGTGGGTCAAATACTGAGCCACGGGCAACAGTAACAGTATTTTCYTTAAATAACAACAGCATACACTGCAGCTTGGAAACAAAGGGTGGGTAAAGTGAGAGTCTCCTAAGTGGAGTATGGGAGGGGRAATTAAGAAGTATTTGGCTTCCCCTAACAGTTCTCACACCTYTAAAAATACACAAGACTGCTCACTCTGTGTAGCTGCCCCACACTTAATACACAGCACAGATGAGATAAACAGCACCTGGCTGCCCTAACACCTTTGTCAGCTCATTACCAGCTATCTAATGCAACAAAAGTTTTTCTTTCACTTTTGCTCCTGTTAAAATGTAGGTCATGAGGGGATGCCTCTTTGAGGCATGGCTTTTTATCTTATGGTCTCCTCTGAATACCAGTTTGGAGGAATTTGACCTGTGTAGTTTATAAGAAGAAGTCTCTGGAATAAAAATTGAGAGCTGGTCAGTAATAAAGGTCCACAGATATCTCRCACTAAATATTCTTAACATGAGAATCTTCACAAYTGACACTCATCTKCTCCACAGAAAGACATCAAACACAYCCATAGATCACATATTGACATGCACATTATCAAAAGGCTTTTCCCTGCAACATGACAACATTCGTAGAAGTGAGGTGCTCATGGAAGGTGTGAAAATGTGAAAAATKACTAATCTTAGATTGCAATGTAAGMTGACTGACTTTGGAAACTGCCCTGAGCACACCTACATCTATTAAAGGATTTTCCTGATCCAGACTATAGTTAATCTCTGAGTGAGCTACAGCCAGCATCATCGAACAAGGGCAAAAGTTCAGTACCAACAAAGAAAAAAGAGCAAATAATAAAACTTTCTCAGACCACCTGTGCTTCCTTTTTATTTCTCCTTCTCTTCTTCAATAAGACACACATTYGTGCAATTTAAAAAACAATCCTAAAGCTAAAGGATCTTTCACATCTCTGAAGCAATTTTTCTTWTAAATAAATCTGAAAATACTGAGAGTGCTACTCTGCAGAATGTATCAGAAGAATCTGCTCAACAACTTGAACACCCATATTATCTGCAAATGACCTACTTTCTTCACAGTTGCCCAGCACGTAACAATCTCTGTACTACAGACAGCAGCTGCCTTGCAACCAGTGAGCTCAGCACCAGAGAAATGGCTGTGTCTAACAAATGAGATATCTTGGTTATTTTGACATGTTTAACACATGCATTTCTGGCTTGYCACCAAGAACATTTAACATATTTTGGAACACTTTACCACTCACAGACATACTTTATTGCACTGCTTTGAGTGAAAAAGCAGTTATCTACTGTCTAACAATGTCTACTCCAACTGAGTCTCCCACCCTAYCCACATGGCACTCTCCCCCTTTGGCAATAAATGCATTCAAACCAGCAAAGGAGASAACCTGTGTGCCAGCCCTCAAGGTCTCTGAATGTGACAAAAGGACTGACTGATCTACATTTCACTGAAGTCTAGCATGACTTGAGCCACACAGTTCTCATTTTGGAAGTCCAGGACACTCAAATTTTACCCCCAATCCAACTAGAACCCATGCTTGTTCATCTTCAAGTAGGCTACTCCTGTGGGTCCTGACTGGCTTAGAAGAACACTTTGGTTTGAATCACATGAGAGGGAAGCAGACAACATGTGGGAAGGATGGAGCTTGTCAGTACAAATCCAARCTTTTGCAGACATCAACATCTGGAAGACTATCTTCACAATCTTAACAGGGAAAGCAAAAAAAAAAGAAAGAACAACTCCACATAAGTGAAAATATGGGCATCTAAAATAAATCAGATGTCTTACACTGTAGAAGTGTCTATTTTCCTCCAGGCAGTACAGAATCTAGATGAGTTTCTAATCTAGATGAGATTCTAATCTGCGACCCAAGACAAAACTGTCACCACTGTACATATAAAAAATTCTCACTCARATCACTGGGAATCTTGCAACAACTTCAACAGCATCAAGGTTTWAGCTCACATAGGTTATCTAGTTTGGATTTTCTTGTTTTGATTATGCATCCTAAAAAAGAGCATAAATCAATGCAAACACCTTTGAGAATCTTCAGCAGCATGTCARCTTGCATTTAAACCTTGCATTAGTGCATCTGCAGAGGGGACTTACACTCAGCCTCATAGTCAGATGATTCAGAGCTCCAACACAAGTATTTTACTCAGGATACAAGAGTTGTATGAAGCCTAATATACTCCATTGTAAGTGCTGAGTTAGAAACTGAGCAAAGCTGTACTCTGTGCTTTTTTCATCACTCTGCAGAATGATTTCTTTATTTCATGAGGAAGCATAGATCATTGAAGCTTAATGCAAATAGGCAGCAAATGTGCTACATATCCAAACAGAACACAAACCACAGCACATATTGTATCACAGTGTAATTTCTAAGTGTCATATAATAGCTAATCAATGAACTCAGCATTTTTTATCACTGTAAAGTCACAGCTTCTCTACATATTGCAATGATTTMTCTMATTGAGTGTGACAACTGTTATTTGYATGACCAAGTAAGATGTCTAGACTGTGTGAGCATGTAGGACAAACATGACATTCACAGTCACAATTTCTTCACCACTGTAATCAGAAGTAACTTTACAATCTCTTGTCCTGGAGATTGTGGAATAGATGGAAGCCATTATCATTCCAGGGTATCTTCTGTGCTGAAGTGTTAAGCACTCAGTACTACATACAGRGAGGCTTTGTATTATCACCTGTACCCTTGAAAGGTATAATTCTTGCTGTTTTGAAAAGGTTAATGCTCTTTATGTTATCCACATCTAGAATTCCAGAAGGAATGAAGTTATTTATGACCTGCTCAGTGTTCAGTAAAAGTTCCAGTTCTATTAAGTGTAAAATGGAGTATTGCTAATTGCAGCTTTTAACCTCTGGAATACCCATATTACTCAAACAGAAGTGAAAGGAATAATCTGAAAGTGGAAAATGTCCCAGTTATGGATGTAGTGATACACCAGCTGCCATGCAATACATAAGAATGAAGACTGCACACAAGATCTTCCTTAGTATGCAAGTACCTACCTAATTGGGAATATTGCAACAAAAGATGGGATTAAGCACTGTCCTGCCATTAACCAACACAATTTATCACCAAGAAACCTGATTCTGCTGTCTTGATTACATTCTTTTATAGTACACCAATCAACCCAAGTCCAGAGCAATCAGGAAGCCAGTCTGGATTTTCCAAAAAGCTGGATAAAACTGCTACTCATAAGGGCCTCCCCAAGCCAGTGTACATGCCCATTTCCTGGGCATGCTGGATGCTTCTAATGCTGGATTTGGTATATATATTTTAACTTTCAGTTTTCTACTTTTTCATACACTCAGTGTACTTCAGTCAGTCAAATTTGTTTCTGCTTGTAACACATCTATCCATAACTGAAAAAAAACCCCACCAAAACCCCACAACTTACAATTTGAGAAGAGTCACTTTTTCCCCCATTAAGATGTCAGTTCTTCACCAGTGTTTCCTGATGTTTGATACAATAAGCAGAAATGTCTGTCCACTCCATCTGCACACAAGTATGGCATATAAGGCTCAGAACAAAGCCTGTAAAGAAATTCTTTTTTCACCACAGCAAACAGAGACAAGAGTTCCTCCAGATGAGCTTTTCCTTCTTCCCCTGAGAGCAGAAGCCTAGCAAAGCTTGCCAACAAAGTTAATACTTTGGTTGAATAAACAGTCCCTTAGATTGAATTTTTTAGCTCATGCTCAAGAAAAATCCAGCTCTGAGGTGATGTGTGTAAGCAGATACCTCTCAGCTTTCTGTAAGATTGTCTCAAGTCAGCATAGYCCACACTAACTCCTTTTGTCTATGYAAARAATAAATCACTTTATATTTACTTTGGASTAAAAGCCACCTTATCAGACAGTAGAACAAAGTGATAACCAGTCTCTTCTGTCCCACTCCTCATTCCATGCATATGTAGCAAAACACCAAGGCTTAACAAATCTCAAAAAATCTGATGCCTCCAACTTAAAAAGAAAAATAATTTCACTGGAACTGGGCTTCAAGATGCAGCAGAGTTTGTGTGATGGGGAAACAGAAAAATATCCAAGGAGTCTGTTTTCCCAATCAAACCAAATAGCTGCTATTGTGATTTTGACCTCCCAGTCTAAATTACATATTTATGACTATTACTTAATAAGAAGAAATAGCAAATATTTGCCTTAATTTCTTTAAATAAACCAGATAACAAAACCCAATTCATCCTGATGTGTTGCTATGATAAAAAGTAGRAACTGGAAGCATCACTGTCACTTTTACAGCCCATAGCTCTGGTTAAAAAAATAAAAGCAACCACTTGTCCTGAAATTACAGAATGTATACACAGATTGTGGAGTCACTACTGTTTCCACAACAGCCTAACTTAATGTGCAGATCTGTTTTAATACATCAGCCTTTTTATTATTGTCATTATTTTAAGTAGTTTACRTGATAAAAATACATTTGTAGCAGTGGAACAAGATAATTCACTTTTCCATAATGGAAAAGAGTTTTCAGCTGTTTCTAAATTCAGATGTATCCCTTGGTCCCAGGAAGTGTGGCAGTGTTACTCCCATGCTCAGTTAAAASCTTTTCCCTCTACCTTTTTCTTCCTCATAACTGGCAGCATCAGCTTTTGGTTTGCATCAAGTGAATTTGTCCTCCCTGCTCCACTGTGGCGCAGAAGTGCAGCTCTATTACTTTTTCAGATCCTGCATTAAAAGGAATATATGAAATACAGCTTCTCATCAGTCTCCTTACTGAAGATCAGATTTCAGTTGCATAACAAACCGTGACTCTGCATGACATAATGGRGCCTTGGTGCGTGACACAGCTAAACTGAAACTGGAAAAACATCATCCACCATTATCTGCTTTTGTCTGGACATAGAAGAAATTTTGCCCAGGAAATAAGTAAATTGTGTAAATAATCAAAAAATCAATCCAAAAAAGTTTTCAAAAGACTTAGAACAGTATCTTTTTAACCCTCAAGGTGATTTCTAGTTAACATGTAGATATTTTACAGTAATAGTTCATGTCTTGTGCAGAAGTCAGGCTACATGAGAGAATCACAGTCTACTTTAGATGGGATATCAATGAAATATTAACAATATCAAAGTTTGGTTTTATGCAGCATTTAAAGGTTTTTGAAGAAGAAAAAGATAACTGCTTTCAGATTAGAAGGTTTCAATAAAAGGTCCCCAGCTTCAGTATCATTGCTGTTTTAACTCACCAATTTACACCTATAGCCATGTAAATTTAATATACATGGCATTTAAGTTTCAGAACATCTAAGAATTTGCTGCTTATATGACCTCCAAATTTTTAGGTACTTGGGAACTCCCTAATAAGCAACTACAGGAATGTATCTCATGAGTCTGTATGAACTAAGAAATAATTTGGGTAACCACAAAAACAACATATAGCATGCTAACAATTTTAAGATGCTCTATCTGCTGGAAATCCARTCTATTCTTAGGTCTAACATCACTTTAATCCATCACTTGTCTCCTAAAAAGAATTAGTGAAAATGTAAGATGCCTTTTTTCCTACTGGTTTTATGTGAAAAGAACATATGAGCCCAACATTAATCTTTTTTTCATTTATAGTAGCTGCCTACCCACCCTCACTTCAGCCATTTAGCAATCCTGTTATGAAACAGCTGCTGTTAGTGAAAAAAGTCCAAACTGGCAGCATTCACAGARCATTTTAAGATGTTTCTACAACTCCCCATCAGTACCCTCTGATTCATCTTTTCAAGGCCCTACCTTAAAGCCTCAAAGCAGGATTACACTTCTAAAGCCTCAATATCAGAAAGTCTGGCTTTTCTCTTGATTTTCCCATGGAGAACTTCCCGTTCCTCTAGACCAACACAAACTTCTTAAAACATTTTTTCCACTCTTTTACTGCTGCTGACTCTCATTCAAAAGGGGCCCAGCAATTCCAGCTACATCATCAGGAGAGTTCTGCACCTCCACACAGCTGTCCCCATGCAGAAACTGGAATGGCTTCAYCCACCCCCTTGGCACAGAAATGATGTCAAGTAAATGACAGTTCCAAAAACCTATAGCATGATCATTTCTATGCTGGCTGTTCCTCTAATGTAAACTCTCCTTTTCTCACATTTTGCAGGGCCCTGATTTGTTCCTTTAATAAAATGCACCATAAAACTTGAGAGTGCAATTTTCCAATGGAAAGGAAACAAAMATCCCACCAAATAAGATTAGTTTATTAGAAATTCAGTGAAACAGTTCAAAAAGCCCAGATAGGTGATTGTTTCTATTAAATTCTATCAACTGCTGGAGCAGGTTCCTCAGGAATTCTAACACTTCCTTAGAACTGAAGTAACTTAACCTCCACTGCATTCCACAGACTGAAAAACAACTACCTGCAAGTATAGCATGAACCAAATGGAAAATTGCATTTAACAGTTACCATCACTGTTAACTTGTCACATGCTCTGAAATGGGATTCTCACACAACATGGATGCACCAGCTTGACCTGAATGCAAGCAGATTGTACTCTCCAAAATATCTGTGACCACTYAATTCCTACTACTCTTTCAAGGCTCGGGGAGCTTGGTGTGTTCAGCCTCGACAAGAGGCACAGGAGACCTTAAAGYCCCTCCCAGTGCCTGATGACAGGACAAGRGGGGTGGCTTTAAATGAAAGAGGGAAGATTTAGGTTGGATATATGGRARAAATTCTTCTGTGAGGGTGGTGAGGCCCTGGCACAGGTTACCCAGGGAAGCTGTGGCTGCCCCATCCCCTGAAGTGTTTGAGGCCAGGCTGGACATGGCTTTGGGCAATCTGGTCTAGTGGAAAACATCTCTGCCCCCGGCAGAGCATTGGGACTAGATGGTTTTTAAAGTCTATTCCAACCCAAACCTTCCATGATTCCATGATTTTCTGGGCATAAAAACTCATTAAACTGTATCTATCTGCATCTCTGCTTTGACAGAAAATATCCTCTAGATACAGCTTAAAAATAAATTTAGAGTCACAGAAACCCTTGCAGGAAGTTTAGTTTCTTTTTTACAAATGAGTCTAAGTAAAATAAGAACATATAATGTGCTAAGGTTTTAGATTGTTTTAGTTAAGATACAATGGAACTAAAAAATAAATTTAAATGGAACAACATTCTACCTGCATCTGAATGCTATCCATGGCAATCAGCTGGACTTGCTAATGCTTCCTAAATTCAATTTCTGACAGAAATTACAAGCTGCTCATTGTGGTAGCTACTGTACTATGGAATGGGGTTTTTTCTACCCATTCAGTTGATTTTGGGGCAAGTTGTRTCTCATCTCTTCATGCAGCATTAAGGAGAAGTCTTTTCTTTGCACACAGTACTTCTTAACAGTATCTGTGAAAGGTAAAAGTGAAGAATTTATTTTTATTGATAAGAGGAAATTTTCACACAGTCACAGAAATGAATTACAACTGAATAGCAGTGATCAGTCTCCCTACCAAATGTAATGCATGCATTTCAGCTCATTTGATCTTGGCAAACCTCAGAGTAAGTTAGTAATCAAGACACAAAATAAATTATATTAACATATTTTAACAAAATAGAAATAAAGCTCGAGTATACCTTGGAATCATATTTTACCTATAACAATTTACACAAGCTTATTAATGAAATTAATGGAAAGCATTTTAAATTAACTTTGGGTAATTTGTTCAGTTGAGAATTAGGCCGATTAAATGCCAATATTCTGAGCACTCTCATGTGAAAAAGTGTTCTATAATCTGACAAATTAAACAAGAATAATAAGTCTTCATCGAGTTCAGGGTGTAAAAATAATTTATTAGCTTCTGGTCATAAAAAAATTAGCTACTATTCTTGGGTTTTTAAAACAGCAGCAGTCAAAAAAGTGACAATTGAAAAGGGTTCAATAAAAATAAGGCAAGCTTTGTAAATTTGTTCTTTAAAAATCAATGCTGTAGAACTACAGAACCAAGGGAAGCAGAAAAAAATAAACAAGAATTTAGTAAAACGATCACCAAGTCATTTCCATGGTATCACCTTAGTTAGCCAAGGAAGCACTGGGAAAGCAGTATGAAAGTAAACTTTTTACTTCAAAATTACGAAGAGTTAATTATGATTTAAAGGCATCCCTTTGGGGGAGGAAGTGAAGTATGCCCTAGTGCTGATAATTTTATATTCTATTGGTTTATGTTTGTAAGACAYGAGGGAATAGTGACCCAAGAGCTGATGCTACTGCTTGTGAGCAGCCCTCACTGCTTGTGAGCAGCAATGCGCTGCAGGCAGAGCTTCATGTAGGAGTTCTTATTGCGGATTTCCATCACTGCATCTCTGACAAGCTCAATGAACAGCTGAGGCCACAGCTTCTGCAAGGACTCGTTTTTCATATTGATGTCAGCTGCTTCTTTCACTAAGCTCTCAACGTATGTCTGGCAAAATGTTTTTCTTTCTTTGATTTCCTGCAGGAAAGAAAAATTACACAACGTGTAAGAAAAAGGAAAAAACGGTTCAACAAGAGCAAATCCAAAAAAACCCTCTTAAAAATTCAATGCATTAAAGAACATAGCAATTAGCAGGCAGATGCCATTGTGTACTTTCTCCCCTTGGTTTTAAGTTGCATGGCACAGGGTCTCTGTCCAGCTCTTATGAGTGTGGCCACAGAACCTTAATGTATTCATAATATTCATATTATATTAAGTCACTAATTTATCTGAACTTAACTTTCAAGTAATGATATAAATATCTGTTAACAGCATTACAATTTGTGTTGCTTTCTGGCATAGCAGTGAAAATTTAATGAAATTATTAAGGACTAAACTGCTTTTCCTTCTCTCCCTTCCCAGAATTTCATCCTTATAGTACAGCAGTTGAAAAGTGTATGTTTCTCTACCTGCCCTAACAAGAACATTGTCACAGAAAAACATGCCAGTACTCATCCTTTTCCACAGGCACTCTGGCAAGTGCTGGTTCTTAATGTGTATTACATTAGATACTGAGGTAAGCTGAACCTTTAAAAGTAATAAAAAGATACAGTGCTTCATGCAATTACGAGTTGCATTTTAGTAAATCAAACTGTATTAATCCCTGCCTCTGCAAAGTTTCTAAAATATGCCTTAAGCTTTGAACAGTAAGTTATATTGGAGCTAAATTCTAGCTAGTTTGGATGGGGGTGTTGTCGACATGTTAGATCATGCCTCAGGCCACCAAAAAAAAAAAAGAATAATGAAAGTGAGAAAATGCTTTCCATGAGTTTCAGCTAAAACCCTAAATTATTAATCAAAGACCCAAGACTGTMATCTTTAGCAATACACTTCTTCAGTGACATTGATGATGTTAGTTCACTGCTGCTGGGGAACTGGAAGGAGTCACACCCTGCAGTACCTGCTGCCACATGCACAATGCTACAGCAAAGGACAAGGTGGGAGTTGCTGCACTAGGAAGAGAAAACTATGCATTTATTTAATGCAAGGTACAAATACTAAGCTTATTTTATTTTATTATAGGGCTGATTCCATGGTAAAGGACAACAGGAATACTTCACTCTCTTACTCCCTGCCATTCAAAGGTTTAAGAGCTACTGTCACAGCTTTTGAGTCTAATATGTTTTATTAATTTAATCTCTCCACACATGCAGTCACTGTCTCCTTTTTATGCTGTGGATCTGAGATAACAAAACCACAATGGAACAAGAGAATTCAGTGATTACTGAACTTGATTTAATTTCTTGCACTAGAGGATTTATATATTTGCACATAATCAAAAAGCAAACAATGGGACAAATGTGAGAAGCAGAGTGCCTACAGTTAGAACTCAGGATGATTGCTCAGAAGGGAGACTGTGGCTGAAAACAATCATTCTCCCTGGGAACAATTTCTCTCTGCCCAAGCAAAAGAGTTAGCAGATCAGAAACACAAACTAAAACAAGCATGACTGATGCCCTTGTCTGAAACAAGCCAGCTTGCAATTTTATTACTAATTAAACCTAATACATTGCCTATATATTTATTTTCCTGTAGCTCACTTAAGCAGGTTTTTATTACTACAGCCTGCACTATCTCACATGTTGTCTGAAGGTGTTCTTCAGTAATTCTTTCAGGGAAAATCTAACACGTGCAATWTACATTTTTCTTCCTAAAAAAATTGTGCTCACTCCATATGGCTTGTAGGTGAGAATGTATTTCTGAGACTGTGGCACTGTTCAGGAATCACTYCACCAAAGACAGAAMCAGCATTTTCCAGTATTCTGAGAAWAAGATCAGTTAGATAAAATGTTTGATCAGATATGTAAATGYGTTMTGCAGTGATCTTTTAAAACCACCATTCTCAAYAGCATAACTGAAATCTGATGTACAGATAAATTCAATGAGCAGTAGCCTCAGGTTGCCTAACAGAAAATGGAAATACTTTGTAATGGTATAGTTTACCTCAAGCTTTTCCATATGAAAATCCTTTGTCATGTAATTCAACGTTGCTCGAGCTGTGCTTTCCCCTCCACTTCTTCTGTTCTCACTACTTTCCTCACTCCCAACCCCAGGTTTCTTTCCCTTTCCCTCCAGCAGATAATGGAATTGCTTCCTCCTGTGAAATGAGATTTACAATCCTAATTAGCAAAAACWTTTAAGTGCAGATGTTTCTAGCTATTGTGAGGGGGGTTCTCCTTTTGAACATACACTTTTGAGCTTTGAAGTATATTGCATCCTCAAGTTATTCAAAATACATATGACTCTAGATGTCCCTTCATTAATTTGTTTCTAAAACAATTGATTTTGAAATCTATCACATAGCACCTCCTAAATAGGAATTCTTGCAGCTTTAACTTTCATTAAGTGTTTGTCTATAGAAGACTAAAAATAGGGCGGTTTGGCACCCTTTTTAACAGAACAACTCTTAAATCTGTTAACCCCTAATTACCCACTATAAAATACCCACTAAAAATAACCAGCTCTCATCATGAAGGTTCACAAGTCTTCACCAATCCCAGTACAAATGGAGAACTGAACATGCTGCTCATTTGTGTGCATGTTCCTTTTCATCTCCTCAACACACTTCATACAAGTTCTGGAAAAACYTCTGGCTGCATGGACTGGAGATGGCAACACCTGCGCATTATGCAGAGCACCTATCTTCTAGAAGATGGTATTTGTCAAGTTTTTATCTTTTTACCTTAAAAKAATGTATCATAGCAGCATGCTAAAGAGTTAAACAACATGTTCTGGACAAGCTCCAGTTCTGTTTGTTGGCTTTTACCTGGATTCTCCAAGTAACGAAAGCATGCGGTAATGTGGCAGCTCTGAAGATGCCACATAAGCCAGAATGCCAAAGAGCCTTTCTGCCTTTACAATATCATTTTCAGTAACCTGTGAGGGAGTGGGAAGAGAAAAGAAAAAAATTACATTTCAAAACTAGCACATCCTTATTTCATTACATATGTACATTGAGAACTGACTGAAATTGGTTATATAGAACACTGCACACAGATCTGTTRCAGGCACATCTTTCAAAATGTAGACTTGCTTTTACTAGCACTTTATTTGAGAAGAAATCAAATGAGGGAGTGGTGCTTGTTTTATTTCCTGTCATTCTGGATATTTTAATGTATATACATGATGCCCTGTGCTTCATGATAGTCTTCATGAAATGAGGAATTCTATAAAGGTTTCCTACATTCATTTTCTGAAGGCCAGACTTATTAATTCTGCTCCATACTGCATGCACTTACAAAAGGTCTACTGGAAAATTTCTGATTAAGTTATGTTGGAGAAACAGAAAGATTCTGGGCATGCACACGTGAAAAGATAACTTGCAGACTCTTATTCTGGCAGCATCATGGAGAAGGCTTTATAAAATAGATGCTTTAGAGGGAAATATTTTTCTCTACRTTTTTCAGCCCCTGAAAATAAGTGTTCACTCATATTTTTCTAAATGTCTACTATACCATTGTTTCAATATTAAGTTCCAGCTATCTCTTTAAACTAACTTTCAATGGTTGAAAAATTTTCAGGATTTATTTTATACAAAATTGAAAAGTGTAAAGRAAGTGGAAGAGATTCATTCCTTGGTGGTGGTTATTATTTTTTGTTTGTCTTGGCTTGTAATCTCTGGAGACCATGGCCTGTGTTTCTCCTACCCTGATGGCCAGACTATGAACTGACTTCAACTGCCAAAAGTTTGTTGGCACAGTTTCTGGACTCCTGGCTTTGTACTGAGTGCAGGAGCAATCTTTATGATCACTACATCTGACATGGGTAATACTGGACAATGAAACTCACTCAYTGACTTCTTAACTTCTGGATGAAATTTAATTTCCATTCATCCTATAACATATTTTGGGAAAGCAACCCATTATTAAATGCACTTCAATACTCACAATATTTACTAARCTGTTCCAGAAAAGCTTTGTATTCTGTGTTATTGAAATGTGTGAGTAAAATTGAATTTTGATCACATTAATGAATCTTGTATTCTTGCTCAATGTTTAGAGACTATACAATCTACATTTGCTTAAAATATACACAAACAGCATAATGCAGGGATAAATTCAGTGAAAACACAGACCAGGAAATTAGAGATGTAAAGTCAATTCTATTTTTACAGTGGAATTGTTTATTTTCACTTGATTTTAAGTATAACTTAGTAGCATAGGAGTAGATGACCTTGCTGAACAGTCTGCAACAGAAGCAAGGTCTAAAACAAAGAGCACAGAAGGCAGCTAGGGAAACAAAGCCCAGTGCAGGCAGAAATGTCTGCTGGAGAAATAAGTGATTTTAATGTATTTATTTATGTTAAGAGAAGCATAAGGACCAGGTCAACAGAGACAGCACTGCTGAATACACTCTCCAGCTCACACACACTCATGTTCTCTATCTTAGTGCAGGGCATTGCTTGCTCCATTAATCACAAAAAGATTCTAACGGTAGTATCRCATAAATGTAAGGCTTCATGCCTGCTCCTTGCCAAGGGCACAGAACAGGCACCAACTGTGCCAGCAGCCCTGCTCAGGGCATCTGTCACACTCTATCCCATACCACTGCAGGACAGCAGACTGGAGGCCTTGGGAACTTCAACCTGACAACTGAGAATGAATCTGAGATTACTGTCACTGGGAAAAATTTCAAGTAGTATCTCAATAAAGACAATTTGCTTCTTCACAGTTAGGAAATGTAACAATTGGACAAGGGCACAGAATCATTGTTAGGGGGAGACCAACACTCAGCTTCTAGCCTGGAATATTAACTGGAATGGAGGGGGAAAGCTGGGGAGAAAATAAAAGGGTTTTTAAAAAGGCTTTTTACAGTTTAGAAGTGCTGAAGTGATGCAATTTCTTTAGTTAATTCAGTTAGTATATATTGCTTCTACTTTGCAACTCTGTGTACCTCAGAGCTGACAACACAATAGTCTCCACAAACACTGCACACAAATGGTAACCAGAATAGCAAAATATGCACATTTCTCTTTCTGTCATCTGAAACTGTTACTTAGGGCTGATCTAAGGTCTGAGAATCACTTCAGGGRTTGTGTTCTTTACACTGAAATACAATTTTCTATTACTCATTAATCCAATAGGTAGTACACATCTGCAAAGCTGCACATCATGACTTCTGCTATAGGGTAATGAGAAACAGAAATCAGAACTCATCTCTTTCTTCTGCTTAGCTAAGACACTTTTCAAATGATTAATGATGCTAGAAAAAAAATTCTGTATGCACATCTTCATGTAGTGTGGTCTGGCTGAAGTTTGTTGAGCACGAAAATGTTCTTGTCATACATATTTCAGATCTGATATTTGTCCTACATAAAATCATGCTGTGCTACATGTGCTCCATTTACTAAATTAATCCCCAAGAACTATTAAATACAAAGTTTTCCCTCAGAGACTTGTTAACCTTGAGATTGTAACAAAAAGTCTACTTAAACAGTTGTGTTACTTTCTTTCTCCATGAAGACCAAACAGGCAAGATTGAGCTTCTATTTGCTTTTCATCTGAACCACTAGTGTTGATTTGAAAATATGATGCAGTAAAAAAAAAAAAACCAAAAAAAACCATAAACCTCCTCACTTTATATTTTTAAAATCCAAATTTAAGAGCATTTTTTCAGCAAAGTACTAAATTTGAAGTTATTCTATATTTTTCATGCGATTACTATCACTGCATTTTTTTTCCTTTTCAAGGTACTGCACTGTTGGAGTGAATCCTATTTCCATCCATCCCTCCCTGGCTAGTAAATTCATTTAAGCTGTTTACCCACCCTTACTCTTCTGAGCAACTAATTTATGCTTTATACAACTAAAACCAAATAAACCACAACATCCAGCTTTGGCTGGATCAGATAACAAAGTATACCTAATCCAAAACATATGATGATGACCAAATTAAAATACCAGATCTAAATGCTARAGCTGTGTATTATTTTTGCTCTAATTAACTTCCATAACATCTCTTAAACTTATTTAGCATTTAAAATTGAATGTGCATTCAAACATTGTGTTGCATTGTAACTATTTTCACCCCCTTTATGATCAAAGCCCAAGTATAAAATAGCTGTTTTATATGCTTGAATAAATTTACTTTCAATTGATGTAAAGGGGAATACAAAGTACAAAGAACAGCAATATTAGTGTCCTAACTTTCTATTTATTTAAACATAAAATGCATACCCCACAAATAAAAATATCCTAAAGATCTTGTGYATAGCAAGCAGARAAAAAAAATCTATTTGACAGACTTTTCCTGTGACAGGCTTAAAGCAGAAAATATGATTCTATGGTATTTAGTAACACTGGCAATTACAAATAATCATACACAGTAAACTACTCTAAGGAGTCTGTCAAACACATTTTTGTGTAAGTATTCAATGTCAGCACTGTGATTTCCTCAAAAACAATAAAAAAGTGCTTCTAAAAATCAAGTAAAATTGTGTACTTCTTTAAGAATAATTTCACATAATTTTATTWAATAATACTAATTTTAATAYTAATTKCACAAGAAATTRCATGGTGAAGTATARTTGAATCTTTTYCCCYTTAATACTGAGAAGACACTGACAGGGTTGCACTCATTTCATTGGAATTCATCTGCTCTTTTAAGAACAACACTAATTTATCCTGTAAGACCAATTATAAGAAGCAACACCATCCTACCTTCACTCCATTTATCTTTTGCAGATTAAAATGGTTCAGCCTGAACAGAACATAGTATTTCCACAGAGTGAAGTTGACAACTGGATTTCCCTGAGGATCCACTGTCAACTGTTCCATGCGATGCATCTCAGCCAAYGCATTGAACTGCTGCAGTGCCACAAGATTGGTCTCCTTAAACTTCAGGTGCTAAAAAAAAGCCAAAAGAAAACTAAATTTAAATAATTGATTTTTAAGTATCAAGGTTAGKATTATAACATAAGGAAATATGCAATTCTTAACTGTATCTATTTATATGAAAGCACTCAGTGGGGGCTATGCCAAAGTAAGTTAAATCTAGACAATCCATAGTCCATAGCTGTTCAGAGCTGAAACATGAGGCATGCTCACCACACAGTTGGGAAATTTTGCCTTCAGTTTTGGTAGCACTTGAACAATTTCATCAAATTCTATGAACATAAAGGAGACTGTGGCAATAATGCCAGCTGTTTGAACACTCCAGCTCCGATCCAGGCACTCCAGTGCCCCAGCACCATACAAGCCAAGAGTGTCTCCTTCCACTTCCACTAAGTGAGACTCTAGAACAGACAAGCCTTGTACTGCACTGCTCAGGATWGTATCAAGAGACCTGCAGAGGAAATAAAAATACAGTGATATAAATGAGATTATTCTGAAATAATATCATCACTCTACTGAATAAGTCTTTCACCAAAACTCAACTGTCAAATACAATGGCATTTCTCAGCATTCATTCATTTTCAGTACCCCATCTGGTTCAAATACACTAAAGGCTGGAAAACCCTTCTTCCATCAAGTAACACTGTATTTGTTCTATTTCTTTGGCAGAAAGGCTCTGGGTGTATTTGAGTTGGTGGTGGGGTCAAACTAAATAAAGAGTCCATTCACATTAAATAATTGGCTTTACAATTTTAGCTCATGTTCTGTTTAGATATCTAAACAAAACTTCAAACACATTTCTTTCAAATAATGTGACCTTTCCAATTCACAAGAGCAATTTTTAAATTAAGCAATAAATCCAGGTATTCTTGACTCCTGTCTATCCTACTTGGAACATAATACACTCAGCTGGCTGGGCCTAAAGTATACAGAGAGCTCAAGATAAGCACAAATTACAGGTTTAGAAAGTTATGCAATGATTGTTATTATTTTATTCTTTATCACATTCTTAGTCTTTTTAATTTATTTTGACTAATAGCAATCATTTGACTGATGTTCTCTTCACAGTAACAATCATAACTCTAAAATTTCTCACAACTGAAAATGTTGAGAGCCCACYATTTCATATGTGAAGCTCTAATTAATTATCTGTGCTGAATTTCACCTGCAATTTTCCTTAGTAGCTCATCTTGAAATTCTTCACTATGATAAAACACATACATCAAAACAGCATCATTTCTCAAGCAATGGGAATTTGTTCAGTAACAGAACAACAGCCAAACTACCATAGTTACACTGCCTTGGTCATGGGGAGGGATTACCAACACTGAATTAAATGGCAAAGAAAACAAGCAGGCAAGAAAGCAGTGGGTAAATGCATTCAGGGGAAAGCTTTGGAAGCACAAGAATAGAAAAGATGATGGCAATTTAAAAATGCGAAGGAGAAAGTGTTTCAAATATGTAGCACTTGACTGGAGATAAGAACCAGTTCTAGCCATAATAAACTGAAGTTCAGATGGGTTCTACCTGAGAGAAACAAAGACTTCCTGAGCATCCCTGACATTTCCAGCATTGACCAGAGACAGCAGGAAGCTGTACTTGCTACTGAATTTGYGCAGACTATTTTTTCAGGCATTTGCCTGAGCTAATAAAGGTTGAAGTGCTACTTTGGTTTTAACCAATTCAAAGCAGACGCTGTTCATTAAGTTCTGCAGTGGGTTCTGTCCACATGGCCACCTTTTTAGATGCAAATAAGCAAATATATTTTAAACCAAGAATACTAAAATTATCTTGAGAATAAAACTAAATCTGGTAACTACTACTGTTAAAATACTATGGGTGTGAAAGCAGTCTCATAAAAGATGCTGCAGTTCAAGCTAAGGCCTGAATAMAACTATGAAACCTCTTGATACACAAAGAGATTACAAATCTTCATAATGCTCATATATCTTCATTTTGTTCATTTAAACTGAAGGTAAAAATCTAAACTGTTAAGGAAATGAACAGCCTCAAGAAGGCTCAGGAATTCACATTTAACGTTTCTTGTAAACATGAAKTTGCCCTTTATTTAGCAAAGTGACATCATAATTTAGCTTGCACTTCTTTAGGCAATGARTTGCTGTTCTATCTCTTTTAAACTTACTATTAATGGTCAAAAGCAAAGGAAATCCTCTTTTCAGGGTTGATTTGCATAAATAGYACTTTTAATAATGAAATACAGCAAGATCTCRGAGGTGAGAAGTAGTAACCTGGAAYTTARGACATGAASAGGTAAAAGTATCCCCCAATAAAATACCTGCTTTCTTCAGGGAAYACATATGCAGCACTGCCATTGATCTGGCAGGRCTCATTTTCTTTATCTTTGTTTAAAGAAGCCTCCAGAGCAGTTCTGTTCTGCTGGATCTCCCACTGCCGAGCAATGTTAGCGATCGTTAACCGCTTCTTCTCCTGAAACGAGGGGCACAAGTCATCACAGGGCAGGATCAGCACATCTGTTTGTTCTGAAACATGCTGCTTAAGCAAAACATCCGAAATGTTTCAAATTGAAGAAACTATACTAGTGCTTGGTGGTTATGCATTAAAATCAATGCATCATTCTAGTGCTATTTTGTGTAAGTGCCAGCAAATAATTTCACARAATCTGCAATAAAGAAACAAGAAAAGCAACATAATAAATCCACAACTTATGAAAGCGTGATGTTAAGCTACTTAGGACATGGAAACTGCTACTTCTGCAAGTTTTTCCATTTTAAAGAACTCAAAACTCTATTTCATGTYCCATTTGCCCAGGGAGTTGTGATGCTCTCTGGTTAGAGAGCACTAGTTGCTCAACACTCACAGACTTCCATGGTGACTGAGCTCAACATCACAGAAAGGAGGGGAAGCTGGAATCATCAGTAGTTTTTATCAGAGCAATCTTTAGAAAATTCTGTTTGTTCTCAAGGGTTAGGATCTCAACCTCAATTACCATACAGCTCTACTGCTTTGTTAGCCCTCAGAYGTGGGCTGCTGGATTCCTACAGAACTTCAAAAACTTCCACAAATTCCTTCTACAAAAAKCAAATTTTATAAGTGTGAAGATTCTGCTAGCAGTAACTTTCTCTTGTTCCAGTAAATACTAAATTCAACCACTGTTGGAAAGGAATGACATTCTCTATACATTTCAAAGTACATCTCAAACGTTCCCAGAAGAGTGGGTTGG
Source organism: Alauda arvensis (assembly GCA_902810485.1). Lineage (NCBI taxonomy): Eukaryota > Metazoa > Chordata > Aves > Passeriformes > Alaudidae > Alauda > Alauda arvensis. The sequence continues at coordinate 1,387,430 of CADDXX010000173.1, read as the reverse complement.
AAGCAATAAAAAAGAGGTCTGGAAAAAGAGATGAAGAAATTCTGCTGTTTGGGCAGACAAGTATCAGCAAGGGAAAAAGAAGAGATGACATTGCTGAAATGAACATTGTTGATGCAGTGCATTCAGGAAAACAACAATTGTTTGCTACTGAACCACTGCCTATAATTTCATTTACACTTCATGTAGCATAAAAAATGTTGGAGAAATGTGATGGTGAAAGAAAGTTGCAGAGCATAGTTCTCTAARTATTTTTTTCAGATTTAACTATGAAGAAACCTATAGTTGACAGCTGGTTTTGCTGGACATTGTATCTATGAGCATAGTTATTCCTACAATTCAAATGTGTGGAACAGGAAAAAAGCCTGAATCATAAGAACTCATTTACAAAGGAAAGATCTACAAAATCACCAAACAAAATGAAAAATATTGGCATTTGACTGTTATGCCAYTTAAATATTTGAAGATAAGAAATATACTTTGATTAAATTAAAGTCTAAAATGTAATGTTGAAATAGAGTAATGATGGCACAAAGCATTAAAAATATTTTTTCTTCTAAGGGAATTTTCCACTAGCAAAAAGCACCTCCAAATGTAGGCCACCAAGACAAACAATCCCACTGCTACAAKGAAACATKACATCAATGGTTAAGAACATGAACTACAAATAAATACCTACGTGGGTTTTTTCCTAGTCATAGAGATTTCCAAGAGCATGAGACAATGCCATCTGTGAAAATTATGTACTAATTTTCCATTTCTTTATGCTACTAAGATCTGGCACCAACACTTCAAAATCTGAAAACACTTTAAATACATCAATATCTCACAGGGAAAGTAGAAATASCAAAATCAAGCAACAACACTGCTTAAAAACCCAAAAAACACGCCCCCAAACTGTATCTAAATATTTTTTAATTATATCAATATTTTTTTAATCAAATAGAAACATACAATGATACAAATACACAGGAAATCAAAACATAGTCACCAGACACAAAATATTCCCCCCCATTCATATGTTTAGGTTCTTGGGGGGGGGTTTGATATACTTAAAACATCTTATAACATACTGCTAACATTCTGTTTGTGTCTTTTTATTTTTCAGTTATACATATTTGCTATACTTCTTATGGCCTCCTGCAACTAATCCAGTCTAATCCCCTTCATGAAATATGGTTTTACCTTGGAAACTTAATGTGGACATACACACTTTATTGTTTATTTTACTTCCAAGTTGAAAGAGATTGTTTGCATAGGCATTACTGGCTGGCAAAAAAATTTAGGCACCTTTATTCTCCAAAACAAAAAAAAAAAAAGGATTTGGAGACAAAAGGTGATCTTCATACAGCAAATGGAATGTAGATACTCTCAGATTGAGTCTCCTGCTAGGAGCACAGCTCATGTAGTCAGCAGCCCCATGAAGAGCATTCTGGAGGGCACCTGGGTGAACCCTGGTGGGGCACTTGTGTCTCATGTGTCAGCACCAGCAAGGCCAGCCGAGCTGGGAGATAAGAGACATCAGAGTTCTGCTGTCAGGGACAACAGCTGCAGCCTGGCTGTRGCCTCAGGGCCCCTGCACTCTATCCACACAAAGGAACAAATGAAGGAAAAGCTACCTCAGAACACCTTTGCATGGCTGCAGCCAGTGTTCACCTGAAAARGGGACACCAAGGAATGTGAAATCACTGAAGAAGTCCTTTACTTCAGCCTGGATTTATGACAATGAAGTTTGCCATCCACTGACAAGTATCGCACTCATGTTCAGCTTGGGCTTTCTACTAAAAAGTGCACCTTGCAAATTGGACTGAACAGTTTCAGTCATGGAGTGCACTGCTGAAGYTGTAAAACTAGAGAGAGGAATATTGGGATATATAATATCTGCAGCAGAAAAATTTGGATATAAATGATTGCTGTAAGCTGGTTTACAGTAACCTTGGAACAGTCACAGGCAATACCTTGAGCAAGGTCTGTCTGTGGCTCTCACGCTTCCTTTCCTCCTCTTTCCTTGCTGCAATAGATGCCATACGCCTTTCTTCTTCCTGGATGAGAAAAACAAAAACAAATCCCTAAAGGGAGGAACTAAGCAGGTTCTGAGAAATCACTGATTAATCATGTTCTTGTGTTGGTATTTGAAATGTACATTTTCATTTTAATACAATTTTAGAATGTTTATCWTCTTAATGTTTCTAAATACTATTAAAACCAATAAAATTGTTAATTATAAATAAGCCAAGAAAAACAGAATAAATAATCAGATATAAATGCTGAAGATAAAGCTAGTTAAAAGTAATATATGTAAGAGTCTTTGAAAAAGTATAAAGCATATAGTGAGTATGACCATGAAAAATATTTTTAGATATGACAGTGCAATACATATTTGTATMTTTGTAGTAGCTTTTGCAATTAGCAGGAATTTTTTTTGTAAAAAAAACCACACAGAGAAAAAAAGCTGGGTTCTATTAATGCTTGAATCATAATCCAGCATTACTTTTCATCATTATAAACTGTTTCCAGGGCRTGGCTTTTCTCAATCAGCAACAGAACTTGAGTAGAACAGAACATTTCCAAAGTTAGCAATTCCATAACCATTATGTCTCATCAATAWTATTGCCTAATAACAAAGTCTCAAGAAGAAAGCCATTGATTTCTGAACAATGAAWGTGAAGCTTTATTTTCCTGGTACAGCAATTTGATACTGCAATGTACCCATATTAGGTTGGATGCCCCTTGTTTACAGAAGTCTAAACATTCTCACAGCACAGTATTTTTAGAACCTATATTTTCCAAGTAACAAAAGAAATGTTCACTATGAAGTAAAAAGTGTAGAGTCCTTCCAAGACAAATATTTGGGAACCATACTTTAACTTATTTTTATTTACTTCACGTGCCATTTGGGCATTTCTATTGAAGTGTCTTCCCAGAACATCTGAAAAGTGTTTTCATTTCCACCAAATGGAAAGCTCCTGTCCAAACCTTTTCATTTTCTGGAAAAGCTATATGTTAACAAAATTAACAAACAAAAATGAACAGAACGCACCATCAACCAGTAAGACATATTGACATGTCAAAATCTCTCCATAAATAAAACATGCTATGTTTAGAGCATGTAAGAACCCCTAAGCACATGGCTGAGTGCTTACTGGAAGATGAAATAAAACAGGAACTTCACACTTGGCATGGCCATTACATTTTAAAGAAAACTATTTCCAAAGAATAAGAAATTCAGTGCATGTAGCAGACTTACTCTGGTCTGTGTACAGTCCCCCTGACACCCACTGACACACCATGGATTTTAGCATCAGTCTGAAAAGGGGTTAAACAACAGATTTTCAAACTGTTCCTCCATGACTTTRTCCTAATATCTTATATGAAACAAGAGGAGTACCTCAATGTCCAGTAAGGCATGAGGCTATGGACAGAGTAAGCTTCTCTGATGCAATTGTATGCAAGAATTCCCTTGGAACACTCACTGGAAAGCCCCTAACTTTTTTTTTTTTTTAATTTATTTATTCTCAAAGCAACTTGTCTTTCACTGGTGAAGTTCTGTTGGCAGCCTCCTYTGCTACTGGGCTTTTAAGCTATTCCTAAACAGGGTATTTCCAAGGGGCTAGTGTTATGGAATTACAGCATAATCCAGGTCAGAAGAACCTCCATAGTTCATGTTGAAGGAGATCACCAGTAACTGAATAACAAAACAAAAGCACACACAGACACAGAAGGCCTTGCAGATGCCACTGCAACAAAATACCACACAATGAAATCCAACACATGAATGGGATGGYTCAGGGGGAAGCTGTGAAAATCGTGAAATAAACCCCATGCAGGTAATAGGTCACAAATATGAATGCATTGCTAATAATGTAAAATAAAAATGTACTGTTCCTCAAGATAGGATTCAGAATTTTAAGAAAAGCAAGCATTATTCCCATTATAGCTGGTTATTCCAATTATGTATTACATTATTCTGTTAGTGTTTGGTGTAAAAAACACGTCTTAAAATAAAAGAAACACTAGCACACTACATTAGTGATATCTTTCTTTAGAGAGCAGGTTRGATTTGTTTCATGGAATTTTTATTTTTTTAATTAAATTGCTTCATTTGACTGTGTATCTATGCTTTTAAACTAGGCTTCCTAAAGAAACAAGCTTTTTACAATTTTTGTATTGTAAGTCATCTTCTCTAATGACTTTTCAACACATTGAACATATCAAATAACAAAGTATGTTTAGAAGTCCTAAATTAAGGGACTTTTCTTGTTCCCTAGAAGTTTGATTATATTAAATTGGTATGTAGAAAGAAGAGAAATGTAAGCTAGTTTTACCACCAAGGAAGAGGAAGCAGAAACTATCCATTCTATTTGGCATAAAACATCTGGCCATTCATCAGAGACTCAGTCTCAAACKAACTGAGCTGGTGTTTTGTTTCACACTGGGGGAGGTGAGAACTAGATAACAAAATTGCATTGATAGAAAATYAGCCTTCATTAATTTTATTTGTTCCGAAACAACTTGCTGTACTTTTTTTCCCATGCTTTAAGGCAATCATCCATAAAGTTCCCTAAATCAGTTCTCTCAGCTTCTACAAATCTCTTTTTACTCGATCTTCCTTCTCAAAGCTTTCCCTTGATCCGGCCCAGATGTGTACCTTATGACACTGGCTTCCACACAGGAGGGTCTGCTGCCCCCACTGAGTCAGTCCTGTACCTTCCCTACCAAAAGTCCCCATACAAAGATCAAAATCGACTAATGCAAATTGCATTCTAACAAGAGTATTAAATGAATAAGGCGTTTTTCCTTGATCAAGAGTTTATCCTAGTTACAGACACTTAAAAAGCATTAATCCTTTTCTAAATGAAGTTAGCTCCGCCAAAAAATAAAACATATCCTTAGCTTTGCTCAGCATTCRTAAAGGCAGAGTGATAGAAAAAAAACCTCTGGATAAAGATCAAGGGTCATATCTCCATATACATTTCTTGATTAATCTTACACAGCCCATGCAAGCAACCTTAAAAAACGCATTCCCCAGGAACCCACAAACAAGACCCCGGAGTACCAAAGAAGTCAGGAAACATCCCCCTACATAACGCTGCCACAATTGAGGTTCGCTACCAGCCGTTCTCTTTAAGGGAGGGTTTGGCAGAGCTGGAGCCCCGGTCCGTACGGTCACTGTGCCGTGGCTGTGCCGCTGTCCCCGGCGCGTTCCCGCCAGGCTCCCTGAGGGCTTTGCCGCGCGCATGGCGCCCCCTGCCGGCCCCGCAGCAGCGCCCGGCCCCGCCCGCCTCGCAGGGGGAAGCTCCGCAGTCCCGGCCGGGATCCTGCACACACCGCAGCCCAACGCACGCCTTCCTCCTCAACACCGCCTCGCTGCTCTTCTAACAAATGCTATCCCTTCTACAAATGACACCATTTAAGCCACACTTAAGTCCCGGTGGAAAGGAAAAAAAACCCAAACATTAGGGATCCCTCCTTAAAGAAGAACCCTCAGAACGCCTTATGGTAGTGATGAAACACAGTAATGAATTCTATTCTGGATAAAGCAGTAGAGCCTACTCCCTGATCAGCAGTGAAATGTCTAAGCAAATAATCAAAACCAAACACAGCTCTCTTACTTTAAGCTTCTAAAACATGTAAAAACCTCAAGGAAAAATGCAAAGCTTTACTTGTAAAAAGACACAGCTTGTCTTTCAATCTGGCACCATTTTAAAAAATTTGCATTTTATATCATATTTACACACACATATAGGAATACATACACACTTAGCAAATTCTCTTGAGGAAGTCTGTTTGTAGTGACAGCTAGCAAATGTTCCTGGTTATATAACTCCTTAGTAAGGAATATGTACACATTTCAATCATATTTAAATATTTTATAACATATCTGCAGGCAATATCTGTTTACTATTACAAAAGAGTGGAAGAAAAGAAAAGAAATAGGTTCCAGTCAAACTGTAAGCACCACTGGGCAGCCCCACTTCTGAAAAAGTCCAAACTGGAAAACAGGGTGAAAAAGCTTCAGTGCCCAGAAAAACAACCATTATGCTAAGTTAACCAAGGTAAATAATCATAAATGCAACCTGAGCCTGCTCTGACTGCAGGGCTCTGCACAAGCCCATTCCATGGATCCATTCATCCAGCCCCAYCACCCTGAGCTAAGGTAAGGTAAGGCTGTAACACAAGTGAGCACAGGAGTCCACCCAGCCACAGTAATTCAGGCTCCTGACCAGTCTTTACATCTTTAGGCTTAGCTGCCAAAGGTCAAGAAAGCAAAAGATTTCCATTGAGCTGATGTTTTAGATACACAACACCCAGTGGTTGGGTTTTCAGCTGAAAATCATCTTGTGTGGACAAGAACAAGTGAAGAGGATTACAGGTGCTTAGAAGAGCATTACAGGTGCTTAACCTCCACTGATTTCAGCACAACTGGGTCTGTGCTTCAGTGGCTCAAGAGCTTGAATCTCTCATTCAGAAATGGCTTAGGAATAAGGTGGCCTAAGAAAACATCAGCTTCCACACAAGTCAGGGTTTAAGAGTTCTTATAATAAAATACAATTCCTTGCCTAAAGGSAAATCTACCCCAATTTATATGTTATTAGAACAATTACAATGCATGAATGTTTCCTCCAAGTACAGTGTCTTTGGTTTTAGTGGCAGCTCTATGTTTCTGAATAGTGCCCTAAGGCAGAGACAGTTGTCATTAAATTTTTGCACCAGGGCTCCTTTCTCCAGGGAATCCTATGGAAAAGACCTGGCACCAAAGAGCATATATCTTCTTGAAACCAAACATGAATGAAGTCTCATACAAACTTTTGAAAATATCCTTCGGTAAAAGAAAAGTTAAAATCAGAACTAAGAATTGTGTAAAACTCAGTTCTTGAGCAGAAAAGCTTCTGAACAAGTTAGTGAAGCTTTCCTAGTCAGAAAAAAAATAACAATCATCCAACAACTCTGTTAAGAGACAAAACAATGCTAAAGTTCAGAACGGTCTAAACATTCTTCAGGCAGATGAAGAGAATATACTACAAATGTAATCAGAGTTTAGTTCCTTACGCTAATCAAGAGTGCTAATCACATACTCAATACTGCAAGTCCATTCCCCCACCAGGTTAGATCTACCCTTACTGATAGCAACAGCATGTTGCAGTGCTAGGCAGAATAGCTGGCTTTGGGATTGCCAGCTCTTTAACTTGACCACAAATCCCATGATACTTGTTACTTTTCTTTAAATCCCAGTTTCTTACATCATAGGATTATCTAGGTAACAGTTTCTATTGGAGAAAACATTCAGCACCCTCTATGTGGAGAAAAACATTAAAAGGCTCAAAAAACAGAAGGCAAATCAAGAGTGTAAAACACATTATTTTTACAAGTAAGTTTATGAGCAGCACAACCAGTGAAGTCTGGTTTTCTATGGCTTTTTGTCTTAGTGGTTGATTTTCTGATGTTTAACAAGGTGCAAACTCAGATTAAGTTCTTCCCATGGCTGTGCATTTCTGACTTCCCCCCATATAGATCTCATAGASTCTAAAAAGGAGGTTGAGCTCTTTCTACAGTTTTTCCCATCACTGATATTTCCACCAGGATCCATTCCCCCTGGACAAGGGTAAAGGTGGGGAGATGGAGAGATTTTCTTTACGCAACTCAAGTTTCTGAAAAAATACTGATAAAAAGTTTTTTAAAGCAATTAGCAATTATTAACTTTATATAAAGTCATAAAATATGAAACCCCCTGAAGCTTAGAATAACTATACTAAATACTTGTTTGGTCATTCTCAATGACAGGAGCAAAATTCTCATGTCCCAAAGCACTTTCTTTTAAAAATTATTATTTTCCACTAACATGTTATATTTTTCAACCTAATTGGCTCCAYGGAAAAGCATCAGCTGCAATTTACAATGCTGTACAGCCTTTGTACAAAGCAAATGAACACTTAAAAGAAGGTGTGTGTATCAGCACCTGGACCAAAAAGTTACCACTGTATCACTGTTGCTTGCTGCTGGATTTCTCTGGTAAGAAATCATGCTCACACATCATTTTTGAGTAGACACAGAAGAATTAGCAAGACTATTTCTATATTMAAAGACAAAACATGTGGCATTAATGTAAGACCCAGGTGAATGTCCTTTATCCTCTGAAGTGGATGTTCAAGAAGCCTGTAGGAGACAGAGTTGTGTGCAACCCTTATCATGGTTACTTGAACTTGAGCAGCAGAAACAGAAATTATCAGGGAGAGTAGGCTAGGAAGAGAGAAATACAGACAGACAAACTGTGAGATCACCAGATCTCCCTAGGGAGGCTGATTAAAGAAACCAATTAAATTCTTAAGTAAATGATTCMAATTACAGCAGTTTTAGGGCAAACAGACCATTCCTTTGGAAGAAATGTGCTGTTCCTTCTCAGCCATACAACAAATCAGTAAAGACTGTCAGGAAAATTCTAACCAAAAGTTTTGCAGGCTCTCTCATGCCACATGGCAGCTGAACATACAGCATTTGCTGCTGAAGACTTCTAGCACTTCAAAATAAAGATGTTAACTGAAGTAAAAATGCAAACTTTTACTTCATATTCAACTAAAGAAAAGGATTAAAGTTTTAACTATTGTAATGTATATTCACCATTCAATACTAAATTAGGAAAAAATTTTGTATTTTTAATATACACATATTCACCTGCATTTTACTTCTGATTTAAAGTATCTATTACATTTGATGAAAACAGAAATTTCTTACTGTGATTCTCTTCATATCTAGCTGTCGGAGCTGCATCATATGATGGAGAACAGTGTGTTTGTACCATGTCTCCTGAGCTATTGGATTGCCATCAAGGGTGATATCTGACAAGGATGAGGAATCAGCAAGGCACAGAATATCCTCAAAACTGTAACCAAAAGAGTTTAAAGTTTTAATGTCATGGAGTAGGAATAATTTTGAGATGGAAGAGTTTCTTTCTTAAGGACAGAACATAAATATTTAAGTGCACTGAAACACTTCCATCCATCAATACAGCGCATGATAAATACAAATATTCTGAAATACCAGCAGCTGCTGCTGGAAAACTTTTTAAAACCTCCACATACCAGTAAAAAGAGATGCAGAGTAAGGAGAACTATGGGAGTATTTAAATCAACCCCCCGCAAAAATATGATACAAATCAACTCATATTCAGAAATATAATAGGTGTATTTGCCATYAAAGGGATGAAAAACCTGGAAAGAACARGGAAAGAAAGTAAACCACAAATATCACAGAATGATCCTAACTGTTTGCATCATCATTAATATTGGAAGTAAAACTACAAAAGCATCATAATCATCAAAACAGATTAGTGCATTACTTTGAGCTCAGTCTACAAACTCTAACCTGCTGGCTTCTTAGAACACATCAGATTTGGTTACCTGCCAAAGAATAATTGACTTGTGTAAAATACATTTAGAGATGTGTAACCTCTGTAGTGTTCCTTTCATTGAAAAAGTGAAAAGAAAGCAGCTCAGATATTTAGTATTTTTAAGCAACAGAGAACTATTTGGCTGGGTGTTAATAAAAAAGCTGAACAGTTATGATAATAAATAAGAGTCCATAACATGTTTATAATGTGTGTATGACACTGCACCCACCCTTACGTCCTTTGGCCTTCAAAAGTCAAGTCTGCCCTAAATAAAGTCAAACCTCACCTGAAATTAGTGATCAGAAATCATATGCAGTACAGATGTTCATTTCAAAGACTGTCACTGCATAAAGTTGCAATAGCTATTTTTGTGCAATTGGTACATGCTCCTGCACTGTACACTCAAAGGGCACAGCAGAAAAGTGACAGTAAAGAGGCTGAYATTACTGCCTTTGTGCTTAGTGCATGAAAACAACCTAAGAACCAATGGAAAATGAACTGTGGGTAGACTGTGACAAAGACAGTCAAAGTATTAGGATATCTGACATTTGGCTGTTTTGTACATGTAGTTAAAAGCTTGATTACTATTTTCTGCTTCTCTTTATGATCCTGTTTCCTTTCCAGAAAACAGCTTATGGAAGCACATTTTTGGAAGATCAGGCTGACACATTACTTAAAATACACACTCAATATGTCCTAAAGATAAAAGATAATCTTCCCAAATGACACAGAAGTTAGTAAGACATACTCAAACATGTTAGAACAAAAAACCCCAGAATCTGAATTTCCATTGAGCTAGAACACATTTTGCTTGAAAAATATTAAAATCTTTGGTCTTCAAAACTATTTTAAGTGCAAGTATATTTAAAAGCATCAAATATATTTATTCCAAGTACTTACCACTAAACATTTAACCAAGCAGTACTTCTGTCATTACATATGATTTACAGTTTTTTAATAAAAACAATTTCTTCAGGAAATGACAGAAAAGTTGAAAGCTTGCTAGTGCATCTTCAAGACCTTCAACTTACACATACTGCTGTGCTTTGAAATTCTCACTGCCTCAGCCAGAACACTCACTCTGGGCCTAAAAACAGATGTGCTTGCTTTATCCTGCTTTTAGCTGCCCTATTAGCAGCTCAATTTTAGAAAAACAGAASTGGAAAAAACTGTTTATACATCTTTGTGTACACATACAAAAACCCATGTAGTGAAGTTTATATACTGTACTTGTCACACTGGTATCCCAATCCTAAACTAAGCAAAGCTTTCATGTGCTGCAYTCCCAAACAGATTGCATAGTTTACAACCAAGCTTCTGTCAGCCTCCCAGCATGCAGACTGCTGGGACAGAGCCCTTGGTGACCACTGGACAGGAATCAGAGGCCCTCAAGGCTCTCTCTCTCCAGCCTCTTGAACTGCTCAGGAAATACAAAGCAGCTCTGGATAGTGCTGTGTCAGATTGCCTCAGTCAATCCTCTCCAGTGGAATGGCTGATTCTCTTTCCAAAAGACCTTCTCCTGCAGGAGACAACCACCTCTCATTCCTGTTTTTCTTATGTAAATTATCTTGGCCAAAATTGYAATTTCAGCAACACAGAAATAAGTCACAAATTTTGAGTAAATTATCAGAAAGTGTTTTCTGGAAATCTTTTCAGAATAGATCAGTTTTCCGTCTTGTGTGCATGCCCCAAGTCCTGCATCCAGTTCTCCCCTCTGCCCAAGGGATACAAACCCACTTCTCCTGCCTCATATCAGAATGTGGCAACTACTTAACAGCAGAGCACTCTGGAGCTGAGCCTGTACCAGTGATACACATTCACAGGACACAGGAACATTTATCTTCTGTTTGAACCTGCTTGTTTAGGGAGACAATTTTTCCTTCTCTACACAATTGCATCCATTTTTAAAAGCATGTTGCACAAAGGGGAAAAGCTCTGAAATAGAGAAGGAAGGCAACATACTTACTACAGTCTGAAATAACACCTGAGAGGGAACTCTACAAAAATACTCAAAGAAAACTTGTGTTTTTCCATTCTAACTACTAAACTACCTATAAAAACAGATGTAACTACCATCAACATTTCATTCCCCTCTACCTGCTTTTGTTCAAGCATTTCATAATGCATTTATAAATTTTCATCTTGCTGAGTAAAAAGGTACTTTCTTGTTTTTATTAGGCTAAGAACATTGCTTCTCTCAGGYTTCCAATTCAGCAACCAAATGAAGAACAAGAATTACATGAGCTTGTATCCAACTTATTCCRTATGCCTAGACTAAATGAAAAAGCCAAGATAATGCTGACCTGGACAGCAGTGTAACAATGACAGTATGTATTTTCTTTCCAAGGTCAAAAAATGGTCTTCCCTGGTTTCACATGTCCAGATATGAGCAACAACTTTCTTTCTGAATTGCTGTGGCAAATMTTTCCTGCAAATGTTACTGCAATCTCTTCCCTGTGCCACATGACAAATTAAAAATGGGATTTCTCCTATTTTCTCCCATAAGCAGTTCTATAAATAGTATTGCCTTCAGCCATCAGGTACAAACGCCTTCAGAGTGTAACTGCTAAGATTTTTTTGGGCTGAAGCCAGAAACAGGACTTCCTTTGTTTCCTATCAGCATCAAGCTCAGTTTTAGCYTACATTACCTTGCCAATTTATCCTTTTATACTAAAAGTTCTGCAGAGAAGCAGCAGCATTCTGAGCCCTTCTCTGAAGTGTTAGGTAAAAAGAACATAGTGATTAAATCCATGGTGGATCCTCATGCCTAAAATAGTGACAACTTTTAATGGCACTCCCGAGTCTTCTACTGGAATATTAATTCAGTATGTCAGGATGTGACAATTTAAGACTCAAGGATTTTCAGTGACACAAAAATAGAAACAAGAAAATCTTTCCATGGAAGCATTGCCTCAAAAATGCTATTTTAAAAAATGAACATTAATAAAATATTGTAATGAAATTATAACAAACATATTCCAGTTCTGGCAATTCTGTTGTTTGCTTCCCTTTGAGGGGAGGGGGTGGTTTATGCACCTACAGATAAATTAATCAGAGTATTTGTGCACCAGTTTGTTTGCCAAACACAATTCAGTTGCATAGACAGAGCCATTTATAGGAAAAATAGTTTTTCAAATTACCCATTTACTCTGAGCCATAGGGTAAGTGACTCAAAAGCATACAAAACCATTTAAAAGGGTGTAGGAATGGCCAGATAGAGCACAGCAGTTCACTGGTGTTATGGTTGCACAGAACTTCCTCAGTCAGTTCAAAGAGTGTCAAACCAAGCATCAGAACACAGATGGTCAAGAATATCCTTGTAATATTTAATCACTTCCCTAATAGAAAACTTATCTACTACATAACTCTAAACAAGGAATTACAGGGGGTTTTGACCTTCAGAACTGCTATATGTTGTAAAGGTTTCTTATTTGAAAAAATCAAAGCTGAATGTGATTAAAAGAAATTTTTCATTTGTGTGTTTTAAAATACTGACTGGTAAATAGAGAGTTAAAGTTATCTACCCACCTAACTACCCACTTGCATATACAAAATTTATAGAAGAGCAGTATCTTTTGTTTAACATTTCGATTTTTTTTTTATACCTATTCCAACCACAAACTCAAACCAAATTATATATTTCCATATATGTYCTGGATAAGTATTTGTAGCTTACATGAAACCTAAGATTAGATTTAGCAACAGACCCACTAAAGCCCCCATGAATAAAGGACAAAAATTTTGATATAGTACCAAGAAGCAAGCTACTGATCACAAACTTTGAGAAATCTATCATAACCTCACAGAAAATTCCAAGCATTTTTTCCTTCTTTGAACACTGTAAAAATAACACGAATTTGCATAAARCAATATGAGAAAGCAGCCAGAAAGCTACACAAAATACACCAGGTCCATAAACAGACACAGCAATCTCCCTGACTGCAGTGAAGCTCCCTGGCAGCAAGGGAGCCAAGCTGCTGCAGTCCCCTCCTTGCTCCTGCCAACCTGAGACTTTTTTTAGAAAGCCAGAGACAAAGGCAAGTCTCATTCTGGAAATGATTCAACAGAAGCAAAATCTCTTCCCTATGCCAATTTAAAACAAAAAATAAGAAGACTAGCAAATTAACTAAGAGCATAAGACTCCTGCAGTTCATCTCTGAATTGTTTTAAAATGTTTAATAGCCATGAGTATTTAAGATGTACTGCATTTGTACTTTAAGAACCTAAGGAACACAGACAAGTAGGTTGGAGCTGTCTGCAAAAAACATAATGCAGGTCAATATAAAATGTTTGAGTAGCTGCTACAATAAAAKCTCCTACTAAGTACATTTTACAGAGAAAGCAGATACCACAAGAATAGCATGGCATTCCCAGTAATTAGAACATGAAGCATCTTCCCCCACCCCACATTTAATTATCTGATTCTAAACAAAGAAAGCTGCTGGTGATCARGGCATTAAAAAAAGGACATACCAAACTGAAGATAATGCAGGCAYTTGGCTTTTTTTTCAAATACTGGCATGAGTATAAAGGCAGACTTCAAAAATGCATTAATATAAAAAGGCACAGAAGACAAACATTTCTATTTATAACAAAATGCTCTTAGTTACTTGAAACTAYAGAAGCCCAGCTTTGTGAGTTGAGCTATTTTGCTTCTGCCATCTGGTCTGAAAGAGAACCATGAATATATCTTTCAGACTTTATTAATACACAGACAAGTAAAATACAAGCATTAAATAATTTACCCAYAGCAAGCAGAATCTGACTCAGCAGTTTGCATAACTCCACAAATACAGTGATGGAATGTTAAATATAATTTGTACCTTGCATAATGCTGCTTKAAAAAACAGCATTAAAAAGAACAACGTATTTATTTTACAAATCCACTTTTAATTTTGGCCACTMTAAACAGTATAATAATCAATTAAAAATATGGTTCTTTGTAGAATACTCACAGTACAACTACATTTGAATGCAAARGGTTTCAAAAATTTTTATACTTAAAATAGAAAATACACAATGGTTTGATTGTGGTTATCTGACATGTTAGGGAAGGAAGAAAGGATCTGTACTCACAGTGTTTGAATTCAAATTYTCATAAATACAGCTCCAGTAGGATACTTCAAATTACCTATAGGAAGCAAACTACTGTTCTCCTTACCTAGATATATTGTTGAAGCTGAGGAAGAGACGCTGGAGACAGGGCAAAGTATCCACATCTTTCTAGAAAGAGAAGATAAGCATAAATTCAGCAGCTGAAACTGGCTTTTGAGCCTCCTTACTTGGCCTGATGAAATGCTCTCATTTCTAAATGCTGTAACCTTGCTGCAACATTGATTTCTGTGSAACGTGCAGCTCCATCTCTCCCTAATGCAGACTGCAAGGGAGTGTTTCAGTGCAGATCCCACTCTGCAGAACACGCTGCATCACTTGCAAAGCAAATGATGATAAAGAAAAGGAGGCTATGGCTGCTGCTGCTCTGTGAACAGGCTTTTGGGAAATAAGCCAAGGTGCTGTCTCAGCATTTAAGCTGCAGGATAAACATGCTTAAAAAAAAAAAAAAAAAAAAAAGAAGGCAGCTTGCTGAAATAAGGTTTCTGAAGTGCAATACAGCAGTGCAATTAGCACTGCCAAACAGCAGTGACTCTCCAGTCAGAGAATGATCTGAAGGACTCTGTCACCTTTACAACCTCTAAAATTCACATTTAAAAGAAGGTATGAGTTTACAGAGTAAGAAACTAAATGCCTTTGCAGAAAACCTCTAAACAGCAAATAGCTCAAATATTAGTAAGATGAAACATAGCAAGTAAGATCAAACTTCATTTATGCAATATAAATCCATATCAGATAGCCAGCACAGTCTGCAGGGATTCWCAAGCCATTCACACCTAACCCCTCAGCTCTGTCTGCATCTCCTTACCCTAACAATGGCCTCACTCCAACTTGAAACCAGAGGACACAAACCTGGGAAAAGGAAAGGAGCATCAGAGCTCAGTGTCTTGATTTTAGCCTACAACTCTTCCTCCCTTCATCAGATTTCTGCCATGTCCACATAGCAATCCAGAACAGTTCATTACAAACAGGTAAACAAAGGCAGCTCCAACAAACCYCATAGCTCCTATCAATGAAACACTAAATTAAGCTAACAAAGCTGCTTAGTATCCAGAGAGACGCACTGCTGGATACCATGAGCAGGGCTTATGTGGTCAAGTCTGCAGTTTGCAAAACTCCTGGTTCAGAGAGGAAGGAGTGAGTTCACAACAGAGGTACATTTGGGTATCCCCTGAGTCCCTAAGAGTCCTTGGTGTTGATGCCCAAAAGGSTGGGCACACTTCATACAGATGGATACCCACATGAAGACAGACCTTGTAGGGTTGTGCACAGTAATGCTTTAGCAGCAATGATTTCAACTAATCACTARGGAACACAAAGTAATTATCCCTCAAGACATATTTCCTAGCGTGATGTGTTGCTGTCTTGTAAAACAAGTTGCAAGTTTCATCAGTCTGGCAGGAAACACTAGACTGGATTGTTAAAAAAAAAAAACAAACCCAAAGCCTCCAGCTACTTCAATTTTCATATCAAGTCTTATACTGAGGTGGACAGAGGGTAGGAGCTCTTTCCTGAAAATATGGTGAACACCTTGTCTAGTCCTCTTTCAATCTAAGATCAAGCTGCAGTTGACAAAACCCGAAATGCTGAATTTTTATTACCTCAAAGCGAACAAGGTCAGTCTTTCAAAGAAAATATAGCTAATATTCCTAACAGAGAGCCTAACTCACAACTGGATGGAAAATAAGTAGATATTTCATAACTCATGGTGTGTACAGATCTGTGCTTTTGATGCCATACGGGACTCTTTGTAATCATTTATTCTGTTTGCTATTCTCCTGAACAGTCAAACTCTCTGAACACATTTCCATCCTGTAAGATGCTTCTGCTATARACAAGCCCCAGGACTGCCTCTGTAAATCCTACAGCTTTGAATCAACCACAGCTCATCCTTATAGAAATAACTACTCCTGATTCAAGGGTTTTCAGTCTGTGGTGAAAAGCTCAAAGACWAAAAACAGTCCATAAACAGGTACTTCAAGGCCAGTGGATTGTAAAGGATGATTGCAGATTTAATTCCTCAAACCAACTACACAACAGTTGGATAACTTTAGTTATTCAGTACAGTAAACTGCAAAGGGCAGAGAGTTCATTGTGGAACCTTATTTTGTTTGACAAATGAGATCATCTTTCCAACACAAAAATAATACACTTAGGGTAGGTCAAAGGGAGGTAGGTGAAAAATTGGGAAGGTTCACCAAAAAAAATGCAGTTATTTAAGTCMGATTTCTTAAAAAAATATTTTAGAACAGCAATTTATTTTTAAAATTGAGTTTAGATTCTTTCATTTGAAGGAATAATCAAGTTTTAAAAGCTTGATTMATAATGAGCATTTGTCACAGTAACTGAGTAACTAAAGCACAGTAACCAAATTCTTTTCATGAGCTTAGGAGTGAATATTTTGCAGCYAAGTGCCACATCATAACAATATCATGATTAAATATCTCCTCCACCTGCCCAGTCAACCACATGAACTTAAACTTCATCTTAAAGAAATATAGCCCCCCTCCCTCAGCTACTGGAATGCTCCAGAAATAAACTATCTTGGACATTCTTTCCATAGAATGATATCTTTCTTTCCATATTTCTGCATTTTTAGCAATTTCCTATTGCAGCAGAATCTAAATTTCCATACAAAAGGAATGTAGCTTTCATTTTAAAAAATAAACCAAACCTAAGTAAAGAAATACATGCACATCATTGTACACACAGAAAAATACAACACCTATCATTAACAGAAGAAAAAATATTTTATTTTAGGAGCCATATTTACTTGAAGTTTTAAACAATATWATGTGGCCAAAACTTAAACACAGTTAGTGCCATACTTGCTAAAATTACTATTCAATGAAAAATAAAAAAATCCACACTCACAAAACTGTATTTCATTGGAATTTAAGCAGAGTAAAAACCCAAAAAGATACTGACAACAACAGTTAAAATAACCCACAGGCCAACAAGCAAAATGAGTATTTCCCTGAAGAGAACATCATCTTCTGAAACATTGACTCTGCCAGGAAACACTAAAACATTGAGACACAGACTTGGACTCTGTGCTGCAAGTCCCTAATTTAAATTTCATGCTGACTCTCTACTTGAGACAGCAGAAAGCAGGCAGAAAGTACAAGCTACACCTGAGAGGACTGAACAGGCAGAAGCTACAAGCAAAGAGAATTCTAGGTAACATCACTGACACAGGGGAAAGCACAGTGACAGAATCAGCAATGAGCAGAAAGTTCTTATTTTTGAGATGTAAAAACAATTCCTATTCAGCAAATAGCAGAAACTGAAGAAAAGAAAGGCTCAGCAGCAACAGGGGACCAGGAACTAAAAGAATTATGCAGGCCAGAAAAAGGCAGCTATCTAAATAAACTTTTATTTTAAAAACTCTTGTTTGAATAATCCATTTGCCATGCCTGAACTACAACCCAAATTGCAAGATTAAAAGCTCAGTTTTTAGAATATGAAGACTTAAAATGCTGGGTTAAAGTTTCCATTAGAAAACTCTGCTCTTACAATCAATACCTGATTTCTCTGCATTTGCCCAAGCAACATTCTTAAGCTAAAGTTTAGGATGGCCTTATGGCTTAGCTAACCTACAGAAATCATGATGATTTAWTTCTAGAACATGAACTTGTATGGAAGAAGAGTATCTAAATTTGCATGTTAGAACCACAGAGCTTTTTCAAGATCTCCTCCCCCCTCCCCAAGGAACATCATAAGATTTCAAGATCTGAAGCACTGGAAGTCATCACAGAATCACAGCATAGCTTGGGTTGGAAGGGACCTTTAAAGGTCATCTAAGTCCAGTCTCCCTGATCTCATTTAAAGAAAATAATATCAAAAGCAAAGGTGTTTGTTTCCCCTTTGTTGTAGAATGCAGTATTGCAGCAGAACAATATAAGCAACACAATATGAGGAAACACAAGATGTCAAAAATTTGAAACACTGATATGGCTTAAACAAGTTAGAGTTATCATGTATTTTGTCAAAAACAAAGAAAAGGAAATGAAAAAGAAAAAAGAAGGACAAGAGTTTTGCTCCTTACTATGGCAGAGACTTGGTTATGGCGGAGGTTGAGCTCTGTGAGTGAATCCAGTCCATTCAGGTTTTCTACAACAGTCAGCAGGTTCCTGGCAAGGTTTAACACTCTCAGCTCACTTAAATGACCAATGTTTTCTATTTTAGYAATCTGTCAGAGATATGATAAACATGCACACTGTGTTTTATATGAATATAAAATAAATATATACACATGGCACATGCATTTTCTAAAAGCATACATGAGCTATCAGCTTCATACAATGGGGTGCCTGTGTTTCTCTAAACCATGATACTCAGAGATCCACGACAAGTATTCACCCACATTCTTCTTGCCATCCTGCAGTAAAACTCAGTCAACACTTCCTTCTAWCCCACCAGAAATCAGGTAACTTCAGCTGTGCTGCTCTGCAGCAGCAACCTCGAAGACATAAAGCCAAGACAACACTGATGGTATCACAGTATGCCAAAAATGGGGAAATTTTGTGCATGGCTGAGCCTTAATTTGTCTGCAAAGACACTCAATTATCTTCCTGGGATTAGGAAAGGGAGGCACCTAACAAAGACTGAACTACAGTAAATAGGCAGCTGGCAGATGCTTCTTTTTATAGTTAATACCCTATTTTAAAGACTCAGGTGATAATGAAGAACAAAAAAAAAAAGACATAAAAGGAGCAATAATAGCTAATGATCCTTAATTTTAGTGTTTATTTCTAGAAATAGCATTGTGTTTTACAGAGGCATTGATTATTCTGATGATTCAGTATGGGTTTGTTTCCTGCTATGAATATTTCCCAGTGACCCACACAAGGCTCTCTATGCAGATAATTATTTCTCATGGCAGTGTGGGATCTGTCCTCCAGCACCTCTGCAGAATTGATGCCTGACTTGCACACAGGGAGAAGCAGGACAGCCCTGCACAAGRGACATGCCTGTGGTACTTACAGTGAAAGCCACGCTGGGTGGCAGAAAAAAGACAGCAGGTTTTGCTGTGGAAAATCCTTCAGCAGCCACAAGGTTTTGGCATTGGTCAAATATTTCAGCCATTTCTCAATTAAAAAGCATACAGAAGTAGATAGCAAAATTAAATAAAATCTCCTTTGATTCAAGGTGCTTAAACTTTTGATTCATCTGCTAATTAAACTATCCATTTATGTGTMTTTTATACAAAAATATTACAGAGGAACAGAAAATACCACAATTTAAAAGAACATATTTATACAGAGAGACTTGTAAAAGCAACCCCAAGAGCAGAGAGTTGGCATGAAGAGCACAGACCTCTGCTGATGTTTGCCCAGCCAGAATTACAGCTAGAATGCCACAGTCTAGAATATTAATCCTGGTATTTCACTAGTATTGCAAAGATAATGATTTCATCAGCAACATATAGAGATACTCTTTAGCACTTTGCTAAGCTGACTGCCACAGCTGCACCATTAGTCTGCAAGTATTTCTATCAAAAGCATAACCGCATAACCCCCCTGCAAATTTCCAGCAGCAGTACAAAAAGGATTATGTTGTTCAAACAAACATTTGTGAATGAATATGTTTGGGGCTGGCTCCAAAGGGCAACGCCATCACCTGGTCCTAGACTGCCTCTGCCACTGTACAATGTGCACATTGATTAATGGGATTCAAAGCAGCCACAAACTGATTGCATCACTTATAACAACAAGTCCCTTCAGTGCTAACTTGTCTTTTTCTTCTCTTTTACATATATGTAGGGAATCTGGTTTTGCCAGACCACCAACAGTACAAACAGCAATCAATCACACCTAAAAATTTTATAGCAGTTCTAAGGCTGTGTTACTTTACACCACCACTGCTTGTGATATGTTACTGCTGTGTAGGTGTGAGTGCCATTATACTGAGCCAACTCAGCATTTTAATC
Source organism: Alauda arvensis (assembly GCA_902810485.1). Lineage (NCBI taxonomy): Eukaryota > Metazoa > Chordata > Aves > Passeriformes > Alaudidae > Alauda > Alauda arvensis. Next base: position 1,367,004 of record CADDXX010000173.1, on the reverse strand, counting down.
ACTGTAACCTTCTTGAAGTACAACACTGGAAGTACAAGAGACTGGTACAAAGATTCAAAATAAACATCACGACACCTTTTATTACCTTGCTGATTTTTGGGACCTCAAGAACTGCAAAACTTGCCACCAGTTCCCTTTCATGAAAAAATACTTTGGTAAAAGACACAGCAAATACATGATGTCTACACAACAAACATAAGCAATCAAGTTATTTTACCTGATTTCCATGAAGATCTAAAACATCAAGGTTTTTTAGGTTCTCCAGATTTGAGATCTTCTTTATTCTGCAATGACAATTATTTTTAGTATTAGATTAAAAGTATCTTTCATTTTCCAGTCAATACAAAATTAAGCCTTTTTTTCCTGACTAACAAGAGTAAGAGAAAAATAACAAAATCTTGAACCATAAAAAAAATTGATAGATAAATGAGTATGACTTTGAGATTATCATCTTCCTTTCTGACTATCAATWACTCAATAGCAGCAGAATTAATGTGGCTCTTCTAGAAAGAAGGATGGAATACTTGCTCCACTAGAAACCAAAATCAACAACTTCRTTGTCTTAAAACTTCTCTGTCCTGTCATATTTTGTGGGATTCCAGACCTCAGCTATTACAYACCCAACAGCATCATCTACTGGCTGATGACATTAAACATGTGTATTAAGCATCTGCTTCAAGAGTAATCAAAGATCACACACAGATCAAGCCAAAACAAGTTGGTAACAACTCTGTCTGACATGTAACCACTCACTCACCAGTAGGCCAAGTCCTAACTACCTAAACACCACACTTCTGAGGTAAACTGCCCTCAGGGTGGTTCTGATAAAGAAAATAATTCCTCACAGCACTTTAAAATTGTAGTACCAACACCCCAATGTTTTACTATAAACAGAGTTGATTTCTAGAGGTGAGATTTTTAATACAAAAGCTCTTAGCTCTAGTAACATACTGCAGTATGGAAACTGGTCAGTTTTGAGTACAGGCTGAATTAGGAGGTACATTCTTTATAATCTGCACATAACTGAAATCTGGTCACCAGTTCTCACTTTACTGAATATAATAAAATGAGGAAAATTTTAAAAGTCAGAGCACAACCTTTAGATGTGTGAGCAATTCTACAGATACATGTATTAAATCATTCATAGAAGCAATAAATAAGCATTAAAATCCATGACTCATGTGTCTGGTATTTTTCCCCAGCTAAATATATCAGGCAGAAATACTTTTTATAGGTTATAAATAATCAATGAATACTATATTTGATTTGAAAATACATTCCACAACGTGCCACACAAATCTAGGAACACATATTTAATAATTGATCAGAATAGAAGATTAGATGGAAGCATGTGAAGTACTCTGGAAATGTTGCCTAGATTTATGAAGAAAGGAAGTTTTGAAGAACATGCCACACAAAATCTCTGTGCTTACTCAGTGGGATCCCTGACACTTAGCTAATCTTAGGGCTGGTCTCACTGGTATGACAGCAACATCACAAACTGAAAACYGTAACAGAAACAACAGGAAATCAGTTGTTACACCATAGAAGGTAGAGTGCCTTAGTTAGGTTTTATTATTTTYACCTGTTCTTTCCCAACAGAAGGACTCTCAGGGATCTCAGAGTTGAAACCCCACTTATCTCTTCAATCTGATTATCATATAAATCTAAGAAAACAAGATGGTGGAGATTAGAAATATTTTGGATACGAGTTATAAAGTTATGCTGGAAATTCAAAAGACGAAGATGATCTTCCCCATCAATAATTGGGCACACTGTCAGTTTTTGTCTGGAAGAAAAAAGAAAAAAACAGAACACACAAGTAAGTAACAAATYAGTAATCCACCTTCTGCTCACCCCCTCTGACTGCACAGAGAAAAGWATATTATCTTGGTTAAGGTAGCATTAATTAGGTTTGCTAATTAAATTTTGCAGATAAAGCAGAAACTCCTACCTATTAAAAAATTAGCCTGAAAACATGGCAAAAATACTTCCAAAACTTTCTGAACACCTCTCTTCTCAGAGATTTGCTTGTTACATGGAAACTACATGGAAGTTTTGTTGTGACCAGACTAAAATTCCAACAGATGGAGCCTCACAATCTGTTGAGCTTTTCTTCAGCTATCACACAAACAGCCTGTTCAGATCAGTAATCTGCCTGCCTTAGATGRCTGCTGTATGGAGATACTCATCACAAGGCCACTCACAGAGAATTTCTCCATGGGACACAGCTCTTCTCTCAAAACCATACTCATACAAAAAAACTCAACAAGCCAAGCCCAGCACTGACTGCAGCCATTAGTGGCTGGGGCACTGCTCACTCTGGTCACTCCAGAGTGGCTGTGGCTCTGTCCCCCTCTCACCTTTCCAGGGTAAGTCTGTCTGAGTTCAGGATTTTTTCTTCAGCAGTACGTTGCAACACAGGAAATGTTATTGATGAACTGCTCCCRAAATTCGTGTTATCTATTGGAAAATCACACACAGAACATATGAACTACTTCTCTGTAGATGCATGTCATGAACTACAGGTGATAAAAGCAAAATTTTCTTTCTTATAAAAAATAAAGCATGAAAGTGTTTTTTGCTTCCATTCAGTACTATGATTTATAAATTTTCTTTCCTGATATTATTTTGCTTATGATCAGATTAATGTAGTGGTTCTAAAATGTGTTTTCTTGCTGTGAAGTAGGATTAGGAGAAGCAAAGCATGCTCAGACTTAAAAGATATAAAGATAGTTTTATTCACACACACCCGAAGGGGAAAAAAAAGGATGAGAAAAGCCAGTCAGCAGCATAGTGGGTTCAGGACATGATGCAACAGTAACTACATGGGATTATTGTAGCCATGTAGGAAACACTGTCACTCTTCCATTTTTTAATCATGATACAATCTTTCTTTACTTTTTAAATAATAAAACAGATACAAAAGACAAATAAACCAAACCCTATCRAATATTACCTTGTCTTCCTGAGTAGTTTTTTTCCAGATCATGCTGCAGAAGTCTATTGTGGAAAGAYGACTGTTCTTTATTTATCCTGAATTCAAACTGTAACACAATATTATAGACAAATGTTAAGRGTTTTCAAATGCAAATAAGGTATTTACACAGACAAACACAACCTTACAGCAGCTCTCAGTAATTGCTACAAATGCTTKGAAAAAGAGAGAAGAAATAATTTCTCCAGTAGAGGGTGCATTTTAAGACACTACAACTAAAAAGCTTCACTGTTGGAAACCAAAATGAAAATATGGAAGCTGCCAGTACATTTATATGCAGTTGACTGAACAGATAAAAACCAAACCCCACCCTGTGAGGAATGCTGCAATTACAGGAGAGATGCACAGACAGATCAWGAAATCATATATATATTAAGCTAATGGCAGTCTAGAGTACAACCCCATGTTTTTATTTTATATRTTTTTAATAGGATGAAATAACAAAATACTATCAGATACATTAGAYACTGTAAGCAAACAGATGAGTACTGAAAAGGTAATTCCTACTTGAAAGCATACAAATTTGTCTGTATCATACAACTACATTAGTTAACATAACCATCCAAGAAAAGGTAATAATTACTGGTTTGGTTTTTTCTGGTATTGACGAGGTCTGGATGACCAGCTGGAGACCACAATTATTAACCTGCAAATTGGAAGAAAATGAAAGTAAATGCTACATTTCTCAGAAAYAGCAATACAATTGTTGATTGCAATATTGATATTGCATATCARTACAACTGCTTTTTAAACAATAAAGCCATTTTCAACAGCAAAATCTGCCAAGAAAAGAACTATTTTGCAAAATATGATTAAGAATAAATMACACCTCTAAGTAACACTACATTTTACAAAAACCCCACTGGTTTTAGTTTTAAAAATATACTGAAAGCATTACTTCCATGGGGATACAACTCTCGGTGTGAAGGAAACAAGTGTTTACATTTAGATATGCCTTGTATTTTAAAATGGCAAAACACGCTGGTCTTTGATTTATGTGACAAACAMGAAACGGCACATCCATGCACCTCCCAGCACGGCACGAATGATGCTGGGAAGCCACCACCCGCCCGGCAGCCCCGGCAGCCCCAGCAGCCCCGCAGCCCCTACCGCTGTGGGCGCGGCCCGCGGGCCCCTGGCGGCGCGGCCCCGGCTGGGCACCATGGCCCGCTGCCCCTCGGCTCCGCACGGCCCCGCGCAGCCCCTCAGCTCCCGGCGGCTCCTGGCAGCTCTCCGCAGCTCCTCCGCTCCGCTCCGCGCAGCCCCTCGGCCCCAGGCGGCCGCTCAGAGCCCCGCAGCCTCAAGCGGCCCCGCAGSGCTCCGCGGCCCCAAACAACCCCACGGCCCCGTACAGCCCCCCCGCCGCCGCCGCCCTGTCGGAAATGGCCCCGCCGTTACCGCGGCGACCGCGGCTTCCGCCCCGCCCCGCCCGCCGTCTGGGGCGGTGCCGAGGGGCGGGAACCCGTGAGGGGTGGGAACCCGTGAGGGGCGGGAACCCGTGAGGGGCGGGAAACCGTGAGGGGAGGGAACCCGTGAGGGGACGGACGGACCGACCGAGGGACGGATGGATGAACGTGGCCCTCTGTGGTCGTCCTGCTGTGGATGAACGTGGCCCTCTGTGGTCGTCCTGCTGTGCCCTGTGTCACCCCCCATCCCATAGTAAAAAGCCGCTATTACGATTGTGTTTTTCTGAANCGGAAATGGCCCCGCCGTTACCGCGGCGACCGCGGCTTCCGCCCCGCCCCGCCCGCCGTCTGGGGCGGTGCCGAGGGGCGGGAACCCGTGAGGGGCGGGAACCCGTGAGGGGCGGGAACCCGTGAGGGGCGGGAACCCGTGAGGGGCGGGAACCCGTGAGGGGCGGGAAACCGTGAGGGGCGGGAAACCGTGAGGGGACGGACGGACCGACCGAGGGACGGATGGATGAACGTGGCCCTCTGTGGTCGTCCTGCTGTGCCCTGTGTCACCCCCCATCCCATAGTAAAAAGCCGCTATTACGATTGTGTTTTTCTGAATTCTACAAGCAAGTGGCTGTGTGCGAAAAGCCGTGAGAGGGCGAGAATGGATGGCTCCTGTCGTGCCTCAGGCAATTCCCTTCTGTGGGCACAGACTGGTCACAAAACGTGACAACCACTAGGGTGACAATCAACCTGTGCGAGCTCCTGAGCTGATCCCTCAGCAGCTCCTGGAGCTCCACTGATGCATATTGCATGCTTTCAAATACRTGCATCAAGAAATTAGTGGCTAGAGAAGCAACGGTGTGGCTGTCAATTCAATGCTGTGAATTGACTCGTGGTSWMTTCCCCARTCRGAAKMATGGAACCATCAAGGCTGGAAGAGATCTGTAAGATCATCAAGTCCAAATGCCAATCCAGCACTGCAACTGCAATCCCTAAACCACAAACCACATGATCTAGTGCAGATCCAGATGCTCTTAAACACTTCCTGGACAATCTGTTCCAATGCCTCGCCACACAAGCAAATAAATATTCCACGTTTAGCTTCTTGTATTGTCATTTTAATTTCCATCTGCTGACAGGCTGACARAAGAACAATGTAATTACAGCATATTTTGTGAGAAATGCAAAATATGTGGGGTTTTTTGGTTTTTGGYTGGTTGGTTGGGTTTTTTATGGTGTGTAGACAACGTTGTACCAACAATAAATTGCACCGTAAGAAATCTGTGCAGATTTCGGTCGTGCAGTTGAGGCTCATGGGTTTATGATGTTTACTGGGTCCCAGTGAGCCATGGGTTTCCCTCTAAGTGACTTGTCTACTTTAATATGTTTAGTTTTCAGTTCTGCTATGGTTACAAATGCTGCTTTATCTCTACTGGAAGTTAAGCATTATAGAGCACTATTATATTAAAAGGAAAACAAAACAAAACAAAYAAACCCCMAAAACATTAGTCTGGTAATTTSAATGGAGATCTAATCAACATAATKATTGAAATTACACCAGTCTTCATCTGGSCAAAGGCCAGTTCTGTGCTGTGAGACTGGTAGAACAAATAAACACATCTAATGTCCTTTGCTAYAAAATCAAGTTCCCTTAACCTTGACAGAAAGATACATCAGATAAACTGAAAGGTCTCTCTCAAACATCGTTTGGATTAGCTGTGGCACAAAATAGTTCTTTGTTCATACTCCTGACCTTGTTTGTGCCCAGGGAAACAAACAATTTCCATGAACTCATACAAAATCTGACCCACAGTCCCTGTCCAGATTCTTGCCTAGAATGTGTAATTTGTGTTTGTATTTCTGTGTTCACTGAAATAAAATAGCAGTGATGCCTTACCCAAGACATATTACAGAATGTTCCATTAGCAGAGAACTAGAGGTTTGGTAAGTGCTGCTTGTAAGCATATTTCATAAACAAAATACTTTATTGCTTAAGGCACATTTAAAAATCAGCCACAGCCTGTGGCTGAGGGCAGTCTCAGGATGTGTCCATGCCAGCAAACCTGACTCATGAGGAGTGTTTGCYACAGTGATGAGAAGAACTGGCCCTGAGTGCAGTCTCACTTTTTGTCCATCCAAAATTTTAAGAAGAAAATATTGAAGCAATGAAGACATAAACAAGGATGYCACAGATGAAGTTGTGACTTAGAGATCATTTAGCAGTTTGGCTACAAACAGTATTGGAAAAAAGATCTTCCTTGAGTGAAGAATGAGTGTTTACATGGTAAATTGAAAAGCTTTTGATTCTAATAATTAGCACATGAATGTTAATTTCACTTTAGTAGCTGAAACAGTCCACTGAAATATAGTACGATAGTCTTAAGTTCAAAATAATAACTGCCTGTATGTTTCAGGAGAAGGGCCTCTATTTTAATTAGTTCTTTAGGGGCAATGCTTTTATTCTGTGTAAGTGCCATGCAAAACTATAGAGGAGACTCCTCTGCAAAACCAACACGTATCCGGTCATGTCCTTGTTCACTCGTGTATCTTATTTCCAAGTCTCACCCTCGGCATTTAAGCCACACTTACCCAGTCAGATCTTTCTGACTTTGATAAAACGCARCGCTCTGGTCAGGGAGCAGCGGAGGAGCCCCAAGGCTGTACCAGAAGAGAAGCTGAGACGCTGCTTTGCGGTGAGGAGCCCGTTGTTTTCTGCTGAAACAAAAGCGGTCCCTGTTCAGCCGTCAAGGAGAAGGACTCAGCAGCTGCCCAGCGGGCCCGGGGGCGGCATGGCTGGAGGAGGGTCGGACCCTCCCGCTGCCGTGCGGGCGCGCCGGGGGAGTGGAGCTGGGAGCGCCGCCCCAGCGGGAGGGGACACGGGGGGACAGGAGGGGAGGCGGCCGGGCGGCTGTCGCAACCCGGGGCATCGCTGGTGTCGCGGCGGGCACAGCCCGGCCGGGGAGCGCCATGGCCCAGCCGCAGCCGGCCGAGCCCGGGGCCGCGCCCGCAGGGCCGGAGCTGCCGGCGGGGAGYGCCGCCGTGCAGATCCGAGTGGCCGTCCAGGCGGCCGCCGAGGAGGACGAGGAGGACGAGGAGGAGGAGGCGGGCGGCGGAGCGCCGTGCCCCAGCTGCAGCGAGGAGGACTCGGGGCGGTGCGGGCGCTCCAGGTGAGCCCCCGGGCAGGGGTCCGGCGGCGGGGCCGCGCTGCGGGCGGGGCTGTGCGGGGCGAGCGGCGGGGCCGCCGCGGACACCCCCGGAACGGAGCGGGCCCGGCTGATGCAACGCCGAGGGGCGGGTGGGAGACGCTGGAAGCCCTCCAGCAGGGACACACGGAGGCCGGGAGGGAGCTGCCAGAGGCTCCGATGGCTCCGCCCGGGCTGTGTCCCACCGCCCCCGACGGGACTGCCGGGCCCGGGGCTCCCCCTCAGCGAGAAGCGCCGGGCTCCGATGCCCCCGACATTTCCAATTCACTGCGTTTTACAGGAACATTTTGGGGGTTAGTTGTAGCTGTGTTTCGGAGTTTTGTTTTGGGGTTTGATGTTTTGGGTTTTTTCCTCTTTTTGCCCGTTTTGGCTTGGTGGCCTGAAATAGTTTTGATGCCTACCAGAATCTCTTACTTGTAAAACGAACATCCAGGATAGGACTTTTATGCCAGCAAACTGCGAAGAGATAAAGCTCTACTAGTTGTAGTTCATCCTGTGGTTTGTACTAAAGCTGCAGATGGAGTCGTAAATTGCCACATAAAGATTTATGCACAGTAGCAAGAAATCCAGTATTCTGYTTGAACATTTATTGTTTCTAATTGATTTTCTAACTTTATACCTAGCATTGACTCAGAATGAACTGCAAAGTATTGTTTGAAATTACAGAGGGGTAGTAGGGGAATGAGAGATTTTCTGTAGATATCAAAATTGTCAAMTACAAACTACAGAAACAGGAGTTGAACATAGCTAGGCACAGTTACGGTTTTTAAACTGAGTCAGCATAGTCATCTCACAATCATATGTGACTGTTGTATTTTTATAAATATGTACAGCAGCCTCCAGTATTGCATTCCAATTACTCCTTTCTTAAAATCGGGATATTGTTTACATCTGTTATCTATGATAGCATTACTTGTGAAGAGCTTCTAGCCCTGGTCTAGACCCCATGGTTATTTTTTCAAGATTTGAAAGACAATAGCTACTCTTAAATGTCACTATTTTAATCCTCTGCAGTAGGTGCTGTCTTCAGAAATGTGTTCATGGATATTCAGWTCTTGTGGAGGTTGCCTTTTTGTAAATGGCCTCTTCCTGATCCAGGAAAGGCCAGAGGTGTTGCCATGGAGTCTAAAGACTCCACATCAAAAGTAGGTGAATGGAGTTTACACATGCTCCTGCCATTTACACAGAACCTTACCTAAGGATTTCCTTTTTGGGAATGCAGTATCTGATAGGAAATTATTTACAAACATTTGGAAAATTATTAGGGATGATCTAAAACTGCTAGGAATGAGCCATCTCACTCTCCAGCTGAAGCTTGCAGACAACTTGCCATCAGTAGGCAGCCAGTACTGTATTCATGTTTTTGTTGAAAAATGTTGATTGCCCTTGAGTGATTATACTCTTGGAGCTTATAAATTAGATTGCCACATAGTGCTTATTAATACAATACTCAATTCATTTGGAGACTCAGCTAAAAATTTTCAGGTTAGATGCTATCCAAACAATTTAATATATTATTWGTGAGTCTTGATATTTAAAATTCCAAATGTGCTCTCTGTAGATATGTTTAGTTTCTTGTATGACTAATAGCCAGATGAGTCACCATGTTAAAAGATTGTTTTTCATTCTGTTTTACAAGCATATCATCACAAAGCTCTGAAAAAAATTAAGTTGTGAATAACTAGTTTTTTGTCAAAGTTGACTGAAATTATTTATCAGCTACTTTAGTAATACAGTTCATATCCTAGAGGTGCTAGCAATGAATCATTATAATAAATTTATATGGAGACAGTTACAAATTTCTGCATTTATTTTAGGTAGGTGTTATTTCCACACAGCATTTAGTCAGGGTTGCTGTAAGAGCTCATAAGATTTTGAAAAAGCTGACTTGTCTGCCAAACACAGAAATAGTGGATAGGTCAAACTGTGCCCAGTATCTGAGAGGTGAAATGAGGCCTCTTTCACTCTGATTCAGTGTGTTGATGCTGTAGGTAGGGATGCTGCCGACCTCTGCAAACCTGCAATTCATATTTGYTGTTTTCCAAAGCACAACACCCCTTTTTGTCTCTAAACAAACATTTGTCTGCTGCAAATATCTGTGCTAATAAATCCCTAAAACAAATGTAAGCCAAATCCTGAACTAAAGGCAAGCTTTTCCTAGCAGAGTATGGATTTGTAAAAAGGCTGAAATGTTCCATGCTTCTTGTACCCAGACTAATTCTGAATCAGTAGTAAATKAAGTAGTGGGAAGGGATTATCATGAATGAAAAACACCACTGGTTTTTGCTTCTTTCTGAAACCAGCWCTCACAGCTGAGCATTAGATATTTTTTACCATCCTACTCATAACTTCATCTATTATCCTCCACTTCTGGCTTTGGCAAAAACCAGAAATTCTTTGTTTTGCTTTCTCATTCTTGTCATTCCTTTGGACCGTACCCTATTAAAGGCTAGGGAAATACTGACAGGGAGACCTCTACGATGTGCAAGTGAGTATCCACACATATCTGATGTGCTGTCCTATCATCAGAACCATAACARCCAAGTGTACTGTAAGCTCCAAAAAGCCAGGTGCCAGAGAACTGCTGTAACTTGTCCAGCAGCAGCACAGTTCCTGTGCAGAGCCCYCTGACCTAACCCCTCTCTGCAGACAGCAGCAGAGCCACAGCACTGCAGTCACTGCCYCCATCACCCCTGCACAGAACTTCCAGGGCAGGGGATCAACAGCCTTCATCCTCCCTGCCACAGCAGCCTCACAGCATCCAGTGTGACTCCTGCTCCTTCTCCTAAGCCTGCAAAAGCCACTTAAGACAATTTTTGGGAAATGCATCACTCCTTTTATTGTTAACTTACCTGGGAGCCTAAACTAAYACATGATTTATGGGGTACTTAGTGGATTATTTTATTTTTTAACAGAAACATTCATGATGATCCACAACAAAATTAGACGACTAGCAGCTTGAAAAAATGACTCTGACTTAGGGCAGACTTGACCATTATAGTCACCTGTAAATGGAAATTTCTATTTCAGCAAAAAACATGTTGSTGTAACTRTGTGGCAACATGTTTACCTTGAATMCAGGGCTGCAGTATTTTTTRAGGAATAGGATGCTCAACAGTGCTSYATTTTGCCCAGGTACCCAGACAATATGATGGGAGGTAAAGAGAAGAAATGAGAATGATTTCTTAGGAACCTGCATGTGTGCATATAAACCTGTTCCTGAGGTACATGAGCTGGCAGGTTTAGCCCCTGTGGTAAACTGCTGGTTATGTTACTCTGTCTCTCTGGAAGTGACCTGTAAAATGTGTGACAGTCCTGTCATTCCTTCTTACTTCCTGGAKATCAGCTCCTGCATTCATGCAGTGAAGAGGCTTGAGAAATCATGACTGCATCAAGCTAGAATATTCATTCTCTGGTATGTGGCACTACTCACAAAGCACATAAAGGTCAGGCCAGTATTTAATAGCTTCATACTGCAAAATATAACACTGTCACTGSAGGAACTTTGTATAGTACCAAGTGCCAGTGRACCTTCATTTCATGTTTTGGTGGARGATTTGATTTGGCAGTGCTTTCAAGCCACTAGTGTAGATGTCTCATTGTTCTGCACTGAGATCAGCGTTTGGAATGAGCTCAGGAACTTGACTCCTCATGCTGACTGGAAAGCTTCATCCTCTGAGCTAGCCTGCTGGCTCAGCTGGGYGGGTGATACCTGTCCAGTGCCCACATCTAAAGGCACTTGGAACCACCATGAAGGTTATGCCCTTTCATTTTGAAAGGCTATTTGAATCCACGTGTTGATAAAATGATTTAACTGTTTTCCAGYGGTGGGGAAAATGATGATGACTCTGACCAGAACTGGAAACCACCAGAAAATGACCTGATCCAGAAGTTAATAGCACAAATTGAATATTACTTCTCAGATGAGAACCTTGAGAAAGATGCCTTCCTTCTGAAGCATGTGAGAAGAAATAAGATGGGTTATGTCAGTGTTAAACTCCTCACTTCTTTTAAAAAGGTAAGCTAACTTTTTAAGAYTTGAAGGGTTTCATGCAAGCCTGATGAATCTAAAAGCAGTAGAAGAGAACATTTTATACAGGCAACTTTATAATCTTTATCTGCCTAGTTTTACTATGATGGTTAGGTTTGTGCCCATCCAGAACTTTAACTGCTGAACTCATTGATGATTGGCGAGGGAAGTCATTGGCTTAAAAGTCTGTATTTTTATTTATTTTATTTATATTTTAAAAATGCTTTTAAATTAGCATTCTTGGAAACAGGAGGACATTAGATGAAATTAATTTCCATGGCAATTACTCATGAATGACTGGGTAGTCCTGGTAAAGTTACATTCCTGTCTCTGAGAAGGGACAGTGAATCTGACTTCTGGATGGAGAATGAAAAAATGAAGAGTAGTATAAAGTATCTGGTAACAGAAGTCGCCCAAACTTGAAGTGAGTTTTATTCTTTTTTGTGTTCTCTTTACATTAGAAAGACCTATGTAAATCTGTAGGTAACTGATTTCTAGAATTACACTAGAAACGCTTTGTCAAGATTTAAATCTCACCACTTTGCAGAGTTCTTCTGTCTAGAAGTTAAAGCACTCTCAATTTCTTCAGACCATTTCAAACAGATTATATTGGTAACAGATAAATTCTTTATAAACATTTAATGAAAATGGAAAAGTCTGTGGTGTGTTTTAGACTGAGATTTTCGAGGGAGGAAATATCAGTTCAATACAATTAAGACGCAAACTTAACAAAACTTCTTGTTTGGCAAACCTCCCTAGAACATGCATTTTGGTCATGGTTCAGGCCTAGATGTGGAATGACCAAGCACTATCTGAGCAGGCTTTCAGATGTAGTAATGATTTCCAGTTTGAGCTTTAGTACCAATTCCTGTTTTCATTAGATTCAATGGGATATGAGCTTTAGAGGAGCTCACTGATACCCATTATAGCATGAAAACTGTTCACTTTCTCAGTCTGCTACATGAAACTTAAATCCAGGGTTCTGTTTGTAGACTGAAGACTGCATCTGCCTTAAAATTCAGTGGTTAGCTTGATTGGGTTTGCTCAATTGTGGTGCTTAACCTGTGTCTGTCTCGAAGGTGAAACACCTTACCCGTGACTGGAGAACCACAGCCTATGCACTGAAGTACTCCAGCACCCTGGAGCTCAATGAGGATAACAAAAAGGTTCGAAGAAATACTCCAGTTCCAGTGTTYCCAAGTGAAAATGTCCCTACCAGGATGCTACTGGTGTATGATATCCACATGATTTCTGAGCTGCAGGCCCTTAACAAAGAAGAAAATGGATGCATGCAAGAAAGGATAATGGAGCATCTCCTCAAAGCCTTTGTAACTTTCGGTGTAATTTCATCAGTTCGTATTCTCAAGCCTGGCAGGGATCTCCCAGCTGACATCAGGAGGGTCAGCAATCGGTACAGCCAGCTGGGAACCCAGGAATGTGCAGTTATAGAATTTGAAGAGGTAGAAGCTGCTGTTCGTGCTCACGATTTCATGTGTGCTGAAAACAAAGAGACCGGCATGAAAGTTGTCCTCATAGGCATGAAACCACCAAAGAAGAAAGTTCCCAAAGACAAGAACCGTGATGAAGATACCAGCAAGAGCCTTAAGAAGACTCGATCCCTTAACAAGAGAGTTGAGGAACTTCAGTTTGCTGGTGATGAATCTTCAGCAAACAGCTCCTCTGACCCAGAGAGCAATCCTACGTCACCACGGTCAGGACGCAAACGGACCACAACAAATACTACGAGTAATTTGAGCCCTGTCATCCACCCAAACAACCATTTGAGTCCTAATATGTCACCCAGATCAAGCCCTTGGAACAGTCCATCTTCACTAAGGAAAGTAACCAAAAAATCTCCGCTGGCTGAAGACAGCAAGCTTAATGCAAGCACTAGYCCTGAAATTCCAAGGAAATACACAGATTATTCCTCAGATAGCAGCATCACTCCTTCTGGGAGCCCCTGGGTGCAGAGAAGAAAAGCCCAAACTCTGACCCAAGAGAAGAGTCCTGTCAGCAGTCCCATGTTGGTTCGGAAAATCCAAAATGCAGACGGCCTCCCTGTAGGGGTGCTGCGGCTGCCTAAAGGTCCTGATGGCACCAAAGGATTCCACAATGGCTGTGAAAGGAGGAAGGCTATGAAGGGGGAATAGACTATTCTTTAAAAACAGTTTCACAAATCAGCCAACTGCTGGTGACCAAGCCTAGTGAAAAATTGTCGCTTGAGTGACTCAGTTAAGTCRGTATTTAATTTTAAAAGCTTTTGTATTTATACAGAGACTTTATCATTTGTATATTTGTATATTTTCTTCACAGAACAGATGAGGCTGGAAGGCATCTCTGGAGATTGCCCAGTCCACCTCCTCTGCTGAAGCTACATGTCACTGACAGGTTTGAGTATCTGCAAGGACAGAGTCCCCAGCCTGTTAGGGTGATGTGTCCCCATGTTCAACCACCCACACAGAACCAGTCTGTGCCCCTTCTCCTGTTACTGGGTATTGCTGAGAAGTGCTTGGCTCCATCTTCTTTACTCCTTCTCATCAGATATTTAAAACCTTGATGAGATCCTCCCCCAGAGCCCTCTCCACTCCAATCTAACCATTGCCCTCTCTCAAGGCCTCACAGGAGGGATATGCCAGCCTTTTAATCAGCTGAATCACGTAGCTAATGCAGAGCCCTTACCTGCATCCATTCTTTTTAATGTATTATTTTGAAACACCTRAATATTCAAGCAGGCATATAAATCATTGATGTAAGTACATTATTTGCCAAGCTAGGATCCTGAGGAGCAGTGTGTACTTACAGTTTAGTGGTTGTATTATAAAAAGCTATGGAATGTTACCAGTCTCATCATAAGGAGTGAGGTTTTGAAGACTTCCTGTGTTGGCCTCAGAAGGAGCTGAGAAACCAATGCCACAGTGAGCAGCTGTTCTCACATAATCACCAAAGCAGTATTGTTCAATAGGACCAGTGTGCATTTCCATGAGTAAAGACTGAGCACTGGAGACTGTTCTGTAARTGTTCTCTTGTATAATCAGATGGAAATAAAAATATTAACTCTAGATCTATTTTGTTTACTTTAAAAATAAGTTGAGCTGCATATGAATAGATAACTTAAACCTCATCTTATACCACATGAAATTCTAGTAGCAGCTACTCAAAATTTCCACTGCATTCAGGGAAAAAAATCTCTGCCCCACTGCTGATGGTTAATTCTGTGGTGATGCTTTACTCTGATGCTTTAAATGTCACAGTCATTTATATACAATATTATAAACTAAACAGTGGTTATGTCACTGCTAACTCAGAATTTGACAAGCAAGCTCAGCAAGAAGTGCTTAAATTAAAATTAACTATAATGATACATGAAGTCAAARAAGGAAACTGCAGTTTTACTTACAAAAGTTAAACTCTGGAAAATTAGCCCAGGGACAGTAAGAGCATTTCAAGTTGCAATGGTCAGCTTGGGAACTGTGCACGACAGAGCTCTCATCAGATGGTGATTCTTCATTCCAWAAGTCCACATCCTGTCCAACTTCCTAAGTGTAACCTTTCTGCTGTGTAAATAACTGCAGTAACACACAGTTAGACTCTGTATACAGAAATCCCAGTTCTGTGTGTTGCTCTTCAGCCACTCATGCACATTCCTGGTTCTTGTGCTGCACACAAATGGAATCCTGCAGGTGAGCTCCTGACTCCCATGACACAAACTGCAGCATGTGCACATTCACAGGCTGTGAGCTCCCAGCACCAGAACACACAGGCAGGTGCTTGGAGAGGGCAGAGTGAAGCCTGGGGCTGCCCAGGGGCTGCCAGAGCAGCAGGGAGAGGCTGGCAGGCAGCATGGGTGCTCCAGGGACTCACCCCACAGAATGCTGCTTCTCTTCTGTAGAGCTCAAACACRCACATGCACATCTTCAAGTGGTGGTTTCAAAAACATGGAGCTTGAGGCTATTTTTATTGGCTTTTTTACACAACAAACAGCAATTCTAAAAAGTATTTAAGAATGAGACCACTTTGCCAAGTAGCTCTGTTACTGAAGGCATTCAAGATTCTTAAGTGCCTACATACCACCAAGTGCCCAGGGCACCAGCACAGACCCCCACGTGCTACTCAATCCACAGCAGCTCCAGTCATACATGTACAGCAATAAAAACAGATACAATATTAATTCCTTGGGATAAGTATTTGATTCTCCCTGAGTTTGTTTCTGTCTTCACATTCCATCAACAGCTCAAAACCTAAAAACAATACAAACCCCAAAAATACATAGCACACAATCAAACTGCTTGGCGGAATGCTGCCAACAGAGATTTTCCAACACCAACTGCTTTGCCTTCATTTGGTTCCAGCTCTCAAATGTTGATATTATGATGACATATTTCAACTAAGTATTTTTTAAAATGTCATATCAGCTCAAGAGAAACAAGGTGACAACACATTTGGCATTTTAGTCACTGGCTGAAAGTCCTTCCCAACTACCAAAAAAACATTTACTTCTGTCCCCAGTAACAAGGGATGCATTCCAGCTGCSTTCATTTTGCACAGGCAGTTTATGGCTGGGTTTAAAACCCTGAGGTCTGAAAAAAGCTGAGGACTTCAGTAAAAAAGCTGATGCACTCAGCTAATACAGCTGAGTTGTTTGATTAATCAAACARAGCTGGCTTCAGCTTACACCATTGCTCCCTTAGCTTGGATTTTACTGCATCTGAAGCAAAAATATAGTTGATTGATTCATAGGAAAGATCCCACATCTGTGATCGAGTCAGATTAAATGTTTCAGCAACCAGCTCATATTCTTGGGATAGATCAGTCGCAAAGACGCCTTTATCATCAGTCTGGGGTTACATTGAAAGGAAAGAAAGAAAAAAGTTCAAATTAGTTCCTCTGTTTCAAAAGGGGTTTTTTCTATACATACAAACCAGTTTTATCTTGCTGTCTCATATTTTATTCTGTTCTTTCATCTGTGCATGGTTATTTCATTCTTGATTTGCCCTATTTTCACTAAAAATGAATAAATTATTCAGACGTATAAGAAAACTTATTAAAATGATGGCACAATTTATCAAGAAAATAGGATTTCCTACTAAAATGGCTAGAAAGATGGTTATGAAATGCTGTACATATTCAAGGTATGTCAGTATGTGCAGCTCTCCTTATTCCTCTTTTCCCTAGATAAGCACAGTGCTATAAAATATATATATATATAATATATATATATACCTGGACAATGCTATGGATTATGGGTGTTAAACTAACATGATAGTAGTAAAACCCTGCCAATGGCAGCACAAGTACTTTGCAGCTTCAGTGCTTAAAGACCTTAATGAGTTACCAGGAGAATGCAGGAGCTCTCACCCAACACAATGAACACCCAGGGTAAGCACAGGTGCATATGCATGCACTGGAGCCATGGGTTTTAAGAGAAATCTGCCATTGTGCCAAGAGCTATGAAGTTCACTGCTTGTATACTGATCCTCTTATCCCACAGAAAAAAAGGCCTGGCTTTGCAATAGAACCAAGATAAATACTAGCAATTCCCATTTGAATTAAAAGCATTTCTCAAACAGAGTATTATGATTTCCTAAAAGCAAATGATTTGCTACAAGGTCAGAAATTGTAAGTCAGTCCTGATCCATAAAAAAAGAGAAAGACTTCTCCAACCTCACAAGTTTAGCCCTTTGTCTAAATACATGCTTAAAAATCAAAGAACTTACACAGAGCACTGCAGGATGGCCCATGCTGTACCAGTACCCAAAATGGTGTTTGTCACAAGAAGGCACTGTCTGAGATTTTATGTTTGATGTCATGCAAAATTCTAAGGGAAAAACAGAAAAATAAATGAGGACATATATTAAAACAAAGAGACATGTTAATTGACTTAGAAAAGTCCTGAATAAAAATTAAAACCAACTACTGCTGTTTCCTTGATTTTTCTACACTTCTTTGGTAATTTCTTTTGAGAAAAGCTTGCTAATCTATTTCTTTAGTGCATAAAATTTAGGGAGCTTGCAAACCAGGTACAGAACCACCACAGTAATGTGTAGTACAGTAATGACAAATTATGATTTGGTTTTTCTTCCATCTGAGACATCAGCTGTTGTTTGCTGCCACAGAGCCAAAAAACCCCACAAGTGTCCTGAGTGYACCTTTATGGGCAAGTGTCATTGCCAGGTTGGTCCAAGTCACCTCTGGTCAGAGACAAACTGGTGTCACCAGATCAGCAGTGCATATTCTGTTCTGATATCCAGAGATCAAGTCATGGTACATCATTTTTCCCTTACCAATAGGTATATGATTCTGCTGAACCAGTGACACTATCTCTTCAGAGCCTGCTGCTGTGGAGTTGAGAAATGTTCCATGTCCAATTCTGTCAGGAGGCAGACCCAGGAGAATCTTGGTCTCCTCTTCTTGATTTGGAATCTAGAGAGGATATATTTCACATTCTGTCAAGGCAGCATAAAACAGCACATTATATAATTACAATGCACTTTCAGTTCTACTTCCATGGTATCTCTGATCTGAAATAAAGTGTTAGTGAAATAGAAAAAAGTATAAATATGCTGATGACATCATATGTCCTGCCTAATTTCCTGAGAAAATCATTATCTTCAGTATTTATTGGACTTCTCAGAACCAATTTCAGCCACCATTTGAGCAGAAGCCCAACTCCTTCTACTGATACCAGCAAAACTAACAGAGCTCACTGCTCATGAAACTGTGTGGATTTCACTACACATGATAATACCAGRAAGAAAGCAGTGGATCTCTTAGAAAACTCCTAATTTCAATTTCACACCTAAACCCACAATAGAKATAGTGCAGGAAGCAATAATCTGGCTGTTCATATTTAGAATAAAAGGTTGAAGATTCCTCCTTTTTTCCTTGTCTCTTGTCAAATGTCCCAGACCATTRCTACTTTGGCCTGAGAAGTTCAAAATGCACAGAAGGTAATTTCAGTTTCATTGAGATTTTCACAAAATGACAATTACAGAGAAGCACYAAAAGAAAAAATCCTTTTACCTCAGAAAGATGCAGTGCCAGCTTCAGACCAGCTTTTTTTGCTTCTGAGAGCGGTTCCAAAAAATCTTGACCAYGTCCTGCCTGGAAAGCAGGGACACATCACTATTCTACAGCTTATTTGACAAAATCCCTGTCATTACCATCATTAAGAAGTCTAGCAATATCCAAACACTACATTCAAAGACAATGGACAAAAGCTTGTGAGAAAAAGCTATGGTTAGAACCACCTGCTGTTACACAACATTACACACTTATCTTCAAGAGCAGACTAAAAATAAACCAAAAACTTACAGTGGGATCACCACTGAGGTCAAGTCCTACTACAACCCCATCACTGGAAAGCAGGAACTCTTCAGCAAGTTTAACAGTCTGCTTAGCAACTGCTGGGCCATCTCTTCTGTTTATTGCTATTAACAGCCTGGGACAGAAATGTATTAAATTATTACATTAGGTTACTATTAAATTATATACCAGCCATAATATCAGGAGCTCAATAGATCTGATACCAACAAAAAMTGGCMCTTCATATCCTTCATAGCTGAATATAAAGWGTATTTGTATGGGAAACTGTTCTAGGAATGAAGATAYCAAAGTGCAGAGGGACACAGATGATAAATAAATTGGCCCATGACTATGTAGYACCACATATGAAGGATGAAAAGGGTTTGGATACAGTTTGCTCTCCTGTCTTTTAAAGCCTCAGTAGCAACCCTTACTAGATTTATTTGTAAAAGCTGAAGAATTTTTATCCTGACACCTTCTGAAACTTCTCTGCCAGTCAGGACCAGCTCTTCCTTAGAGCAGGCTGCTTGTACAGCTAACCAAACAAAAGTTTTTCAAGAAAGCTAAGCTGTCAAAAAGGAGCCAATTCCATGAAAAACACTTCTTGAAGACATTGCAAAGAATGGACAGTCTTAGAGATGAGAGGTTTTACCCAGTTTTCTTCTTTACCAGTAAAAAAGAAGGTAAAAAGTSAGGTTTCCATATGAATTACCTGTTGCCACTCTATGTAATCTGGTTAAAAAACAATTTTCATTCATAGACTGATGGCTTGTAAACCTCTTTGCAAACGTGACCAAGCATCAAACTACACAGAACCTTTAAAGAGATGTATTCCACATGCCTTATTTACCTCACATCTATATCCAAACCTTCTTCTTGACTCTGCTTTATACCCTCAAGTACAGTTTCAACATACATCCTTTTGGTCATACCTGTGAAAACATGCACAAGTTTGGAACAAGCATGTTTTAAATTATTTTTATTATATTGCAGACCCAGTTTTCTAGCCTCCTAAGTTTCATGTTGCACCTTTGATTTTAGGCCATACAGTTTTCTAACCCATTTAATTTTAATTCTATCTGTAAATATAGCCTTACTCTGAAGCATACATTTGAACTAAACCTTCTCCTAAGGAAGTGGAAAAACTGAAGACTTTGTGTGAACCAGAGAATCACAACAGGATTTCTATTATGTGTTTCTACTAAACTACAACTAGAAGAAAAAAACAAAATAACAAAAGTAAAATATATCAGGTATTAAAAATATTAGCAGACTCAGATGCTGTACTCAAGTGAATAACCAAATCTTGARRGTCATGGAGTTATGACCAACACRTTTTTGTCCTCAAAAATCAAATAGGAAAGTGACATGCTTTTACATGGTTAAATCTCAGCTTTCATATTTAAAGAATATTTTTATTAAGCCAACTAAATTTGACTGTACTTGTTAACAACATAGTCTTTAACTAAGTGCAAGAAGGTCACAAATTAAAAACCAGAACAGACTGTACCTGTGGAATTTTCTTCTCTTGGAGTGCTTCTCAATTCCAGATACTTGACACCATCATCAGCAAATTCTTTAATGACATCTTTAGTTATCTGATTAAGTAAAAGTGTATTCAACAWCACAAAAGTGATACTTACAATTAGTTATATTTTCCTTTACAATTAAAAGACCCAGTTATTTTTTGTTGTGAAACATTTACAATGTTTTCAGGCCCACAGTGGTCCCCATGTCTGTGAAAATACTACCACACAGAGGGCACCTTTGATTCCTTCAGGGATAGTGAAGAGAGTTCAAGTGTTTTACAATAATTATTCTGACCTTCAACTGAAAGGGACCATTGTTGAAATTGTTACTTGGAACTCTTAATCCAACTGATTGTGACCAYGTGTATTGCTTGCTTGTTTTAAGTGAACTTTTAATTCATTTACCAGTAAAATATCTTCAGTCCTCGTGGTAACCTGATAGATGATCTGAAACATCTGAAAACATCTAAAATAAAATTTTAAAAATTAATTTGAAAGACAATGAATGAGTATTTAGTTTAAAAAAAATTCTGCATTCACAAAGAAAGTTGTTACTACCACAAAGCTTTTTGAAGGAAAAGGAAAACATTAAATTTCCAAAAAAACGAAACTATATGAGTCAATTTTCTCTGAAAAGTGTATGATGTCAGTGAAAAATTTCAGTCCTTTAAAGAAGGAATTAATCAACAAGAGCTGTCCTTTTAGTTTGCAAGCACCTAAGAAATTACTCTGCAGATACAAATATCAAAAAAATYTATGAGATTATGCTGTAAAACTTAAAAACACTTTCTGCAGTTAGTGTGTAAGGCCACAAATTTCTGTTTTCAACTTAATTAAAAGACCTGTGGTAAACGTTCATTGCACACATGCATATACTCACTCATCTAAGGTTCTTTTCTTTCCTTTGTCAATCACAGTCATTCCATTCTGGATCTGAAGGTTTGGCTTCTGGGCCATGAGTTTCTTCATAGTAGCAGAACTGATASAGCCATTCAAATGAGCATGGAGTTCCTACAGAAATAAAAATCCTATAGACTTATGACCACCTTGTTTATACTACTGTTCTCATCTCCCACACCAGTGTTTCACTCTGAGTTTGAAATTAACAGGTACCTGTATTTTGGCTAACAATAACTTCCTTAGGTTTTTGCAAGCACTGGTTCATCTGAGAACTGCCCTATTTCTTTCCTCTCACTTGGAGGCTGCTGYTGGCACTGGTCTCCATGGGAGCACAGCTGGCTCAGCAAAGAGCTCTCCAGACAGTTCTTGGGGTGATATGATCCAAGGTGAGGAAGAAGCCAACAGAAGCCTCAGTATTACAAAAAGTGCAGTGAGGATTCAAAAACTCTCCCCAAGCACTGCAAGATGTACATGTCCATCATTCAAAGATAGCAACAGGTGYCCACCCACTCCCCTTCCTTTTTTTCATACTCTGAAGTTTAAACTCACACCAGAATTGTGGCAAGACTGCCATGAACAGCAACTGCAGTAACTGCACTCCTTTGCCTGACTTCCTACTGACATCCCGACTTAGGGCTCCAAACCTGAGATCCTCAGGTCCATTCCTCACTTCACCTTTACTCCTTCTTATCTCCTGGCTCCTGACTTAGGGAATTGGTCTCTAGTGCCCTCCCAACTAATTMAAAATGTATCTACAAAGCATCTACTTTGTTACCTACCTCCCCTCTCCCTCAATAGGAAAATAAATTAAATAAATACTTCTCTTCAAGCTTTACATTGGAAARCGTTGAAATGGTAACCCAAACTAAGCACCAGGAGCTGTGGCTGCTTKCAGCTGTCTTATATTTTTCACAAGCTTACAATTACCTCACAGACTTCTGTCAGATATTCAACATACACCCTGAAAAGCAACTTGGTGAAAAGGAGCACTGGGATGCAAGGCTGGTGCGGTCTGAAGGGGGTTTGCTGTGCTGAAGGGGGTTTGTGTAGGAGCTCTGTGCTGGAGTACGTGCCCTGGGGGTTTGCCGAGTGCACACGAACTCCGATAAATCCGCACGCACCCCTCCGGAAGGCTTGCACTGATATGCCACAAGGAAGGCACACCCTTGGGACATGGAGAGAGAGCGTTATCTGAGCCAGACTTCWTGGCTAGACTGAGGGGAAATGGGACAAAAAGAGAAAATGAAGATCGCGCTCAACTGATTTAAYTGCAATTAGATTAGTCACTAAGGTCTGCAATCAAACGGGACAGACAAACACCCGACTGCCTTTTGCGGTGGGTAAGGCCCTCAGAAAACGCGCGTTCGGGAAGAACTCGGAGACAGCAGCAGCGTCTGTCGCTCTGTCTGTCTGTCCGTCCGTCTGCAGCCCCAGCTGGAGCCGGGTGCCGCCGGAGGAGGCTCCGGGCCCGCCGCCCCCCGCCGCTCACCGCTCACCGCTTTGGGCAGCCGTCGGTAGAAGCGCAGCTCTCGCTGGCGGTCCCGCCGTGCCGCCATGGTGGCCGCTGTGCCGGCAGGGGCGGGGAGAGCCGGGGCTGGGCGGTGGCACCGCCCCGGGCCCGCCCCCGGCACAGCGCGGGGCCGCCGCTCCGCCCGCCCCGCACAAACACCGTCAGCACCGACCCAGCAAAGCTGCAAGGCGCACTTTATTCAAGCGATAGTGTTTCCAGCCCGACGGCACCGCAGTGCTACAGCAGCTACAGCCCCGCGCGGGGGGCGCGCACGCACGGCCCCGCATTCACCGCGACTACACAAAGTTAYTGTCCTGTAATGGCACTAATCCGCTACATTATCGCGTCACAAACTCCTCAGTGAATAAACTCATCCAGTATATTGCCAACCCTTTTTAAAAGTAATTTGGCAAGCCTGCTAGCACAAGAATAGGAACTGTAGCTTTCACTGATATGTAGGTCAAACCCAACCAAAACAAAGTTATTTTGGAACAATCAAARAAATCTATTTCAATTGTTTAATACTTAGCTTTTAGTGTTACTGCAGTCTAATTCTAAATCCCCCCACAATTTAAAGTCGAGTCTCTAAGCAGATATTAGCTCTTGCTATGTCCCAAACCAAGAAGTTAATGTAATTAACATCATTAAACATGGTGATTTACATACTACCCCCGTAACTCAGGCAAATAAATTATCCTCCCACAAATACAAAAAAAAAAWT